>PVIA01001668.1:88013-259441 GCA_004024845.1 Tonatia bakeri | reverse complement strand
TATATCTTTCCCCCTCTCTCTCCCTCCCACTTCCCTGTTGCTAACCCTCCATGTGATCTCCATTTCTGTGGTTCTGTTCCTGTTCTAGTTGTTTACTTAGTTTGCTTTTGTTTTAGGTATGGTTGTTATTGTGAGTTTGAAGACTTTTTACTGTTCATATTTTTAATCTTCATTTTCTTAGGTAAGTCCCTTTAACATTTCATATAATAAGGGCTTGGTGATGATGAACTCCTTTAACTTGGCCTTATCTGAGAAGCACTTTATCTGTCCTTCCATTCTAAATGAAAGCTTTGCTGGATAGAGCAATCTTGGATGTAGGTCCTTGCCTTCTTGAATATGAATTTTATCTTCTCAAATGAAGGATAATTCAGTTTCTTGAGGGCTAGGTCACAGGTATACTTCTTACCTCCCATCACACCTAATGTGCTCCACACACAAAAGGCTCTCCAAGGATCTGTTGCCTAATTGCACACAATACCAGATTTATTTTTAAAATATGCAGATTTTCCAGCATTGTACTGACCTTGATGGCAGCACAGTCTCTGATATCATAATCCTGCAGAAACTCATTTTCCATGATAATAGTAGACACCTGAAAAGACAAGAGAGGCTTGAGAATTTACGACTGATGTATAAATACCTGCAATGTAGATGCAATTTCGGCAGCTTTAAAAACTCAAGTGTGTTCCTAAGCCATGGAAGGGAAACTCTGTTGTCTCCTTTTTTATATGAGGATTCTAGATCATGAGAAGACTTAGAAAATGCCATACTGTCATCAGTTTCCAAGCAAAGGAATAGTTTGGAAGTGGAGGTAAGTGGTGTATCAAATTTGCAGTTGGAGTCACAGAATCAGGAGCTTGCAAAATGCTTTTTTTTTTTTTTTTGCATGTGTTGAAGTGCTAATTATTTGATGAACTATTCTCAGGTACACTCCAATTTGAAAATGAAAGTCAAGGAATTTTACATTTAGAAAGAATACAAGATGAATTGACACAATTGATAATGTGGAGTGCATTTTTAATATTTGAGAATTATCTGCTTTTATAGGCATTACCTAAAACCTCTCTTTAGGATAATATAAACATTTGATACAATTTTGAAGGACTTTTTAGGGTTCCCACAAATTATTTCCTCTAATAAAGGTGCTTTCTTTTTATATAACTCATATTGTAAAATAACAAAAGTAAAAGCTTCCCATTATGAAAAAAAAATTAGAAAGAAAAAGAAAAAATCAGTCATACTACCCAAAGATGACCACTATATCTGTATACAACATGTCTACATATCCTATGTATACCCATGCATGTCCATTTATCTGTATTATATCTATATCTATATCTACTGGATTATATAGAGAAAGCCTAAACATATATTTATTTTTATAAACAAGATTAAAGTTAGTAACTTGTTTTATCTATACTTTATATTTGAGAACCTATTTCCAATTCAATAAAGATACTTCTACAAAATTAATTTAATAGTTGTTTGGTATGTGGATGTATTATTTAATAATCCACTTACTTGTTATTAAAGCAAACACTCTTTCAACATTACCCCAAACAAGAAAGTTTAAACTCACTGGTGTATAATCACTCCATTGCCAGGATCCTTGTAAATCTGGGCTTCTTTTGTTCAAACCTATCCACAGCCAGCGTTCACTGCTGTGTGCAAAAGAAGGATTAAAAAAAATGAGCATAGCCTTTAGCAAACTTAGGACAAATAAGTTTATTCAGAAGACCTGTCACTAATTGAAAAGCATAGTTTCAAGCTATATAAAGTCTTCTGAAATGAAACCAAACCCTACAGATAGGGTAGCTATGAAAAAGTACCATAATTTTAAAACTAAATTTTAAGTCACTTCTGTCACATGAAAGGCAAAAACTATTCTGCTTTGAACCTAAGAGGAAAAATGTATATGATTATCCTGAAATTTTTTCTGTACAGCTTTAATATTAGATGGTGCTGTCAGATACAGTTAAATATGACAATGGCATTTCTTCAAAGTGTCTGTCTACAATACTGTCAAATATCTTCTTTGCAAAATGCAGAACAAGCCATTTGGCTACACTTTTATTAAACAAGATTAAAAAATATTTAATTCCCACTGCCCATTAAATTCAAAGTAAATAAATATTTTCTAAATGCCAAACTCCATGGGCTATAGCAGAGCAATATAATTACACAATCACTTACGTGATTATATTTAACATTCATAACTATTATACTTTTATGTACAAGGTATTGAGCAAGGTGCAATGGTGTTACAAAGAAGTACAAGTACTATCTACTCTTAAAAGACATATAAACTAGTCAGGAAGACAAAATATATATGAACAAATAAAATATAAGACCATTTTTGAAAGACATCAACGATATAAAATTTTTGCACATTTTAGGCACTACAGAAGTTCAACTGCAGGAAGTCAGAAAACAATTTGTGAGGTTGGTAGGAAAAAGGGCAGTCCTCAAAGGACAGCTAACGTTTCTTTTGAGCCATAATCTAAGTGTTTGCCATGTGCTGGTGCTCAGATTGGTGGAGAAGAAAAAGAATAAGCATTTCAAGGAAAATACAACAATATATAGAGTCAGGGACATACATTGTAAATGATCCCTTCTGCTCAATGAAAGTTATGCTCTAGTCAGGGAGATAGTGCCCATATAAAAAGAAGAGATATAACTATAAGAAACTTTTCTCTACCTCTAACCCAACTTGAAAAAATTCTGTAAAATGTACTACATATTCTAGGTCTTAATAAGTACTCCATTTTCCATGTAATTTTTTAAAGTATATTTTATTGATTATGCTATTATAATTGTCCCATTTTTCTCCCCTTTATTCCCCTCCACCTTGCACCCTCCTTCCCATCCACCAGCATTCCCCCACTTAGTTCATGTCTGTGGGTCGTACATATAAGCTCTTTGGCTTCTCTATTTCCTATACCATTCTTAACCTCCCCCTGTCTACTTTCTACCTACCATTTATGCTACTTATTCCCTGCAACTTTTCCTCCATCTTCCCTCCCCCTCCCTGCTGATAACCCTCCATGTGATCTCCATTTCTGTGATTCTGTTCCTGTTCCAGTTGCTTGCTTAGTTTGTGGGGTTTTTTTTTTTTAGGCTCAGTTGTTGATAGTTGTGTTGTCATTTTACTGTTCATATTTTTGATCATCTTTTTCTTAGATAAACCCCTTTGAAATTTCATATAATAAAGGCTTGGTGACAATTAACACCTTTAACTTGACCTTATCTGGGAAGCACTTTATCTACCCTTCCATTCTAAAGGAAAGCTTTGCTGGGTAGAGAAATCTTGGATGTAGGTCCTTGCCTTTCATGACTTGGAATACTTCTTAGCAGCCCCTTCTTGCCTGTAAGGTCTCTTTTGAGAAATCAGCTGACAGCCTTACGGGAACTCCTTTGTAAGTTAACTGCCTCTGTGACTGCCCCGTTCCAGTTGTTATTGTTATGTTGTACATTCCACAGAGAAAGAGCACCAATTTTTAGACTTATGAAAATCCCAGTGCACACAATTAAGCCCAGTGTGAATTTAGTAGCTTCAAGAGGAATCTGCAGTTTGTGTCTACAACTAATCAGAAATTTCTTAGAGCCTTCCAAATTTATCATGTTTCCTGGTTGTTGGATATCTAAACCACAGGGTCAAGCTAATTGCCATATACAGTGTAATTAGAACTAGATTGCTAAAGTAAGAAGGAAGTTCGGTTTTGGGGAATTTGTGCAGAATTTTATGTTGCCCTAAAGTAATCACTAGGTAGTTTATCTCCTTTACACAATCAACAGTACAAACAGAAAGATGATCAAAGATCACTTGTCAAAGATGCTGGAGATCTGTCCCCAACCTGTCCACCCCGTTTTCTCTTGGCCCCACCTTTTCCCATTCAGAAACATGTGCTTTCAGGCCCAAATCTGCCTCTGCTGCAGCATCTTGAGAACAGTTTCCTAGGGAGCTGAGTTTGTCCTATTGTCCAAAATTTCTAATTTCCACTACTTTCTGATATCGAACTTCATTTCAAACCAGACATTTATTAGTTTTCAGCTTCCATTTCAAGAGATACACTCATGTGTTATAAATATAGAAAGTAGTAGCTACTTGTGTTTATTTTCTATGTGATAAGGGGTGGAAAACATTTCCTCAATTGCAGCTTATTTCTGGTTTGACCTGACATATCTGTAGGCAGATAAAAAGAAGAAATCGGAAATCACATTGATCATTGCACATCTCTAACGTGGATTTTAGAAAATTTGAGAAAAAAATTGATCATAACTAGGGAATCAAATCAATTGAAATTTGATCTCTCTTTATAAATTTCTTCTACTCTGAGCACTAACTACATGGTTTAAGGCTGTTAGGTTAGGAAGGCATTGCATAAAAGGTTATTATGTGTATTTGTGTTAACATTCCCATTCTCAATCAAATTTCCTGCTGCATCTGCATCTGGTTTCTAAGGAAAACAGTATCTCAGCCATAACCTACAGTAAATACTATTTGATGAGGGTACTTAGTTTGCAAAGCCCTAGATTTATATCTGAATCCATTCATGCCACATCACAGGGGGTTGTGCACCAGCAGCAATGGCATTGCAAACAAGGCTTTCTTCTCTAATCTTATGACTATTTTTACTCAATGGCTTTCCCTGGTGAGTTGCTATTAAGAGTTGCAAAGATCTTAGAGCCTTAATGACTTGGTATACCATGAATCCTTTTCACTGAAATACAAATAGAGACGTGGACTGTAGATTGTGAATGTATAGCAGTAATCTGACTTAACTCCTTGGCTGGCAATACACAATTTGGGCAATGGACATCTTGCTGAGAAAGGTCAATTCCTGCAATAAAAAGCTATGGTGTTCAGGGAGTACACTTTAGAATCATTTTTCTGATATAAATAGGTTTGCTTCCTTCCCTCCCTTCAAGCGACAGTCAAAATATTGCTTTTAGAATGTGCTGTCTGTGTAAGTATAGCATGGGCAAACAATCTACTTGTTAATGGAGTGCATAAGCAGACAGCGCAGTCTGCTTAATATGGCATTGTGTTAGCTGTTGGGATAAAGGTATAATAAAATATAGTTCCTATGAGTGAAAGGATTATGGTGATTTTTTTCTTGTGCTTTTCTGTTTCCTAAATTCAATGTGCATTACTTTTGTGATCAGAAAAAATTAAACATTGTACATTCTGTGTTACACTAAATGTTAATTCTGTATAAATGGGAGCTAGGATTTGAAATGATTTTTATTCATTATCATTTTTTATATTTCATAAATTTTAGGTAATGAACTTGCATTACTTTTTTAATTGGGGTGGGTGGAACCTCAGCAAGTATGATCGGAAACTAAGAAGCAAATCAAGAAAGATTCCTTAATTACTTCTCATACTTTAGGTTTCTTTTTTAATGTAATCCATTTTGTGTATAGAAGCTCTTATGGACCATTTACATCACATATGATGTTCTATTTTCCATTAATTGATTCCCACAAATATCTACAACCTCACTACTTAGTATTTATCATTGGCTCTCTGTTCCAGTTAAAGATTAACTTTTTGCTTGGTGTTATTCAAAATCTAGTTTATGTCAGTATTTTACTTAAAAAAATACTTTAGCCTAGACCCCATGATATTGTGTGTCAAACTTGAGAACTAAGGGCCTGTAAGTTTCCCTGCTTGAAATTCTTACTTCAGGGAGGATCAGCAGGGTATTAGTAAGGCCATGTTAGAAAGCAACCACCACAAGGACATCGGTCATCCGAAGCTTTGGTAATCAGCAGAGTGAATGTCAGAAATGGGTTTCTGTCAGTGAAATTAGAAGCTTGTTAATCAGCATAATATTAAAAATGGACTCTCATTGATGAAACTGAAGTTATTCAAGACATGAGGAATGGCTAAAATATTTAGAGACTCTCACCCTTCATGAAAGAGTATTAGAATCTGGTGAGGCCAGTGGTCTATGCTATTAGAAATGGACCTAGTGCTTAAGCTCCAAATAGTCCCATGCCCTGTCATTGAGTTAGGTGACTGGGACTGCATGATTCTGACAATAATGGGAACAGAGTCCTACTTCTGCAATATTGTCACATTGTCCTCAAATAAACCTTCCACTCAAGATGGTAGTTGGAACATCTAAAAGGACAGACTGCTGGGATGTTGTTAAGCTTACCAAACAGGTTTTATGAAACATTTTGTGCTTGTTTCAATGAACGTTTGTTTAATAAACATCTGTATGTGTGGAAAGATTTGATCTAAGTTTTGCATTCATTATAACCTACTACCAAGGTTGTGGGGAGTAGCTAAGAAACACTCATCTCAAAAAGAACCTGTCCTGGCTGTGTGACTTAGTGGATGAATTCCAGCCTGTGAACCAAAGGGTCATCGGTTCAATTCCCAGTCAGGGCACATGCCTGGGTTGCAGGCCAGGTCCTCAGTAAGGGGCGCATGAGAGAAAACGACATATTGGTGTTTCTCTCCCTCTCTTTTTCCATCCTTTCCCCTCTGTCTAAAAATAAAGTAAATAAAATCTTAAAAAAAAAATAAAAAGAACCCAAGGGTTAGTATATCCAAATAGGCTTAGGTTGGTCTGCAATGAACTTTTGTATATTAATTTCTAATGCTAGAAAATATACTCTAGAATACCTGAAATTCTATAATAGATACTTAATAAATAAGTGAAACAGGTATTTTATTTTACATCAGGTTTCCAGCACACTGTAGTGAAATTTTCTTTCATGAGGAAAACACAATAGTGGATATATTAATACATATCTGGAAAATGTGGAAAATGTTTAAACATTTGTAAAATCCCTCAAAATTTTATTTCCCAAAGGCTACAATGACCTTTATTGACGTATTTTGTGGTCTACTTTGAATATAAATAATAAATTTTTACACTTTCATAATTTGCTTTCCCTACCACTAAATATATTATATTTGCATGTTATAGTATTGTTTTTTTAAATCTTAGTGCACAGGATAATTCCAAATGAAGATCAATAATAATGATGATAATAGAGATCTTTACCTTTTTCTCACTTTCATGGAAATGCATTTAATGTTTAATCATTAAGTATAATATGGCTATTGGTTTAACTATTCCTCTATTACTAATTTAATAATAATTTATATAATAGTTATATCAATTAAATATGTTAAGTATATGATATATTTACATATCAAGCCAGGATTCAATAGTGAATTTTACCAGATGGATTTTTAGAACTTATTAAGATGATCATATGATATTTGTTTTAATAAATGGACCCAACCTTGTATTCTTGAAAGAAATCCTAAATTGTCATGGTGTTTTATTCTGAGATATTACAATGTAGTGGGTTAAAAATGTGGGTTGTATGGGTTCAACTATTAGATCCTTTCCTTACAGCTATATAACCTTGGATAAGTTTCTCTCCCCTGTGTTTCTGTCTTCTCATTTAGATGTAGTGGGCATAGTAACAGTACTTGCTCCATAGGTTGTTCTAAGAATTAAAAGAGCTAACAGAAAACACTTAGGACATTCATTATCTGGCAAATAATAAGCATTATACAAGCATTTGTTTTTATATAACCAGTTACTATTTACTTTTTGAAGTCTAGTCATGAGACTGGTCTGTAATTCATTGCGCTATTGTTAACAGACTTTGATATCAGAATTAGACTAGTTTGTGAAAAAACTGCATGCTTGCATTAATTTCTGTGTGATGGAATACAAACTCTTGATTATACTATTGAAATATTGTACATGGTAGTAATCTCTTTTGTAAAATGTGAAGGAATTTATTTACAGAACTATATAGTTCCCATTTGTTTCTTGGAAGATATTCTTGGTGAACTTTTTCAATTCCTTCCATGGCTACTTGATTATTGGGTCTCTACTTATCAAATCATGGGAATTGACTGTGGGAGTTTGTGGAGGTGGGATGGGCAGAGTAGGGCAAAAGGTAGAAAATTGGGATAACTGTAATAGAATAACAGTAAAAAATCTAAAAAAATAAAAAAAATTAAAAAGACTCAAAAAAAGAATTTATATTTCCCTAGATAGTATTCATTTCATAATTGCATATCAAAATGGAATAGGATTATGCATAGCATTCTCACCAATTAAAAATTTTCTTCATGAAATGGGTTTTATAATCCCCTACTCAGGATTCATTTTACCTATTGGTTTTCTTTTTATTTTCATAGTTTAATCATCAGTAGATTTTTTCCCCATACATTCTGGTCTCAGTACCTTTGCTTATGAAAGGAGCCTGTTTTCCCTGGCTCCTTTTCCTACCTTACCCTTCAAAATATTACCTTCTCTTCCAAGAACATCCTTCTTCATAACATTTTTCCCAATTAAGAGATCCTCCCAGAAACACTTTCTCCCTCCTCTGAATTCCCATCATCCCTCCTTCCTGTGTACTAGATGATGTACTATAATTCCCTTATCTCCACGGCTGGACTTTACTGTGCTATACAAAGGGTGGGGTCTCTGTCTTCATCTTTGAATCCCTCACAGTGTCTTACACACAAAAATATTTGATGTTCAATGATGCTAAGTACTCAATGACCCATGTTAGATAATAAAACATGTCAATTCTGAATTTGTAGCAGATATCCAATTAAGCACAGAAAATCTCATTCTAAAACTATTACCTGAACTGGTCCATTAAAAAGTGAAGAAATTCCTTTATTTCATTCACATGATGGAAGCTAGCAAGGTGTCCTCCAAGTGCTTGGCAGAATCTCTCAGCTTCTTCCCAGTTCCTCTTTCTTACAGTTCTTTCTATATGAAATATCTTAAGAAAATATAATGTTAATTTGTTTTCTGGTATAATCATAAAGTATTCATAATTTTAAAATCAATTACAGTAAAATGTAATGGGCCCCTGGAATGGATTCTTATAGGCATAATGGAGATGTAGATAAATGCACATATACTGTCCCAGACTGAAAGTGTCACTGAAGGCCAGCACAGGTGCCAGCCCCTGCTGTAGAGGCATGACCTTCCTCAGGCTAGAGAACTGCTCCAATAAGATGTGATGCTCTCCTGCACTACTAGGACCCGGAGAGATCAACTGAACCAGCAGATGAAGCTATACATACTTATGAATGGTTTCAGAGGGGACTTCTGCAAAGAAATGTGCTAACAATATAATTCTGAACATAATACACTGAGATCTGCACAAGTACAGAACTCTTTTCTCAAGTACGAGAGTCAAAGGGCAGACTGCACTGATGTGCAAAGATTGACAGAGGATGGCAAAACAAAACTTGCCACTTAGGACTGTTTCTTTGGTTTGTGATGACTAATTTTATGCCAAAAGAATGACAGTCATTGCAAAAGAAGAGGAGGAGCAGGTGACATGTTGGTAGATTGAACGACTGGTCCTGATTTTTCAGTTCCCTGTGGTATAATTATATATCCTTGCCATGGCCTTTCCAGTGGGTAAAGTACACTTCTCTGTATAATACATTCACTTGAGGCTCCGCCATGTGACTTGCTGTGATCAATAGGATATTAATGGAGGTAAAGTGAGTGGATGCCTAAATGTTCTTACACAGCTGGGTTTGCCTCTCAGGCTCCAGTGGTTGACTGTGAAAAAAAGAAACCCCTGACAGCTGCTGCCTGCTCAGCCTGAGACCCAGATTGAAGGACAGCCTGGAGACCAGCAGAGTGAATCCACAGTTGAAAGCAGAGCTAACCATTCAAGACCAAAATCTATGAATCAAACCATATCCGATCTGTAGATCTGTGAACATGAGATTAAATATTTTTGTCATAGCCCCCGAATTTTAGGGTGGTGTATAATGATTTCTTTGTGGAAACAATTAACTGATACAAACACTAAAATAATGTGTTTTTTATATTGTAAGAAGGGATAGATCTCTTCATGTGATGACAAGAATTAGAAGGATATAAGAATCATAAGCTAAGTTTCAGCATGGCATGAAGCTCACCCAACCTCCCAGAACAAAAGAACCACAGCAAAGAGCCAGTTCTGACTCTGGCCATGCTCTTTTGGGTAAGACACGAGTTGATGTGGGAAGAGCTGTCTGCTGCCACAGACTCAATGATGCCCTCCTGATAAGGACTCTATGCTCCCAAACACTTTGGTAAGTTACTGTCATGTCTTGGGAGGAGTATAATTTACACAAGGGCATAGACTTGGATTATAGATAAATAACTTTATTGCAGGATTGAGTTAGAATGTTACATTACCTTATAGCAAGAAAGACCCAAGGGGAAATTATACCAGCCTTCGGGACAGGGGTCTTCAGGCTTGGGGGTGGCTTCTTCGGGCTCAGCAGGCTCAGTGATTTTCTTGCATATTGAAAGGGCTCTGAAGCTTTTGCAGTCTTTTACTTCCCATTTCCCAAGAGACTTTTCAGTAGTCATAGCTACGCACCCGCCTCGAGAAGCTGGGGTTAAATGGGAAAGTTTAATTAAACATTACATTTTAAAATTTAAAGTCCAAACATTTTCCAGTGCCCTTCCCCTTTCTTTGAGCCCAGGCAGGAAGAGAGAATAGGAAAGAAATGTGTTACTCATAATAATGATGACGTGATGATGACAACGAGAATACAGAGGAGTGTTTGCTACTTGCCAGGTACTATTCTAAGAGGAGTCAATGAATTGAATCCTCACACACACAAAAAAGCTAAAGTGGATTTTGTTGTCATGCTGAGGTAAAAATGAGTGAGGATTAGTGACTTGTCCAAGGTCACATGTTAGTAAGTGGTCACTCCAGGACAGAAATCCAGATGGTCTGTGTGCAGAGTCATACCCTAAACCACTGTGCTGCTCGGCAAAGCCTCAGTGGTTCATAGTAACTCTGAACCACTTTCAGCAGGTTTTTTTCATAATCCTCACTCAAGGACATGCTTATTGATTTTAGAGGGAGGAGAAGGAAGGGAGAGTGAGAGGGAGGGAGAAACATTGATGTGAGAGAGAAACATCAATTGCTTGCCCCTCGTAAGCGTCCCAGCCAGGGACCAAATTCACAATTTAGGCATGTGCCCTGACTGGGAATGAACCGGTGACCTTTCAGATTTATGGGATGATGTTCCAATCAACTGAGCCACACTGGCCAGAGCCACTCTGAACTGTTTTTAAACAACTTGGTACAACTCAAAACAAAACTCATACAGATTCAGATCCAAAGGAAGGGCTGATACAACAAAGGTAGAGGACTATATGTGTCTACTATTAATTTTATGACAGCCAGAATTTTATTTATTTACAAAAACATCAAAAGGCAGTTTGTATTATCAGATACCAGGTAAGAATAAGTGACTTGCCCACAAGCAGAGTTAGTGAGTGGAGGAGTCAGAACTCCCATCCAGATCTGTCTGACCATGCCCCCTTTCCCATTCCGCCACACTGCCTGAAGAGGGCGGAAGACAAGAACATATACTGGAAGCAACGAGGACACCTTCTATTCCACCAGACAGAGGAGTCACAAGGTTCCATGTCTCATACTTATACCCGAACAGCAAGAGGAACAAGGACCTGGGGAAAATAATGTTGTGCTACCCTGGATGAAAGTGCTACTTTTCTCTGGTTCTACCTGCTGTCCATGGCTTGCCCATAGCAGGCGAAGCTGACTGAAGCTGGGAGTAATAATGGCAAAATGAGCTTCATGTCAGGCTTTCTGGCTACAGGAATGACAGGACAGACATTGTGGTTATGTCCTGGCACCTCTCCAACCACTGAGGATTATCTGTAAAGAATGTGACATTGGTCATGAGATGTCTGAGTATCTATAAAAGAAATCACATGTTTTACATATTAGAAAATTTTGATTTAAGATGAAATTTAAACAGGATTAACATCTGTATCCTCCATTTTATATAACTAAAAATATGGCTTTGTTACCAATACCACTCATGTCTATGATAATGACCATGTGTTGGGAATTTTGTGGGCATTCTCTATTTCAAATATTGTGTTTAAATTATACACTCACATGTTTTAATTTCTGTATTATAAAAATTGATTTCATAATCACATTATATAAGAAAATATAAATAATTCAAAGGGGAAAAAGTTGGATTCTTTACAATTGCTGCCTTATACAAAGTCAAAATCCTCTAAAAAGCACTGAATTAGTAATCAGGAGATCTGGATGAGAGCCATTCAACAATCAGGTAACTTCTGTCAAGTAAATTGCCTTTCTAAACCTCATCTTCTCAAATCTGAAAACAGAAGGGACTTCTGAGATCCTTTGAATTTAATGTTTTGCTTCTAAGGCTAATGACAGTCAATGCTTTAGGCTAAAGGAGGATGAACTAACTTTCAGAATAAATAATACCTATAATATATTGCTTCCTTAATTCTTGCCCATTGAGGATAATAGAAGTAAACACATTTAATTTTGGAGAAAGAAGTTAAAAAGCAGAGAGATGAAAATATGACATGCTTCACAATGAAGCTTCTAGATTCTGCTTGAGACTTATATGGAAATAAAAAAAAACTCACACTGAGTGTTCTGGCTCTATGCCATTAGAAGGTGGTTTCTGAGAACTGATTTTTCTAGCTTCTTATATTGGGTTATTATTCCCAAAGTTTTAATAGGGAAGACATAGTCACTGTTTCTATTTATGGTTCCAAGATTCTAGTCTTGAAGATTGTAATTTCCCTTACATTTCAAAGGTAAGTAAAGAACAGATTTGGCAGGGATGCTGCATTTCACAAATCACTGAATTCTATTATTTTAAAGGCTAAGACACTCACCTGGCTCGAGAAAATTCCAGTTGGAAAAGGTTACAGACCGCTTTACTCCACCGACACTTGCCCAACTATACTCTCCTTGTGAATCCACATCTCTCAGACCAGTCCAGAAGTATTTTCCTGGAGATTTAGTATACTTTCTAATCATATCATTCAGGAATTCTTGCTCAAATCTACAAAACAAGAGTCAAATTAGTAGGTGTTTTTACAATGACTGAATTATTATATACATAGAAGATTCACTTTTTCCTTAGGGAGATTATTTAGCAAAGGAACCCAGAGTTAAAAGTTCACTAGTACATGTTTACTGATAGTCATACCTGCTAGTTATAGTCAGATTGCAGTTGGTTCCAAAAGGGACCTCATCCTTGTAAATCTTGTAACAGGTTTCTCCATGTCTCTTCCAGCCCTAAATCAGGGAAGAAATACCGTCACACTGTCTTCCAGACCTGCTGGTGATGCCCCACCCCTCATGAACGAGGTTCTGCTGACACCTCACAATTATGGAAATTAAGGATGTGGCCAATGAATTCATGCACATGATAAGGGCGGGGTACAATTTCTTAGATAACGAACGTCCGCAGGACTGTGAGCCTGTGTCAGACAGAAGGTGCCTTACTTCTCTTTAGCTTCAGTGCCTAGCTCACCATAGGAGTATAATGTTGTTGGATGAATTGTTTTTGAACAGAAATAACATAAGCAAGGGAAGTAAAGTTATCAGCATTGAGGAAGTGCATAGTAAACATATACATTTTTATAGAAATTCATGAATAGGTAATTCTTTTTCCTATAACTCTTTTTTTCTTCTGTAAGAACACTGATATGCTACGATTCACTGTACTCTGGCTTGCTTTAATGTAAATGAACAGAGGCTAGTAGTCTCCTATTTTTCAGGTCTGAATTGTTGAAGTCTCAATGGCCATCCTTTACCAAGAAGGTATCATACTGCTCAGAAACATATATACAGGAGTTTCACATACCTCATCTGAAGGACACATCTTATCAGATCTTGCATCACTTATATTTTCTCCCTTTTTCTTACATACATATTTAAGTTTCTCTTCACATGATTGGACTTTCCACTGACCTAGCTTTTAAAAAATAGAAAAAAATTTCCACAAGAGATATTATTTACCATATATTTAGAATCGAACTCTAACTTATTTTAAATCCAGATAGTTTCTTCTCATAAAACTACATGGGACAGGGGAGGAGGAGTAGAAAGAGGGGAATGGGGAGAGGATGAATATAAATGAATGGTGAAATCTGAGAACATACTCCCAGAAAATGCTACCCAGGCAGGCTGCATGATTTCAGAATCACCTCAAGGTCACAAGGGGGATGAATTTCACTTTCTTATAAGAGCAAAAATAAAACCATCAAAGGATAAAAGTTGGAGAGAGAAGAACTTAGCCCACAAATAGCTACCTGTGTTCTGGTCTTCTTCCCCATGCCATGGCCAAAGTTGGTCCCACAGGTTAAAAACTTTTGGGCACATCAACTAACCTCCCTGTCTGTCTCCTCATATACAAAATGATGATGGTTAGAATAGCTACTCTCCAAGAATTCTAGAATTAAAAATTTCTTCCAACTCTACTTCAGCTTTGACTTTAGAGTTCTCCCTTTCAAACATACTACTTAACATTTATTTACTTAACTGAATAATCCATCCTGCTTTCTTCAAGTTGAATTTTAGTAAATCAATTGTGATTAGGTTTCTGAGAACTGAGTTTTCTAGTTGGACACTAGAATGCTGCCCAGGTGTGCCATCAGTTCACTCCAGCCTATCGGAAGCCATTTCTACTTTTGACACTCTGCTAAAGACATCTTAGATATCCTTTTAAACAGAACACCAAATGTGACAATCTTCTGAATTAATCTCTGACAACTTTCTAAATACATCTTTACCCTTAAAACACTTCTATATAACATATCACTAATTGCTTCCACTTAACTCTCTAGAAGTTTGGGTGACATAGTCAACACTCTAAATAATTAGGAGCCCACAGGAAAGTGATATGAACGAAATATAGAAGTATGCTTTCTGCTCAAGATTCAGTATATTTTGAACTCTTCACTAAAGCATGTTCAATAAGTGTTTGAGCATTTTATAGGACTAAGATGATCTCTGAACAAGTTAGACCTAAATTTTAATAAAGATATATTTTTCTACTTCTTAAAGTAGGATTGCTATGAAACTTAATTTGAACATGAATTCAGAAGATATTTCAGATTGGCTATTGGTTAAATATCACATTGAGTAGAGAAAGCATCTTATTAGATCAAATCTGGCACAAGAATTTGAGTTCCAAAGGGATCTTCCTGATCTGTTTCAGACCAGATCAGATACTCTCAGACAGAAAGTGAATTGCTCATTTAGTCATTGTTTTATTTGCCTTTTTTCAGTAGCTACCAGAAAGACAATCTACAAGGCTCTTAACTTTTATTTTCTTGTCAGCTTAAACACAAACATTCCCACCAAATATTGCATTAATATTAGAATGTAAGTAAGCCCCAGGAGGTTTCTTACCTGTCCTACATAGGAAACACAGCTGGGAGTCTTATTGTAGGGAATATTTGGCTCATTCTCATCCCAGTATGTTAGAGTGACTTCAGTACCATCTGACCACTGAAAGAAAGCTGGTATATTTATGTTCTTAAGACCTGTCCATGTTTCTTCTTTGGCATCTAGAAGAAAAATGTATTATTTGTTTGGTTTTATTAAATTAATACAATACATGCTTCAAATTGTTACTGAATTTTATATTGTGATTTGAGCTTTCAAAAACCTTGATGGTATTCTTTTTTTTTTTAAGTTTTAATTCAGAACATGGTACTCTTTTTTATTTATTTATTTTTAAGTATATTTGGTATACAATCTTATATTGCATCCAAATTGGAAAGGAGGAAGCAAAACTGTCATTGTTTGCAGTGACATGATAATGTACATAGAAAACCAAAATACTACATGACATAATAAGTGAATTTGGCAAAGTAGCAGGATACAAAGTCAATATACAGAAATTGAAGGCATTTTTGTACACCAACAATGAAATATCAGAAGCAGAAATCAGAAAAAAAAATCCCATTTGATATAGCAACAAGAAAAATAAAGTATGTAGGAATAAACCTAACCAAGAAGCTAAAAGACCTGTACTCAGAAAACTACACAACACTGAAGAAAGAAATTAAGGAAGACACAAACAAATGGAATTATGTACCATGCTCATGGACTGGAGGAATTGACATCATCAAAATGTCCATAATACCCAAAACAATTTATAGATTCAATGCAATCCCTGTTAAAGTACCAATGACATATTTCACAGATACAAAACAAACATTTCAAAAATTTATATGGAACCATAAACTCCCCCAAATACCTACAGCAATTTTGAGGAAGAACAAAGTAGGAGGGATCACAATACCTGACATCAATTTGTATTACAAGGCCACTGTAATCAAAACAGCCTGGTACTGGCATAAGAACAGACACATATACCAATGGAGCAGAATAGAGAGCCCCAAAATAAACCCAAGTCTCTATGGTCAATTGATATTTGACAAAGGGGGAAGCATAAAATGGAGCAAAAATAGCCTCCTCAACAAATGGTGTAGGAGAACGGGACAGCTACATGCAAAAAAATGAAACTTGATCACCAACTTACACCACACACAAAAATAAATTCAAGGTGGATAAAAGACTTAAATATAAGTCATGACACCATAAAACTCCTAGAGAAAAACATCATTAGGAAAATTTCAGACATTCCACACAGCAACATCTTCACTGATATGTCCCTTAAAGCAAGGGACATAAAGGAGAGAACAAACAAATGGAACTTCATCAAATTAAAAAGCTCCTGTATGGCTAAAAGAAAACAGCATTAGAATGAAAAAAGAACCAACCATATGGGAAAACATATTTGCCAATGATACCTTGGACAAGGGTTTGATCTCCAAAATATATAAAGAATTCACAGGACTCCACTCCAGAAAGACAAAAAACCCAATTAAAAAATGGGTAAAGGATTTGAACAGGCATTTCTCCAAGGAAGACATACAGAGGGCCGAGAAACATATGAAAAGATACTCAGTATCACTAGCCATCAGAGAGATACAAATTAAAACCACAATGAGATACTACTTAACCCTTGAGAATGGCCATCATAAACAAAGCAACAAGTGTTGGAGAGGATGTGGAGAAAAGGGAACCCTAATGCACTGTTGGTGGGATTGAAGACAGGTGCAACCACTATGGAAAACAATATGGAATTTCCTGAGAAAACTAAAAATGGAACTGCCTTTTGACCCAGCAATTCCACTGCTGGGATTATGCCCTAAGAACCCTGAAACCCAAAAGAACCTATGCACCCAAATGTTCATAGCAACACAATTTACAATAGCCAAGTGCTGGAAGCAACCTAAGTGTCCATTAGTAAATGAATGGATCAAAAAACTATGGTACATCTACACAATGGAATTCTATGCAGCAGAAAGAAAGAAGGAGTTCCTACCCTTTGTGACAGCATGGATAGATCTGGAGAGCATTATGCTAAGCAAAATAAACCAGGTGGTGAGGGATAAATACCATATGATCTCACCTTTAACTGGAACATAATCAACAAAAGAAAAAAGCAAACAAAATATAACCAGAGACATTGAAATTAAGAACAATCTGACAGTAACCAGAGGGGAGAGGGGAGAGGATAATGGGGGTAAAGGAGGAAGGGTTTTCAGGAACAACTATAAAGGACACATGGAATTCTTAATTAACCTGTTAAAATACTGATGAGCTAGGTAGTCAGAGTAATGAGGGCTTTTCAGATTGCTCATGCAGGTAGAACACACAGGTAGAACAGCTGTACTCTGACCTGTAAGCTGCATGTTCCTGATGTCTGGGTTAGACAATTCTTGCTTTATGGGGAATCATAAAATATACAGAAAGACTCATAGATGTGCCAATTAGAATAAGAATAGTTGTCTATTGCTACCCTGGAATGAATACAAGTGCATGCTACTTTCCTAGGTAAAACAATTGACACCACGCTGACAACAGAATAGGTATCTACTATCAGCTATCATTGTTAGGGAATCCTAGGAGGAGGTTATAATATTGGCAGTGTAGTATATTTTTGTCCTTCAGTCTCTAGCTTTTAAATAATTACAAAAGTGAAATAATCATCACTTAAGTGTTTGGAGAACTTAAATAGAATTTAGCTTATGAAAATAGAAAAATTATTTAATCAACTAGCTACCAATGTGGCTATTTAAATTTGTACATTAATTGAAATTAAATAAAAGTAAAACTTCAGTTCCTCAGTTGCCCTAGCTACATTTCAAGTCTCCAAAGCCACAGGTTGCTGGTGGCCACCATACTGGACAGCAGGGGTTATAGGACAGTTCCGCCACCGCAGGAAATTCTCCTGGATGTGCTGGATGCAAAGATCAAGTTGTACCCTTTTTATCCCCACTAACAGTATGAAAATAAGAATACTTTCAAATATTTTAAACCTCTCAAAAAGGATATTTTAAAAACTTACCCCCATTATGGAGTTTTGTCACAACCACTTCCACATCTGCTAAAGAATGAACGCTGATGAGGTCGCTGCTGAGGGCTTTGCAATTCATGTTTGCCGTATCCCAGGAATCAGTTTCATTTACCAGCAAATAGCAAAACCCATTATTTGGCAGCCAGTCTGCATCACAGCGGGTATCTGAATATGTCCAAATATCTAGGAGCAAAGCAGCTATTTATATTCCAGTAAAGATACATCTATTTTGAATCGATAACATTACAAATTCTTCTTTCTTGAATCATAAGGCTTCTGGAAAACTGGGGAATGTGGTGTCAGATAGGACAGTGACATAAATGTAAAGGGTGCCCGATGTGTACAGAGCGTCATAAGAGGGACTGCAGAGGTTCAGATAATGATATGACTTTAATGTGATGTGAATGTGCCACATAGCAGAAGAAAGGTGTCGGGTAAGCCAGTTGCTCACAGATCTCTTCCTTGGCATGGGATTTGTTAGGTTTCTCTTCCAGTCTAGGCCTCTTGAGAGATTATGAGGTTGAGCCTCCTTTTCATGTATAGTCAGCTTAGCAGGAGATGTGCATTATGCTCACTGTTCCAATTAATGCTCCTTTTGTTCAAAAGGATGGGCAGAAATTTAAATACTCCACACCAGGAAGGGGCAGCAGTGGAAGGAGAGCAGAGGGCATCTCCAGACCTCCTCTTTCCACCCCTCTGCTAGACCTCCAGTCCTAATGGAATTACTGATTCTTTATTTGGACCATGATAAAACTTACTCAAATGATGGTTTAAAAGATTTGAGAATAAAAGGGAGGCACAAAACCATACAAAATACAATACATCTACCCCTTTCAACAGAACTAGGAAGTAGTTTGCTTACTCTGACTTCCTGGATTCAGAACTGTTTGGAATGTGGACAGTTTGCTTTTACTAAAGAGTAAAATTCAGGTTCAGCTGGCTCCTCACACTTGCAAGATAACTCAATTAACTGCGAGGTTCTGAAACTGCTCTTATTATCATATTGTATAATTATGATAAACAGAGGAAAAAAGTCACCCAGAATTGAACTTAAAACAATTATTTTCCTCTGCTAGTCTTTGTCTCTTCAAATTCATATTTTTTCAAGATTAAAATGATAAGCAGGCATATCATTTTGTTCTGCTCTTTTTATATTCCTGCTGGCAGAATTACTTTAATAAATGCACATTACTCAATCATGTGGAAACATCATGATACAGCTAATGACTATTACTACAGGATACTTATTTGATCTTTCATTAACCCCTCTGGTTTATGTTCATTTGTGCTCTTTTCTATTATGCCCTTTGTTATATAAGCTAAATTTGGTATGAATCAACTTGGAAGATAAATGTTCATTTTCCCCTAATCTTTTAAATCATCCCCCTATATTCTTGATTCTATACACTTATTTTTTAATTTTAAAAAGACATCTTTTGCCCTGGCTGGTGTGGCTCAGTGAATTGAATGCAGGTCTGAGAACCAAAGGGTCGCTGGTTTGATTCCCAGTCAGGGTACGTGTCTGGGTGTGCGAGAGGCGACCACACATTGATGTTTCTTTCCCTCTTTTTTGCCTTCCCTTCTCCTCTGTCTAAAAATAAATGCATAAAATTTAAAAATAAATAAATAAAAAGTCAGCTTTTTGCACCTATGTGGATAAGAAAATTTGTGCTTTATTCCCTTCCCCCAACATCCCTTAAAGCATATTTAAAATCTCCTCCCCCCCCCCATTTTTGAGTGTTAGTTTTTCTTATTCAGGATTTCATCAAATACCAGGGATCTGGTGGACATTCTGTAAGACAGGGCACTCCTCTTCCCCATTCTGCAAACTTCTCTCCTCCTCAAAAAGTTTAGCTGCCCTGTGTCCCTCTTGCCTCCCAACTCCCTGAAGAAAAAAAAAAAAACCATCCTTGTACACATATTGTCCTTCTGTGCCTCTCCTTTTCTACCTAACTTACGAACACAGCCTGGTGAAGGCTGAGAAGGGTTGGGTGCTATGGGGCAGGAGGTGGGAAAGCCTGGGAGTGTTCTCGTGTCTGTCATTTTTGGCTTCTCATGGAGGCAGGTAATAATACGTAAGATCGAAGTGCATCAGCATCACTGGGAAACTTCATAGGACACAGAATGTTGGGTCCCACCCTGAGACTTTCTGATTCAGGAAATCAGGGCTAGGTCCTGAGAATCTGCATTTCTAACAAGCACAGGCACTGCTGATGCTCTTGGTCTGGGGACCACTGTGTAAGAACCCTTGCTCCAGAGGAAAGAAAGCCACCCATGAACAGAAATATATTTATCTAGACTATCTCTATTTTCTTATGGGGAAATACCAAACCAAAGCTTTATTCATATATAGTGGATAATATCTAACCACAGGGTGAAAATCAATACTTTCCAGCACAGGCAGCACCACATAAAAGAACAGTAGAAATAGCTATCTGAAATAGATTTACTTAACTTCACAAAACTGTAATTTTAAGACCTATTTGCACAAGTAAATGAGAAAGATACCTGTTAACTCCACTGTGTTATTTAATGACTTCTTGCAGACGTAGGGCATCTGAGCTTCACAGGAAATCCTCTGCCACAGACCAGATGTGGCATCCATGACTGCACAGCTGGATCCACCTATTACAGGTGCACTGGGCATATCTTCAATGATCAAATTGTCACACCGTTTAAAGGAGAAGATTAGAGCCAGAGTGATGGTTAGAAAAAATATTTTGTAATTTCTAATTTTCTGCTTTTATGGGAAATCATAAAATATTTAAAGCCTTCTACTAAGTTGAAATGTATAAGCCTCAATGGACAATCATGTGCTTAAATATGTCTTTATTCTAAAAATATAGAATATGGGGGAAATATTTGGGTATACTGTAACTAATTTAAAAACCAAACCAAGAACCAAACTTCTGCCCCCAATCAACTTCCATGTCATAATCCTGTGGTCAGTAGCTCTTCATCTGCTACTCTATATAAAAAATATTCTAATTTATGATTCTGTAATGGCTCTAAGCCTTAAGTCACTAATAATTAAACTTCATTAAAGTAAACTGACCTATTGGTATTTTATTGTACTTAATTTTTTTCTCATATGTGTGCAGAATACTTTCGTACTGAAGTTAAATGTTAACTTTTAGGTTTCACATGCCAGAAGCCTAAGATTTTATTTCTTAAATAGGTATCTACATCTTCATTTGGCAGGGAGGGGATCTTTTGGCTAACTGGAGTTGTACTTGTGTTATTCACTATAAATTTTTCTTTAGGGTCATTATTTGTGTAGTAAAATACAAGCACTATGTTGTCAGTAATGGAGTGCTACAGAGAAAGACCCCAAGGGCTTGAACACGAGGGAACATTTCCGTGCTAGAGTTCGGCTGCAGATGAAGCTCAACATGGGTCCGTCATAGGCACATCAGGTCCCCTAGGACGCAGAATGGCTCCTGGGGCCATGTGATGGGGCTCATTCTGCTCTTAAAAATGTAGGGTTGCTCTGAAGGTTAGACAGATGGTTCAACTTTGCTAGAACAGTCTCAGCTTGACTATAATGGCACAAGGGCTAATGACTAAGCCAAGGAAAGGCTTAGGAAAAATTTCTTCTGAGAGCTAACCATTATGAGAATTGTCAAGATTTTAGTTTTATAAGGTCTCAGTGAGTGGGAAGTTTTTTTTATGTATTTTTTGAGGATTTTGCTCTATGCATAGTAGACAGAAGAGAGAACAGTTACCTGGACTCCAGTTGAGAAAGTTTAATGGTGTGTGGTCTGACCATTCCCAACCTCTAGAAGAGTACAACTGATTTAAGCCAATCCAGAAAATTCTTGCAATACCTTCTTTTTCTGTAACAATTACATAATTTTAACACGTGAAAAAATTTACCTAAGTCATTATCTAGGTCATACTTAAGTTTCTGCTAACAACAAATATATCTAAAGGCCTGATCATAAGGCAAGAATCTCTGTTGGAGGCTACTTATCCCATAAAGGCAAGTGATGCTGAGAGACAACAGAACTTCAGGCTACCAAGAAACCCCAAGGCTGACCAGTTAATTCAATTCTGCTTTCCCATTAGCATGTGCAATTCCCTTCCTTCTAAGGTACGCTTGGACTCTTCTCAGATTAGCCATTTCACTACTTTAAACCCTCTTGTCAGAAAACAGTTATATGGTCAGGAAATGTAAAGTACAGCATAGGAAATATAGTCAATCATTTGTAATTACTATATATGGTGTCAGATGTCTACTAGACTCATCAGGGTGATCACTTTGTATAGCTGTCTAATCACTGTGTTGTACACCTGAAACTAACACAATATCGTATGTCAACTGTAATTGAAAAAGAAAACAGTTACATATAAAAAATAGTTTCCACTGTAGATCTAGATTTTGAAGATCTGACAGTATTCCATACTGATAGACTAAATTCATTAAGCACATATTATTTGCCAGGCACTAAAGATACAAAAACCAAAACGACTGTCCTGCCCTCATGAGGATTTGAGCCCAGTAGAGACAGATGTGGATCCCCCAAATGGTGGGGCATTACCAGTACTGTTTCATAAATAAGTACAGGAGCTGTTTGGGAGGCAATGGAATACACTTCTGTAGAGTCCAAAGGAGATCTTTTCACTGGAGACGCAGAATGGGAGACGCACACCAACACAGGCACACGTGAACACGCACGCCACTGCAGAGGGGTGTCATTCTCATTTATTATTCGACAACAAGATGCCATCAGCAAAAAGAAAGAAAGACAGAGAGGCAGAAATAATTTAAATAGTGAAGCTAGCCCTGACATGTATGGCTCAGTTGGTTGGGCATCAGCCCATAAAGCAAAAGGTTGCAGGTTGGATTCCCAATCAGGGCACATGCCTGGGTTGTGGGCTTGGTCCCTGGTCAGGGCATGTGTGAGAGGCAACTGATCAATGTTTCTCTTCCTCTTTTTCTCCTTCCCTTCCTTTCTCTCTCAAAATAAATAAAATCTTTTAAAAAAACATGAACATAAATAAATAGTGAGGCTAATTGCAGAAAAGCCACACAATATGCACATGCCCAAAGGCAATGGATCCGATCATGCTCATATGGGTCCACGTGTATTAGAAAAACTTGTGAGGAACTGTGAATTACTGTAAGGATTTTCATGCCACTGTCACGTAAGTCAACAGAATTACTTGAGAACCTGGTAAGACTTCAACAACACCATGAAGGAATAATTTGAAGCCACTTGGGGCCAGGTAGAAGAGATAGAATAACTGGTGAAATGGTCTACAGAAGACAAGGATGGTATTGACAAATGGGAAGACCTCACAGGTTGGAATCATTGTAAATTTGTTGAAATAGTCTCAGCAGTAAAACACTAAATAACAGTTTCTTAATTCCACCCAGGATATATGATGTATTATTATATTATATGTAATCTATATATCTGTATATATGCACATAAAATAGTTATATTTTATATCATTTATATGTACATCATATTATATATACATAAGTGGTTCTTAAAGTTTAAATGCGTTTCTACATGCAAATCACAGGGACATAGCTGACACATATATCATTTTGTTTCATTATATATATCAAATAAATCTGTGTAATTTGCTTGTAGAAAACTGTATGCAAACTTTACTTTTTATATAGACATATATCTGTGATTTATACAGAGAAAATTGTACCCACATTTTTAATATATATATACACACATTTATTATATATATCTATATCTGTCTCTATATATACATATTTATTATATCTATATCTGTGTTATTCACATATATCAAACCACATCTATACTTTAAGGGCTTTTTTAAAAAGGGTAGTTTTGACTATGTAGAATTTTTGCCTTACTGCAGACTTTAGAACTCAGTGCCTAAAACAGGTGAGTCCACTGGAACCGACATGAGGGAATGGAAGCATCCCCCTGGGTAGAGCAGAAATAGCAACAGCAAAGGCAAAAGGAGCCAAGGGCAGTCACAAACACCAATGCTCAAGGGATGGACAGGAGCCTGAAAAGAGGGTGGGAAGGCCAAGGTCCAATTATTGCTTCACCAAGGAACAAATGTGAGGTTCAGAGTGAATTGCAAAGACACACTGTGCTTTCCAGGACCTTGGCTGAAAGGAAAAGAGACAGGGCTTCAGGAACTAGGAAATATGAATATGTGTCTATATTAACGGTAAAAATTTAAACAAGTTTTAGCCTTTGGGGGAAGAATCCGAGAGAGTTGATAAAAATATTAGAGACAGAAGAAACTGCTGGTGAGTATACAAAGAGCTTTGGAGAAGCAGTTAACCTCAAACAAGCTGGAGGGTTGACTGCAGATACAGATAAATTTGTGAGTATTAGGGTGAGAAACTAAGAGTTTGCCTCATGGTTCTCAAAGAAATAGATGGTAAGGATACCCTGCTAAGGAAGGAGAAGGTGGGTATTTGAGAGAATTTTGGATTCATCCTTTTCTTTCACAGGCTGCCAACACTATTATACAAAGACCTTGAAGATTTAATCTAATGTAAATTTCTCCCTATTAGTAAAAGGAATTAATTTTCCATCTTACCTAAAGAAGTCCTGGAAACTATAACATATTTATGGTACTCCAGACTCAACCACACCCCAACATTCAGAATTCCTTTTATTTATTTTTAACTGGGGATACCATGAAGGGTCAACCCTTCCCATCCACCCCAAGTTCAATGCCCTACCTTCTATAAAGTCTTTTCAGATATCACCCAGCAGGAAGTCTAAATAATCCTACTTCTCCTTCTAAATTATCCTATTGTTTATCTGCAAAAGGCAAGTACACATTTATGATAGAACAAAATGACCTTTGGAAGCTGTCAGGCTCCTACTTTGCTTTATTACACTGTCCTATTTTTGATTTGCATCATTTACTTTTTCTTCAGTAGAATCATAGGATTTTAAAATTGTGACTAGTTTGGCAAACAGGATTACTCTTTATGTGTCTTTATGTCAGGTGGATGTGAATGGAAAGTGGATAAATTCTAAAGGGCAGGAATTTCCTTTATAGCCTGGACAACATGGAGCTAGGCTCTTTTCTACATATAGTCCAAGCAGGAAGTTGACCAATTTGAGTCTACTTTGCCACCAGGAAATAGATCATTGTTAGCAGAAGTCCCCACACCTAATCAAATAAGCAAGCACACCGAGGTAGGTATTTCTTGATTGTCCCGAGACCCCTGTTCAGAGCTGATCTGTATTTCTGTTTCTCTCCCTACAGTGAAAGACTACAGGGCCTGATAATGGTCATGCATCCGGGACCAGCCAGATGAGAGCCTCTTTACTGCATCAGAAAGGCCAGTTCAGCAGGGGTCCTGACTTAAAAGTGTCCTAGCCCTGGGGCACCTGACATGATGGCTCCGTGTGAAAAGCTGCCTCAGGGTGGAGGCAAATTAGGAAAAATGAAATGTGCTGTCCCTGCTCTGGGGACTGTAGGGCCCTCTTTTGCCACTCTGGGGTGACTCTGTGCTCAGAGGTCCCCTGGGAAGCCCAAAATCATGGAAAATCTGTCTCCCAAACAAAATCTAGTGAATATAAGGAAACCAAGTACTCCTCCCCCACGCCCCTCTATCTGTAAAACAAAAGTGAAACAAAACTAATTAGGTGCGGGGCGAGCAGAAAGGAAAAAGAAACCTCTTTCATACTGTATTAGACTTAGCTTCAAGGGGCTGCTTCTGTTTTTTTTTCTGGCAGCAGATTTCCAGGTCCCACCCACTCACCAGCCTACAAGAGGTATTTGGGGAATAACCGTCTACAATATGCTTTGCATATGTATGACTCTTATTTCCCCTACTATATTAAGCACTTTGATAGTAAATCTGTGTGATTCACTTTTGTTGGCTTCACTGCTCCTAGCCCAATGTTTACACGTGGTGGATTTCAGTGAAGGGTCGCTTAATAGAAACTTCAAGAAATTTTCAAGATTTGGATACTCTGAGCTTCAGATGTTAAAGTACAGCTTTCTTGGGTCTTGGGAAACCAGATAATATTATAATTAGCCATACTGATATTCCTAAACAGCATTTCATAGTAAAAGAGGTGTTTGAAACATCAAAACAGGATATACTTCTAATACTATTGATATACATAAAACGTAGGGTGTTACGGGCCAGGGGTAGGGGCAACTAGGCCCTTTAACATATTGTCTCACTTTTACGAGTTATTAAAGAAAAGAAATCCTGCAACATTCATTCTTCCAAATACATCATTAGATTTTTAGGGTGTTGGTAGTCACACTTCTACACTTCTCCTTCATTATAATCATCACTTTCCAAATAATACTCCAGGGGGCTTAAATTTATCAGCGCTTTCACTCTCAACAGTATTTTTTGTGAGGTTTCAGTGAGGTCTGAAGTAGAATTCCATGGCCATACACTAGCCCATTAGACTTATTTGATAGACTTCCATTCTAGACGTCTGATTATTCAAGTATCAAACAACACAGGAAAAGGTTAAAGCTGTAAGTAAGAAAAGAGGTGTGCATAAAGCTTTAGCTGGAAGGCATGACAAAGGCCAGCTAACTTTTAATGATAAAAAGAAATAAGGATATGTAAGAGGAGAAAGTCGTACAACAAAAGTAAGGGCTCCGCAGTTACAGATGTTGATACTCAAATCCCAATTCTGGTACTTCTTGGCTGTCTGGGTATATTATTTCTAGGCTTCAATTTCCTTATCTGTAAGTGGGGATAAAATACTTGTCTATGATATTGCAATGATATTAAATCATTTAAAGCCCTGGAAATATTAGGGCTTTGCTCATAGTTAGCATTTAGCAAATATTTACAATTATTATAAAACAGTGTGACAGGACTTGTCTGAATTAGTCAATTTGTATTTAATACAAAGCAATATTGCTTAGAGTTTTGTGCAAAAGGAAAAAAACAATCCATGAGGCCCATCTCTGCCTGCAAAGAACTTAATAGTCATAAGGTGAATGCAGGTACATGTACTTGCCTGATACAACTTGTTTTCAAGTCAGACTGTATTCGAATTTTGGCTCTGCTGATTATTTTGGGTAACCTTGAACAACTGACATTTCCTCTCTGAGTCTCATATTTCTCATCTGTGAAATGAGTATAATGGAAATAACAGCTACTTCACACGGTTGTTATATGGGATTAAAGAAGGTAATGTATGAAAAACATTTAGGATTCTGTAGAAAATCATCATCATCATATATTATGATTTTTTTATTCATTGAAGAAATCATCAGGGACTCAGCAACTTGTGTTTCTTGGTTTTTAAGAATAATATAAACACTTTCTGTTTATAAACTGTCTAGTAGAAGGTAGGCAACACTCTTATAGAATTTTGCTGAGTTAATACAAGAAGTCCTAATTAAGTAGAAAGGCATACCATTTTCATGGATGAGAAGACTTAATAATGTAGTGACAACAATCACTTCCTAATTAATTTATAATTCAATGCAATTCCAAAGTCCCAAAAGGGTATTTCATTGAGATTAACAAGGTGATCCTTAAAGTCATGTGAAAGAATAAGTGGTCAAAAAATAGCCAAGGCAATTCAAGAAAAAAAAAAGGAATAAAGGAAAATCTGCTCACCCAGAAAACAAGATTTATTATGTGACACAGGACTAATTAAAACAGTGTAGAGACCCAAGATGTAAGAGGAGTAAGTGGAAGTTACTTACTAACCTCCTCCCAGGACCAATCTGGAATTACAACTAAACTGTAGAGAAATCATCCTGAATAACCAACTGAACACTAGCTAGAGAGAAGCCTTAAAACCACGGATAGACAAAGAAACCACTTCACCACAAAATGACTCATAGGAAGTATGGGGTGCAAGAGGGCTGGTGGGGTTCTTATGGATGGCAGCTAAAATTCCAGAGGGGTACTGCAGCTGAGGGGTCTCCCCCTGAGAAGTGTGGGCTCTAAACCCCAAGCTGGGCTCCCCAGCCTAGAGCACCAGAGCTGGGAAAGGAACCCAGATAACATCCAGCTGTAAAAAGCAGTGGGGTTTCTGTGCCCAGGGAGAGATGGCTGAAGATGAAGAGAGCCAATGCACAAAATTTCATTTGCAGCCACTTACCATGGGCCCTGGCAGAGGGAGGAGAGAGCAGACTAGAAATGCCTGAAAAGACTCTGGGACCTGTGGCTCTGGGGAGAGATCTGAACACACAGCTGCTATGATCCCTGTGCTGAGTCATTCCTCATAGTTCAAAGAGGCCATTCTCTCAGGCAGATCACAACCCCTCCAATGGCATCAGCCTGAGGAGAAGCAATAGCACCGCACACAAGAATTACTCTGCAACATCCTGTGAAGCTTAAGCTGGGCTGCTGAGTACAGCTTGAGGCTATATCACTAATTAAGTTTAACAATGAAGGTGAATCTCTGGGAGCTCTGAGACTTTAGCTAACCATCTCCCAGGCCCAGTGCTGGTAAAACCCAGCCTTGGTGACAGCCTTGTTCTTTCTGCACACTAACAGGCCCAGCAGAGGGAGCCACATACTGTGGATCACTGATAAATCCAACCAGGTTGACCGAGGCCAGTGACCAGCAGAATCTGACAAAGGACTGCACCAGAGTCTTTGCGGATCTACCTAATACATAGAAACAAATAAAAAAAGCAGGTAGAAAGAAAAAAAAAAAAGGACACTATGTGATGAGAAAAGGAACTATCCAACAAGAGGATATAACCCCAGTAAACATTTACACACCCAACACAGGAACACCTAAATGTGTAGAGCCAATGTTGATGGGCATGAAGGGAGAGAATGACAGAAATGCGGTCATAATCGGGGATTTTAACACCCCATTGGCTTTAATGAATAGATATTCCAGAAAAATCAACAAGGCTGCAGCAGCCTTAAACAACACACTAGAATAAATGGATTTAATTGATACTTTCAGAACATTTTACCAAAAGCAGCAGAATATATATACTTTTCAAGTGTACATGGACCATTTTCCAGCATAGGCCACATGTTAGGATACAAAACATGTCTCAATAAATTTACAAAGATTGAAATCATATCAAGCATCTTCTCTGACCACAATGCTGTGAAATTACAAATCAATCACAAGAAGAACACTGAAAAACACACGAAGACATAGAAGGAAAATAACATGTTATTAAACAATGAATGGGTCAACAATAAGATCAAGGAAGAAATAAAAAGATACTTTGAAACAAATGAAAATAAGAGCACAAAAATCCAAAATCTGTGGGACACAGAGAAGCAATCCAAAGAAGGAAATTCATAGCAATACAGGCCTAACTCAATAGAACAAGAAAAATATAACTTCACACTTAAAGGAACTTGAAAAAGAACAGCAAAACAAAGCCATAAGTGAGTAGAAGGAAGAAAATAATAATGATCAGAGCAGAAAAAAAATAAGAGTCTAAAAAAAGGATACAAAGGATCAATGAATCCAACAGCTCACTCCTTGAAAAGATAAACAAGATTGACAAACCTTTAACCAGAGAAAAAAAGAGAGGACCCCCCAAAATAAAATCAGATATGGAAGAGGAGAAATAACAACTGGCACTAAAGAATTACAAAGAGTTGTAAGAAAATATTACGAACTATATGCCAACAAATTGTACAACCTGGATGAAATGGATACATTCTGAGAAATGTACAGTCTTCTAAAACTAAATCAGGAAGAATCAGAGAATCTGAATAGATAGATTACAGGTAGTAAAATTGAAGCAGTTATCAAAAAATTCCCAACAAACAAAAGCCCTGGACCAGATGGCTTCATCAGGTGATTTTTACCAAACATTTCAAGAAGAACTAATACCCCTCCTGAAACTATTTCAAAACATTCAAGAGAAAGGAAGGCTACCAAGCTCATTTTATGAGGCCAGCATTATCCTAATTACAGAACCAAATAAAAACAACACACAAAAAAGAAAATTATAGGCCAATATCCCTGATGAACATAGACATAAAATCTTGAACAAAATATCAGCAAACCAAAGACAGCAATGCATCAAAAGGATCATACACCATGGTCAAGTGGGACTTATTCTGGGAGTGCAAGGTTGGTACAACATTCACAAATCAACAAATGTGATTTACCACATAAACAGAATGAAGTATAAAAACCACATGATCATATTAATAGATGCAGAAAAAGGATTTAATAAAATCTGGCACCCATTTAGTATAAAAATTCTCAGGAAAGTGGGAATACGGGGAACATACCTAAATATAATATAGGCCATATATGACAAACCCACTGCCAGCATCATAATCAATGAGCAAAAACTACAAGCATTACCTTTAATATTGGGAAAAACGATAGGGATGTCTTCTTTCACCTCTCTTATTCAATACAGTATAGGAAGTCCTAGTCATAGCAATCAAACAAGAAGAAATAAAAGGCATCCAAATTGGGAAGGAAGAAGTCAAACTGTCTTTATTTGCAGATACATGATAATGTACATAAAGGACCCTAAAGGTTGCACCAAGAAACTACTAGAAGTAACAAATTAATTCAGTAAAGTAGCAGGATAAAAAATTAATATCCAAAAATCAGTTTCATTTTTAATATTCCAATAATGAACTAACAGAAAGGGAATTTTTAAAAATCCCATTCACAATTGCTTCAAAAAGGATAAAATACCTAGGAATAAACCTAACCAAGCATGTAAAAGACCTGTACTTGGAGAATTGTAAGACCCTGAAGGAAGAAGTTGAAGAAGATATAAATAAGTGGAAGCACATACTGTGTTCATGGATAGAAAGAATAATATCATTAAAATGTCTATGCTACCCAAAACAACCTATAGATTCAAAGCCATTCCTATCAAGAGTTCAATGACATATTTCACAGAACTGGAACCAATATTTCACACACATATATGGAACCACAAAAGGCCCTCATAGCAACAGTGAACCTGAGAAAGAAAAACAAAGTTGAAGGAATCATGCTACCTAATATGAAACTATACTATAAGGTTATAGTAATCAAAACAGCAAGGCACTGGCATAAAAACAGACATATACATCAATGAACCAGAGTAGTGATCACAGAAATAAACCTATACATTTGTAGTAAATTAATATTCGACAGAGAAAGTGAGTACAAACAAGGGGCTAGAGATATTCAATAAATGAGAAAATTGGACAAATGTGCAGAAAAATGAAACTAAACCACCTTCTTATACCACACACAAGAATAAATTAAAAATGGATTAAAGACTTAAATATTAGACAAGAAACCATAAAAATCATAGAAGAAAACTTGGCAAAATCTCAGTCATTGCTTGCAGCAACATTTTATTGGAGATATCTCCTCAGGCAAGGGAAATAAAAGAAAAAATAAACTAATGGAACTACACCAAACTAAAAAGGTTTTGCACAGCAGGGGAAACCATCAACAAAATAAAAAGACACCCACAGAATGGGAGAACACATTCGCCAATTTTACATCTGATAAAGGGTTAGTAGCCAAAATTTATAAAAAACTTACAAAAGTCAACACCAAAAAACCAACAAACATTCCAATTAAATAATGGGCAAAGGACCTGAGTAGATACTTCTCCAAAGAGAACATACAGATGGCTAACAGGCATATGAAAAGATGCTCAATGTCACTAATCACCAGAGAAATGCACATTTAAACCACTATGAGATATCGCCTCATACCTGCCAGAATGGCCATCATTAATAAATCAGCAAACAAGGGCTGGTGAGGATGTGGAGAAAGGGGAACCCTTTAGAATTGATTGTGGGAATGCAGACTGGTGCAGCCAGTGTGGAAAGCAGTATGCAGATTACTCAAAAATTTAAAAATGAATCTGTCTTTTGACCCAGTGATCCCACTTCTGAGAATATATCTATAAGAACCCTAAACACTAATTTAAAGAATATAAGCACCCCTATGTCCATGGCAGCATTATTTACAATTGTCAAGATATGGAAGCAACCCAAAGATCCATCAATAGATGAATGGATAAACAACTATGGGGCATTTACACAATGGAATACTACTCGGCCATAAAAAAGAAGAAAATTTTACCCTTTGTGATAGTATGGATGGACCTGGAGAACATCATACTAAATAAAATAAGCCAGTCAGAGAAAGACAAATACCACATGATTACACTCATATGTGGAGTCTAAAGAACTAAACTAACAGCAAAATAGAGATAAGCTCATAGACAGCTGTATGATAGCTAAGGCTGGAGTTAAATTAGAGTGGAGCAGGGACTGAGCAGAGAGTAAAAGGAATTTGTGGACACGGACAACAGTGTGGCAATTGTGGGGGTGTGTGTAGGGATACTAAAGGGTAAGGGGAAAATACAGTAAAAACTAAAAAGTAGAAATAAACTGAAAAAAAAAAAAAAACAGTTTAGAATGGATACAGAGACAGATAAATGGACCAAAGGAATGCAATGGAGAACTTCTGAACAACCCTCACATAAAAGGTTTTTGTATTTATTAGAAGTGACTTCACAAATCAGAGGGGATAATGTGAAATAAATAGTGTTTAGTAAACTTGACTATCCACATGGAGAAAGATAAATGAGATTCTCAGTTCTGCAGATTGCACTACAGATGAATTAACAATATAAATGTGAAAAGCAAAATTATAAACTTTTAGAAGAAAACATGAGAGAATATCTTTATCATTTTAGGGCTAAGGAAGGATTTGCTAAATAATACAAATAAAAATAAAACATTAAGGAAAAGATTGGTAAGTTTAAACAAATTTAAACTAACATACTTTTTTATGATGAGGCAACAAAAATGAAGTGAGAAGACCAAAGGGTAAAAGAAGATATTTGGATGAAATGTTACAGGGTCTACTTTAAGAAAAAGAATATCAAAAACATGAACAATAAAATGGCAATAAATATATATCTATCAACAATTAAATCTAAAAAACAAAATAAACAAATAGGCAAAACAGAAACAGAATCATAGATACAGAGAATATTTTGATGATTGCCATTTGGGAGGGGAGTCAGAGGGCTGGGTGAAAAAGGTAATGGGACTAAGGGGGATAAATTGGTAGTCACAGAAATGTCACAGGGATGTAAAGAACAGCATAGGGAATGGAGTAGCCAAAGAACATATATGCGGGACCCATGGACATGGACAATGGTATGTGGATGGCCTGAGGGAGTGGGGCACTGGGTGGAGGGGGGAAAGGGGGGAAATTTGGGACAACTGTAATAGCATAAACGATAACATATTAATAAAAAAATAAAATAAAATAAAAGACATTTGTAATCTTACAACAAAGGATCAGTATCCAGAATACATAAAGAGCTATAACAAGTCAATACGAGAAAGGCCAAAAATTCAATAGAAAATAAGCAAAGGACATGAAATGGCAAATTATAAGGGGAAAACCTGAACGCTTGGTAAATACAAGATGCAAAATCATATAAACTATCAGGGAAATGCAAATCAGAAATGCAGTACCATTACACATTCATCATATTGGCCAATTAGTGTCTGTTAACACCAAGTGCCAGGGGAGATATAAACTGATAGAAACACTTTGGAAAGCAATTTGGAAATCTGACTAGAGGTGAAGACATGCGCACCCCATGTGTCATCAATTTCTACCCTAAAGAAACTCATACATGCCCACTCAGTGGGGCGCATACAAGGATGTTCCTTGCAGAGGTGTTTGTAACAGCAGAAGCTGAAAACCTGTTTCCAAGTAGGGGAATAGATAAATTGTGGTTTACTCACACAACGTAATACTATACAGTAGCAGCTGACAATGAATAAACTTACATATGGGCATTATTTTAAAACAGAATAGTATAATAAAACATATATAGAATTTATACATATGTATGTTATAAGCACTCAAGGGACGGTTATTTTGAAAGGTGGGCATGGGGCTTGAACTCTGCTAACATTTTACTCTTTAAAGGGAGGGAAGAAGGGAAGGAGAGAGGGGTAAAGAGGGAGAAAGGGAATCAATCCACGTAAAGCAGTATGACAAATCGTTAGTGTACGAGGGTATATTTAGGCACAGTGGTGGTTGCACAGGTCTCCATTAAGCTATTTTCTATTTTTGTCTATATGATGTTTTTAAGTTATGTTTTCCTAATTAAAAACTTAAAAATTATCATCACCACCGCACAAACAAAACAAAAGCCTATCCACTCCATGTGTCCATTCTGTTAAACCACTTTAAGGTTTCTTAAAACTCTCCTTGCCCCTGAAGACTGCACCTGCTTACCCAATGCAAGGCCTTCCACCGAGGCCATCTAGTGTGCCTCACCACACTAGAGGAAGGTACTTCCCCTTCCTCACATTCTCCGCTTTTCAGGGTTGGAACAGTTTAATGTTCACCTTTTAAAAAATCCTGCCACTTTGCCTTAGGGTAGAAGCTTAATCTTGAACCTCACCCCACTTGCTGAACATGAAGCTCTTTTAGTCTCCATCACAAGATGCATTTTCCAATGGATGGAACAGGATTATATTCAGTGCATTTTTGCTTGTGGGTTTCAGTGCTGAAGTTTAAATTCCAAGAGAAGAGAGAAAAATATATACACAAAACAACATGCCTGGATATGAAAATAGAGGAAGGCAGATAGCATCTTTATAATTTCGGCAATTTGCTGTAGCACATGCAAGTTAAACCTACCTGTAAGATATGTCAATTCAGCAGCACTGCTGAGGCTCAGTAAGTCAGCTCCTTGATTCTGACATGAAACATAAGCTTCTTTCCAAGAAAGAGCTGCTTGAGTATTAAATTGGTAGCAAATTCCAGTCTGTTCATTCTTTTCCCAATTATGTTCACAGCCATTTTCTGTTGATAAAAAGACATGTTAGTGATCATAAAGTAAGGGCATAATGTTTTCTATTACTTAGAATGCTTATAAATACTGTAATTCAATTTGCATACTCAGGATATGCTTAAATCAGGGCTTGTTGCTTGACTAGACTACATTTTGATTCTTTGGTTACAAAAAGAATTTGGAATCACAGGACACCACATGACTTGGGCTGATTAAAGTTTCTACTCTCCTCTTATTCACCCTCCCTTTATACCCCATCAATTACAAGGCCATATTTTATTCCACATGTGCCCTGTGCCTAAGACTAGGAGACTTCCACTGTGCGCACCTTGTTAAAGCCCCAAGTTAATGGAAAACAAGCTCGCTTGAAGACGATGGCAGACTGCGGAGGGCTGCGCCTATGGCCGGCGGTGAAACCGCTGTGTGTGGACATCTGCATGCGGACATGCTGCTTAAATGCTCAAGATTTAGAGCCCAAGTGACTACATTATTTGGGAAGCTCAGTCCGAGTTTCTCCTTAATATTTTAATAGATAATTCAATATGTGATGTATAATTAATATTACATAATTATATTTATCTATGCATACGTACATGTGTGCATATGTACACAAACATATATGTTCATTATATAATGTACATATCATTTTCTTTAACAAATATTTAAAAAGCATATATCATTTCAGGGAAAAATGTTCAAAGTTATTTTCTGGACAAGACATACAGGTATTGATGCAATTGGCTCAAAAATACACTCAGAGATTCCCATGTGCTCTTTACAAGAGGAAAAAAAACAATACAGGCGCCATTGAGTGTGTCCCAGACTTTACTCTGGGGGTTTCCGAGGGGCCTTTCCATAACCAGTCACACACATCACATGGCCTTTCAAGCTGGAAGGTCCTTAGATACCATCTTGGTTAATGCACAGAGGTGTCTGTGGCAGAGCTATACTGAGAGCTCCCGTCTCCAAATCTGGCCCATTGATCTTCTTAATGTCTGACACGACTCCTTTAGCCACTTTTGAATGGTCTAAATAGCAACAGAGGTTGCTATGACATGTGGTGAAAACAAAATAGGTGGATTTATAAGTATACTGCCTAAGGGTTCCTTATTATCACTGAGGCCCAACACTTATAAATCCAGAAGCTTCCAGTGGAATAGCAGTGTGTTTACTATAAAAGAAAATCTTGATGGTTGAGCAGTTCTTGGATTTTAAAAACTCACAGTCTTGCTTCTTCCTTAAAGATAACTCTGGAAGGCACAGGAATACATAAAAAATCTATCCACTGCAACCCAAAGGAGACTAAAGGCATCGAGACACATGCTAGTCCAGGCAGCAAGACAGAGTGGAATAAAGATGTTGGGGAATAAGAGCCAGGAATCCTGGGATCTCCAGCAGACCCTACACGAATGGGGTCTGACGTTGACTGGGTTTGTTGCCCCTTACTTGAGAAGTGAGGGTCTGTGCTGCATAACCTCTAAGCTCCCTTTCACATCTAAGCTTTCTGATCCAGACTATTGGGGTGTTTAAATGAAACTGGTGCCCGATTGAGCAAACTCTGCTTATCAATGACAGTGGAAGAATATACAGTATTGGTTTTTTACCTTTCAGGTGTTCCAGAGGTTTAAAAGCCTGTGGCTCTGCCTAGAAAAGTGATTTTCAAAATGTGGTCCCAAACCAGTACCATTAGCATAATCTGGGAACTCATTCAACTGCAAATTCTTGGGCCTCACCCTAAATCAATAGAATTATAGTTTCGGCAGGTGAGCCACAGAAATCTGTGTTCTAACAAACTCTCCAAGAGATTCTGTTGCATCCTGAAGCTTGAGGACCACTGGCTCAATACAAACTCAAGTTGTTCAGAACTCTGCATTTTGAAGCTCAGCTTCCCTCGAGGAGGGATCCACATTACTAGAACACCAGGTTGGCTGCTGAATAAGGTGGAACACAATATTTGTTTAGGACAGGACCTCAGGGCTGGATTTCCTGGCCTTAAATCTTAGCACTGAAATTTATTAGCTGTGTGACCTTAGGCAAGTGACTTAACTCCTCTGTGCCTCACTTTGCTCATCTGCAAAATGGGATGTGAGAGGCCTGCAGCCGTGAGTACAGGTTGAGTGCTTAGGGTAGTACCTAACACTTGGCAGGGCCCTATAAGTATTATTACTTAGTTCTGGAGCTGTTCTCTTTTTCTTTACTACATATTCTTCCAACCTATTGCCCTTTAAAAATAATTCTTAAGTACCTACCACATGTCATTCACTGTGAGCCCCTGTAATGCTCACCTGATTGGCAAGAAAATCTGTCTGTTATATGCCAGATAATGATGCAAATTGTTACCTCAGTGTCTCCCCCACCCTCACCCCTGGCCTCCCTCCTGTAGGAACAGTCAATTCTTTAGCACATCTTGAATTGCTTGTGTCAAGTAAGAAGCAATTAGAAAAAATGCTTTGATCAATATATAAGAATAACAGAGGGAACAATTCACCAGTATTGAGAGAGTCCGAGATATGTCTCTTTTGGCCCCTGCTCTTTGCTCCAGGCCATAAACATATACGTGTCTGCCACCCTGAAAGTGTTTCCTTAGCCTACCTCCCCTCAGACCCCTTCTTCCCTCTCTTTTTTATTTTTCCATATAACTTAAGAGGCTTACTCACCTTCTGTTCACATTTCTGCCCATTATAACCCAGCTTCTATGGCCACTCGTCTTTTGAAACTGCTCTATTAAAGGTCAGCAGCAATTTCCTAACTGCCCGTGCCTTTTCCACTTTCACTCCCTGAGGTACCTGTGCTAAAGAACACTCTCTCATCATTTGTCTTCTAGGACACCATCCTGTCTTTGTTCTCTTCCCAGGCTATATCTGAAAGCAGGTTCATGGCCACATATTAGTTCTCCCTCTTTCCTCAAATATATACTCCTTGTCTAGGATAATATTTGTTGCAGCCATTTTTGAATCATTTTGGACTCTTCCTTTTCCCTTTTGCCTCTTGGAAATGATATCCTTTTCTTTCCATATATAAAGTTTACTAGCCCATACATACCTGGGTTTAAGCAGATGCCCCACTTTAGGTCATATTCGTAATTTAAGGTGGTTGCGCACCACGGCTCACGGCGATCTTTGTCAGTGACGCACTCGTGGTGCCAGGTCCCAGCAACTAAGAATGGAAATTCACAAGGTCTCCCATATGAGTTCCCATCTCTGGTATATATCTCTGTGGGTTGGGTGGAAAGAGGAAAGGAGAATTAATAACTGAGTAATCAGCTTCAGTTAACTAATTTCTAAAAACCTGCTTTGAAAGAAAGATAGCTGTTTTCATTTACGAGAATGCAGTATTTGGATAAATTGCGTGGTGTGGAAATTCAGAACACAAATGCTGACTGCTCAGGTCTGGGCTTGAATGCTGGCTTGCCCACTGACCAACTATGCAGCTGTGGATGTGAGCATTCAGTGAGATAATACACATAAGACGTCATTTATCGTGATATGATGAACAGCTGAGAAACTATGGCTTGATCAAGTAAGGATCAGCTGACTACTGTGGTGGACCGAGTATTTCCCCAAAGGGGGTGCCCTGCCTGAGCTTAAATGTACACTCTAACTTCTTTTCTTTAGTGAGAGTGAGGTCAGAAAAACTCCTTGGGATCACTGAAGGTGGCTGTGGACTTTGGAACCAACTACTGAGCTGTTCCCGCTCCTCACAGACTGGTGGTAGAAGTGAGGCTGTGGGTTTTGAGGAAGTGTGGGGGAGAGCTGCTGGGTCTCAGAGTGGGTTTTTGGAGAGTGGAAGGACACGATAATTCAGATTATGAAAGAAGAACCAGCGTTTACTGGGCAGTCACAGGGCCAGCTGGTGACCTGCAAGACTGTGGAACTGACTTTTTTTTTTTCCCTTTAATAATTTCCCCTGGAACACACACGCAGAGGAACTGAAAAATTATTCTAACCTATTCGAAAAATTATTTAAAAAATTACTCCAAATATGCCTGGAAATACTAGAGGAAGTGCTCAATACTTACGTTGATAACAGATCTCTTGGAAAGGTGTTTTATGGAACAGCTAACCCTCTAACTAATTCGGCCACTTTTTTCCCACATCTATAAGTTGTTTAAAACTATGGTCATTACCAGATTAAATAATAACTATTTAGATCTAATAACCCTTTAGCAGGCTATTAGGGTCCCTCAGAATGTCTGCTATATTTGCATAAAAGTATACTTAGACAGTATTCAATTCAACATGCTTTATTGTCCTCAAATGTCCATTTAACTGAAGCATGAGACTTAACAGGTTAGAGTGTATTAGGCAGCAAGGTAGCCAAGGTAAAAATAATTTAGATGTTTCTATTAGCAAAAAAAAATTTGAAAGGAATGTTGGTTGTGTTTTCCCTTGACATATTAATGGTTCGGAATATGATATTTCTGTTAAAGAGTAAATTGTCCTTATATTTTATAAAGATCCTACTTATTACCTAAGTTTTGTTTTTAACTATACCCAGACTCCCAAAAGTTCATGACCAATTTCTCTTTTTATATTACAGCACTCAATAGGAGAGTCCCTGAGCATAATGACAATTACTTTGAGAAACATCAGGGTTTTTTTCCCCCGAAATTCTTGTGTTTCTCATACAAAGTGCTCTCACATACATCTCTTTCACTTGCTCTAGACTGCAAGCCTCTGAGTTCAGTAGGGCAAGTGCTACACGGGCTTGTGAAATCCCCAGTTTACGAGTAGTTAAGTGAATCTTCCAGTCACTCAGCTGAAAGTGACAGGAACAGGCTCTTTGATTAGAATCCTGGACATACAGGGTTCTTGTGAACTCAGTGGCTGCCTTCTTAGGCTTTTCTGAGAAGAATCTTCTCGGAATGTGCGGACTTATGAAGATACAGCCTTTAAAAAGATGAGACACTTACATGGAAAACTAATATAAATTTTTTAGGTATTATTAGACAAAATATCTCCAATGCTTAAAAAAGTTGGCAGGCTTCTGAACTGCTCAAAATCTAGAGAGCTCTTTAGCCATGATCTATGCATGGCTAGAGAAAAGTCCATTTTCTCTGCATAATTCACCAAATGTTCAAAATGTGAAGAGGGCTAGGAAGACCAAGATATCTTAATGAAATAAATGTGCATTTGGATGTTAGTCAAAGCAGTTTATACTTAAAATGTCTACAGCTAAAGTTTTCTCTGATGAACATGACTCACACAGGATGGGGTTTGGGGAGAGGGGCAACCCAGTACACAATGGTAAATAAATGTTCTTATATTAGAAGTAAAAAAAAATTATATAGCAAAAGCCATGTCAGAAATAAAGTAGCTATATTTGGGGAACACAGTTCTGGTTTTGAGCTGTGGCTTTGCTTTGCTGTAACCAGCTTGGTAACTTTGGACTTCACTTTGTTTCGATTCAGGTATCTTATCTTTCTTGCCTCTCCATAGTTAGAGGGAGCAGCGGGGGCAGGGTCCCCTGCGTGGAGTCTGAGAGAGCAGCCCTAGAGAAAGTCCCTAACGGAAGACAGCAGTCTCTAACCTCACAACAGGCAGGGACTACATACATTTAAAAGAGTAAAATTGCCAGGACTTAACATTTGACTGAACCCCGAATAGTGGGAGAGGAAATCAGGACAACTCTAGGGCGACTTACACATTTCTGACACATGTGACTTGGATGGTACCAGTCACCCAGAGAGGAACGGAAAGGAAGAGGCAGGTTTGGCCCTGACCTCTGTGCAAGTTAAAACCTGAGGAATGTGTTGACAAGTCAGAACTACATGTGCCTTCTCTTAGAAATCTCTAAGTCTCTTATTTCAAAATATAGTGTTCCAAATATTGTATTTGGTAAGGTCAAGAAAACTTTATACCTATTTGACTCTTTCAGGGGTGGTGCCCTAGGTGGGTTCTTAACCTTTTGGGGGGCCAATGATCACCTTGGCAGCTGTGGGAAGTGCTCAGGCCCCTTTCTCAGAAGAATATTATAAATGCACAAAATAAAACACATTGGATTATGAAGAAAACCAGTTATACTGAAATGGAGACATTTGGGGGACTGAACAGACTTATGATTACGATTTTGAGGGGACTGTACCCCTCAAGAGACAGTGGCAAGAGACGGAAAGAGCCCTGCCAGGAAAATTATCCTTTCTGATCCTTGAACAAATACAATGAAACAAGTCAAGTCCAATTCAAAAGGTATTTTGTTTGGTTCCATGTTTTCTCTTAGTTGCCAAGTTGGAGAAAAACTTTCCAGCACAAGATTCAAACCTGCCATTGAGTGGTATCACGAAAGCACTTGCTTTTTAAGGTTAGGAGGAAGCTGACTAGCAGAAACAGGCCTGTGCAGCTGACTAAAGGGTCAAGGATTGAAGAAGAGGAAAATCCCACCCCAAGCTCACTAGTATTTCCCTGTGACAGTAGAACCTGACTTCTCAGGCAGCTGCATCTTCCTGAGGAAGTGGGAATAGGTTACCCCAGATAACAACCTGTGTGGAGACGGGGAGGCCAGGTTGTGCTGAAATGAGCTTTAAGACAAGAGGAGAAAGTCTCTGTAAAGCTACGTAAATTTACAAAGAAGAGCAAAGGTGAAATAATAGTTAAGACTTGAAAGATAATTAAAGATATATATCTCAAAACCAACAGCAAAAAAGAAATATTTTTATCTCAATATCTGATGTAATTTAGAGCAACATAATAAAAAAAGATTTGCTGTGTGAGAGCCATTGACATTTAGAGGTTTAAAAAAATAAATCTACTCATTCTTTTAAAACTTGGAAGTTCCTGATGATCCAGTTTCTAGATTCAGAACAAAGTTCACAATCAACTCACCAAAAGGTAATAATCATGTACTCATTTGTGTGCGCAACTGAGACAAGGTCCAGTCTTAAAATGCGGAATCATCAATACAAGCACCAAAGTGTAATAGCGACACCAAAAATAACAATAAGTACGTAAACCCACAGAAGGCTCTAAAACTTTTCCATTACATCAAAATCTGCAGATAATACAAAGTGTATGTGATTTTTCTTTTTTTTCCTCTTCTTTTGTAACTTAGAATAGGTTTGACTATACTGCATCACTGGACTTTTATACTGTATGGAGGCTTTCCTATCACTCTAACTTTCCCTGGAGTTCAGCATGTAATCATAGGAAGCATGTAAACATGTACCCAGGCATCAGGGAGATTTTCAATCCCAGAGGGCCACAGAATGGCTGTGACCTGTGATAGGCATGTACCCTCTTCTAGCCCTGCCTGCAACAGGGGACAAACAGCACGGACCTCACAGGGGTAGTTCCGAGCTACTGCCCAGTGCCTGGAACTGAAGGCTGGCTGATTGCCCTTACCAGTGTGCAACTTCCTGGCCAGTTGTGCGTGTTTCATGTCACATTTACCAAATACAGCAGCAAATGCATCAAAGTCCTTCTCTAACACTCACCGTGGTAAGGCTGGTCACAGAGGCTTTCCTCGGAGCCTCCTTTCTTCCAGACATCAGATGAATTTGTACTTGCAATGGCATGTCCGTCCTTCAGAGCCAACCTGGATTGGGCAGCTCCATACAGAGAGTGGCGCTCACATTTCCACCACAGCATGGCATTGGAGTCGCAGCTGAACATTCTCAAGGAATCCGTGGGTTTGGTAATATCCAGGCCTAAGCACTTCTGGGATTGCAAGTGAAAGAGCCGATGCTGGGACACCCACTTCCACAACATGTCCTGGGTTGTGTCACAGTCGGTTGCTACTATCCAGTCATTTAGTGGCTTGATGCACTTGCCCGTGTTTTCATTGATGATGGTGAATGGATCATTACCTGAGTTGAGACAAACAGTCAAGGAAGACATTTCAGGATTCTGGACCATGTGGCTGATGTGCCTTGGACCCTGCTTGCTGAGGAGAGTCTGAGCACTGTGGGACCGTCCCTACCCTCCAAGCTGTATAAGCTGTAGCGTCCTGCACAGGGTCAGAGGCCAGCAGTGGCCAGAAAGGCAGTATGGGGTCAGGGAACAGCCTGGGCTCTGTATCCCATCTGCCTGTGTTCACAGTCTACTTCTGCTACCTGTTAGCCATCAGGGCAAGTTACGTAGCTGCTGACCCTCAGTTTCTTCCTTTGTAAAATAGTACTTCATACAGTATGTGTGAGGATGAAATGAGCTCATATATGTAAGACACTTACAATGGTATGTATATGTATTATTGTTATTCTATGAAAGGTTTTCCCCCTTACAAGATAAAGGAACTCCTTAGTTTTCATCTCCTTTAGATAGGTGGTCTACAGTCAATGAGAACTGTCCTTAGTCTACCAGGATCACAATTCTGTCTTGCTTACACTTTACCATGACAGGATAAATTATTGCATGACATTAATGTGTCTCAGAGGACGGGGGAAACTCCTGAACATTTTCCTCTGATTGAGAGGAAACAGAGGTCTGGGTTCCGAGGGTAGGGGGAATCTGTGGCCGACTCCATTGTGGCACTTCCAGGAAGGTGATGGGAAACCCCTGGGGAGGGGCTGGGGGTAGGAGGCCTACTGTGTGGGTCACCTGGGGACCCCAAACCTGAACTCCAGCAACCACCTGAGCCACAGAATTCAAGACCCAGTAGGTGTGGACAATGGAAAACTCAGAAGTAATCAGTGTGAGCTGAAGGCTAAAGAGAGGAACCTCCCCGTACCTCCCCTTGCATGACCTGGGAAGATTTCAGTAATGACAGAAACTGCAGTTCTGGTAACCTAGTGAAGTGGGACCTCCGAATAAATTTTAATTGATGTTATGAAAATAAATTGTTTCTTGCACACCTAAGTTTGTGGAGTAAGAGTCACATGTACTACAACAAACAACAACTGAACAATTTGATCAGTGTTTTTACAAAGACAAAGTTTTTAAAGTTATACCACAGAACTTCATGTTGATGAGAGTAAAGCTGAAATATTTCAGACAAACTTAAATAAAACTGTTTTCAACGAACCAAACTATTTAGCAGAAGGACCCATGAAATTTTAGTTCCCAAAAGGCACTTTCATTCTGATGTTTGTTTCACAATCACTGGTTTTACTAATACTAAACCCCTTTTCTAATAATAATTCACAGCTTTCAGAGTTAAACATTTTCATACCAAAGACTTCAGGGAAAGTTTAACTATATAAATAACAACTATAAAATTAACTCCAATTCCAATTTGGACTTTGGACAGACCTTCATGTTATAAATAGCAGCAGCAGCAGTGACAAGAGAAACAATAGAAACAACAAAATCCTTTAAAACTTTAAGTTATTTCTGTATTTTAAAATATTGCATAGGATTGCAGCTAAGGAAGACTGCCATAGCACCTTCCATCCCTCACTCTTTCTTCCTTGACATCACTCTGCCATTCTCTGCTTTGTGGACACAGTTTGGGAAGATGGTAAACAAAGAAACGGTTCTACCTTAAAAGATGATCACTCACACTTTCTCTAATGTTCTTCTCCCACACATCAAATAGCCGCTCAGTCCCAGGATGTACCTCTTTCCCAAACTATTCTCTCTCATATCACCAAAATAAATCTTGTGTTCCCAGGTATCAGGAATTGCTGCAGGAAAAAAAAGTCTGCTCCTACAGAAACATGAGCAGCTGCCACCCTTGCTGAAAACTTTCCCTCTCATGTAGTCTTAGTTCTCCCTTTCCTGGGCCCTCAGTTCTGTGGCCTTAACCTCAAACAGGTGAACTGGGCTAGCAGCAACTTTGCCTACCTGTGCAGTTTGGAATTCTAGATTTTTCAAGTTGCCTTTGCAGAATCCAAAGGATTAGCTATGGCTCTTAGTACAGTGGCAGTGCAATGAGTTAGGGATCCTAGGTTAAAGACCTATCTCTGGGTCTTTGTATTTCCAAATGTAAAATGAACATAAAATATCTAAGCCACTTAAAATTCTAACATCCTATGCTTCTACAAGATACCAGTTTTCTTAGTCTTGCAAGTTTTATTGGTTTCTGCTAAGTTCACTGAATTTGTTCTTTTTTAAAATTTTTTAATTTAAGTTATTGGGGTGACATTGGTTAATGATGTTATATAGATTAAAAGTGCACAATTCTACAGTACATCATCAGTATGTTGTACTGTGTGTTCACCACCCCAAGTCAGGTCTCCTTCCATCGCCACGTGTCCTTTGCCCCTCTCCCACCTCCTCCACCCCTCTCTCCTGTGTAAACTCCGTACTGTTGTCTGTCTCCGGGAGCATTTTTTTTCTTAATCTCTTCACCTTTATCACCCAGCCCCCAACTCCCCTCCCCGCTGACAGCTGTCAGTCTGTTTTCTGTATCTATAAGTTTGTTTCTATTTTGTTTGTTAATTTTTTCCATTGGATTCCACATATAAGTGAGATCATGTGGTATTTGTCTTCCTCTGGCTACCTTACTTCACTTAGCGTAATGCTTTCCAGATTCATCCATGGTGTTGCAAAAGGCAAGATCTCCTTCTTTTTTATAGCCAAGTAGTATTCCATTGTGTAAACATACCACAGCTTTTTTTATCCCCACATCTACTGATGGGCACTCGGGCTGCGTCCAAATTTGGGCTGTTGTGAATAATGCTGCAGTGAAGGTGGAGGTGCACGCTGTACATTGCTCTTGAACAGATGTGCACAACGTTATTACCACCTTTATTATGTGCCTTTTTTATGTGCCTTATTATGATCTTATGAGACCTAAACCTAAAGATGTCATACTAATGCTAGCAGCATTTTAGGTCACTCTAATCCCATCTGTATTGAGCATGCTCACTCAGGTGACAATGCTGCTTTATAAATATTCTTTGGAAAAGAAAAAAATATGTACCCTTTTCTATTTATTGTTTTATTCTGGGACCCCTGGAGACTTGACAAGCTGTAGGAACTCTTGCTGAACCCTTGCTGAAAACTTCCCCTCTCACATAGTCTTATTTCTCTCTTTGCTGGGCTCTCAGTTCTGTGACCGTAACCTCAAACGGGAAAGGCGCAGTCACATGGAGTAGTTATGTTAAAGAGGAGATGCCAGCTTCTTACCTAATTGCAACACCTATGTTCCTAGCTACTTGCCTCATTCTAAACCTGTTTTTTACCCTAGTGTGAACACCACTGTTTGACACCTACACTGGTCACTTAGCACAGGTATTAATTATTGATATAATTTAAGGAAATGTTGTTAGCCTTCATACATAATGTATGTGTAAGTGTTCATACATGACATCTAAGCTGGGGAGAACCTTGTCTTCTTGTGACGATTGCGTATTATCTTTCCCTCCCTTTAGCAAGAGCTATCCAGTCTGCCTTGTCCTGTGACCCTGCAGGGATAGTAGGTTGTAGCGTGGGGAGAAAAACTGAGAAAGTGTAAAAATAATTTCTTATTTAGAAAATTTGTTAAATAAGGGTATATAAAATATTTCACAAATGCATTGCACTTTAAAAATGTAATTATAGAGCAATTTGTAAAACAGATTCTTTATTAATAGGTTTATATTGTATCTTGTTCACTAAACAACTTTATACTGGAACTAACTGGAATATTATTTATCTATTTTTAAAGATTTTATTTATTTATTTATTTTTAGAGAGAGGAGAAGGGAGGGAGAAAGATGGAAACATCAATGTGTGGTTGCCTCCCACACGCCCCCTACTGGGGCCCTGGCCTGCAACCCAGGCATGTGCCCTGACTGGGAATCAAACTGGTGACCTTTTGGTTCACAGGCCAGCACTCAGTCCACTGAGCCACACCAGCCAGGGCCTAAATGGAAGTTCAATGCTTACTTCCAAATATAATATTGAGACAAGTCTAAAAGGCAAGGATGATAAAAACAAGCCTCACTCCCCCAGTAGCACCTTTTATATGCATCATTTTACGTAAACATTCTAGTGGTGCTTTAGAGGAAATGGCTAAGCCAGCATTATCATAAATGAAAATGAATTTTTAGTATTTCCACATCCATCAAAGGAAAACTAGCTCTTATTGTTTCATCATTAAGTAATTTCTATCTTATGAGACCTAAACCAAAGAGTTTTGCACATTCCAAAGAGAAGCTGGACATCAACATTTTATAACCACCGGCAAATGGAGAGGAAGATTCTCCAGAAGGCTAGAAGGAAAGACTGCAACATGTTTAACATCAGGGGAACTTACACAGCCCACACCGTGGAACTTTTTGTGGAGTCACTACCATGTGTGCAGGTGTAAAGGTGCAGCAGGCGACAACTGGAAGTCTGGGTTTGCCAGTTCAAAAACAAGCCCTGAAGTGACGGCTGGGTCCATGGCAGTCCACTAGGAGTCAAAAAGTCGTGGAGTGCAGATTGACTGGTGTGGGCTGGTGAGAGTCGCAGTCCTTCCTGAGAGATTGGTTTACTTCAAGGTGTTCGATCTCCAAGGAGGCAAATAAGTAAACTAAACAACTGGCATTTCCCCAAGAACACCTGAGGAGTACCTCAGATGCTACAGGTACTCCTCGGACATCTGAGCAACCAAGACCACCTGCACAAGCCTAGCCATGTACATGTGATGAGAAACACGCCATTACCAGCATCATGAAGCTGACAGATTGCCAAACAAGCTACCTAGATGGCTGGGGTTTCAAAATTCCAGTGCTTTCTGTAACAGGGCCACCAGTCTGTTCTGAGGGTATGAGAAAGCCAACCAGAGCAGCTGCTGAGAGGGAGGTAGGATGCAGGAAAACAAATATGAAGACCTAGAGTAGGGGGAATGGAGTTAATCCCTTGCTCTTTGTTTTGGGTTGATGAGAAAGGCCAATATAGATTGCAAAAGTTAAGGAAGTCTTGAATTTTGTGGGGGAGGCAAAATATAGAAAGGCTACAACAGATGTAGATGGAAACCAGGAGGTTAGTGATGGAAAGCTTAGTGTGTTTGACTGTAGGTTACTTGCTGCAGTAAAAATTTTCCCCATGGATTGTGGGGCAGGCAGAATAGAATTCTTAGGACAATAAATGACTTTGGATAGCTTCCAACATAGAGGGTCAAAGGCAGAGCAGGGTCCTTGCTGTAGATAGGGTGATGCCACTGACACTCTGAGAAACCTCTTCCAAGCACTCTCTGAAAAAAGCCTAACTCAGTAGCTTATTTTAGCCGCCAATAAAACAAGAGCCACAAGCAATGTGAAGTTTTCAAAAGCTTCCTTGGTCATCTTTTACTTACTCATACATAAGAGATCACAGAAGTGGTGGGTGAGGACTGCTCACTCATTGCACACTGGTCTTCAGCCAAAGCAAAAAGAGAAAGTAAAAGCAAACTCAGGTCGCCGCCAAGGGTGTTGGTGAGGCTGGCACTAGCAAGAGCATCAGCTAAGGGCGTCGTTCCTGGTCCTGCTTACACAGAGAGAGGCAGGAAACTCCCGGACTGGGCGGGCAACCTGCCCTCCAAAGTGGTGATCGTTTGGAGTTGATAAGCCAATTTAGAAGAAATGGTCGCTGCTCCAGGCTTTGGGGGATGATATCATAACACAGTAATGGTCATGATTACTTTAGGAGACATGGCTTAACCTGACTTCCTTATTCACGTGCATCCGTGGGCACAGTTAAGTCGGGGGATCTTTATCATCGTTGGCGCAGTGACTGAACAGCGCCTCTGGACCCTGAATGGCAATGGTGACCAAGGGGCGAAGGAGGAGTGAGACAGGCGGGATGGGACGATCGGGGTACTGAAAAGCCCTATTCTCCAGGGAAGCAAGTTAGAGGGGAGAGGGTGCGGAAAGAACGGGAGAGAAGGGGCGCAGTGGGCTCCTCATTCTCAGCCCCAGAAAGTCCCCGCATTCCCACGCCCCACCCCGCCCTGCCCTCCTCCCCCCCTCCCCCCAATCCCTTTCCTCCACCGCAAGGAGGGTAATGGAGCTCCCTAAGCCGCTCCCTGTGGCGAGGGCAACCGAACACCCTCTCCCTAGACCACTCCTTCGGCTCACTTGTCCAGCTCCAGACACCTTAGGAAAGCAGACAAGTCGTGACCTGGAGTTCAGCACTAATCCGAACCAAGGAAAGTCGGCAGCGTCGAGGCCCCTAGCCGATTGGTGGGCGGACACAGCCCGCGGTTACCTGTGCGGCCAGTGGACTCCGCCAGCTCGAAGCACTGAAGGAGCAGCACGAGGAGCGCCGCCGCCGCGCCGCAAGGGGTCGCCCAGCGGGTCCTCATTCTGAGCCGGCCCCAGCGGTCCAACTTGGTTCTCGGGCGCAAGCGGAACGCAGCCCTCCGGGTGCGCCCAATCTGCCCCACCGGCGCCTTTGCTTTTAGGCTCCTTGGGCGTTCCAGCTCCTCCCCCGACGCCCTCAACCAATTAGATCATCCTGTCTTGGGTCCTGGGCAGGGCGGGGCGGAGCAGGGTTAGGAGGCGGGAAGATGACGCACCTGAAGCTCCGAGCACCTGCCACGGGCAAGACCCACGAGGAGACGGGAAGTTAGCGTACAGCCAGAGAGCTGAGCCCGGCACAGACTACTCGGCTTGGGGGTCCTGAGTCCCGCCTCTTCATCAGTCAAGCCCAGGAGACGGCACACTTGCTGAGACTTGGCACGGCCCGCGTGGGTGGGTTCCGTCAGTTTAGGGCCTTGTTCTCTGGCCAACGCGCCTGTCAGGGATGGCTTCTTCATTGCACGGCTGGGTTGGAAAGGCATCCACATCCTCTTCTACCCCCAAGGGGGAAATGTGCATCCTTCCTGGTGCAAATGTGGACAAGCCAAATAATTCAGTCGACCTTGGCAACGTCTTGCATATTTTGATAAAACAAACAAAGGTGAGGTAATGCACACTGCAGGTAACTTGCAGTTATTCAAGTATTGAAAGCAAGATCCCCAGCCATTGAAGCTCAGTTGATTGGCCATGGTTCCACAAACGAAGAGGCTGCTGGTTGGATTCCGGATAGAGGCACATGCCAGGCCTGAGGGCTTGGTCCCCGTGGGGGCACATATGAAAGGCAACCAGTAGATATATCTCTCACATAGATATTTCTCTCCCTCTTTCTCCTTAGCTTCCCTTCTCTCTAAAATAAAAAAAAATTAAATTAAAAAGAATTAAAAGCAAAAGTTATTCGAGTGACCCTAAAATACTTACAATGATGATTTAGCCTTTATAACCATTCGCAAGTAAGGTCTTTAAAAATAATTTAATAATAATAATAGCTAATAATAATCCATTAGAAATGTGGAAGTCTGCACCCAAAACAGGCAATTGTGAGAGAAGGATTTATCCTCTCCCTGTGGGAACCGCTATCGTTACAAACAGGGTGACCTAAGCTACCTGGATATGAAGGTCCTATATTTTAAAACCCCATGCCTACTGAACACCTGGTGTGTACTGAGCATGACCTCCACCCCAGCCTGGCAAGAGTGAATTCTTTCACAGAGGTGAACATCTACATTGTCTTTCCTGATTCTAAATGCCAAGGCTTTGCTGCTAGCTCCAGACTTACCTTGGCTCTGTCCCTCCTTCAGGCTCCCACCTTTCCGTTAGGAACATACTTTGAGCATTGGCCATCACAGGAACTGGGCCCCTCCCAGGGCAAGATAAAAAGACAACATCCCTGCCCTCTCATCCTTACTGAGTACTAGGGAAGACTGAGAGGCATACACAGTAACTCAGGGCAGACTGAGTGGGGAGACTGGACAAAGCTGCCTTCCTTGAAGATTTGAGGAAGCTTTAAGGAAGGCAGCATCTCAGCTGGAACTTGAAGAATGGGTAAGTGGCAGGAGTTTGACCAGGCACAGCTGGTGGGAAAATGTAATGCAGTGTCAGAAGATGGTAAAGTCCATTGAGGCCGCTCTGCAGGGAGCATGTGTGTGGGTATATGTGTGTTGACAGTAGTCGTGGCGGGGGCTCTAAGCAGAAAGGACAGCAGAAAGGTGAGTTGTGGCTATTTTTTGAAGTGCCTTGAATGTAATGTAAAGAGTTTGATTTGATTCTCTAGGGAATGGACGGTGGAAAGTTCTGAGTAAGAAACCTTGCTACTGCTCTGATTCCTCCGCACCTATGGCTGCTTGCCTTTCTGACCCTGCCCCACTTGGAGCTCCTTGAGGGCAGCCGTTTCATCTGCTTTATTGTCATGCCTGAACACTGAGCACCAGGCCAGCCCCAGAGTAAACTCTCAATAAATATTACAAAGTTAATGGATTCTTAGATCTCCTGCCTTAGCATAGGGGCGTATGAGCTCCTGCCTGCATTATATTGCAATAATTTCTCATCTGACCTCACTGCCCACAGTTGTTATCCTCTCAGGCAGATGAACCCTTCTAAGCACTGTTTGGAACATGGCACCTTTATTTTACTCAAATCCTTTCAATACTACTCACTCATAGAAGGGATTTGTAATTAAGAGTTCAGGTGAATCTGCACCCCTGAAATTGTAGGCAGCTTTGTGAATGCGCTTTTAAAAGAATAATAATGCTGCCTATAATTATTATTTAAAATAAGAACAAACTTTTAACTACACAAACTAGGCAAATGGAGGAGAAAGACATCTTTCTGATAAGTGCGTTCCTGGGAAAAGACAGGAGGAATGGGTGAGTGGGAGGAAGGCAAATGACTGATCACAGCAGTGATTCTGCCTATGGTGCTGCAAGCTAGGGAGTGGGGAGTCTGGAGCTCGGCAGACCTGCCAGGTGGGGCAGCGGGAGGTGACCTGGTGGAATCCTTGACTCATGCAGGGGTAGAGCAGGGTTCACCAGGGTAAAAGAGCCATGGGTTTGAGTGTCAGGAGGTGATGGTGGCATGTCCATATCCCTTAAGGGGAACCTAAGGCCATGGAGACACCAGGCTCTCAATTCTCCAGCTGGAGCTGTGAGTGTGTGGCCTGGGCCAGTGATATCCTTGCATCAGAGTGGGCAGCAGACAGGGAAGGCTTCAGAGAGGGTGGTGGTCAGGCTGTGGGTCAGTGTCCTCTTGTGGACACTGTTGCACCAAGAGCAGAGGCCCAGGCCTGGACACAAAGGAAAGGACCACTACATTTCTTTCTAAGGGCTTTTTTTTTTTTTATGCAATCTGAGATTATAATTTTCATTATAACATATCTTTTCCCTTTTCTTTTCTTTTTTTTTTTTTTAGATTTTATCCATTTATTTTTAGAGAGGGAAGGGAGGGAGAAAGAGAGAGAGAGAGAAACATCAATGTGCAGTTGCTGGGGGACATGGCCTGCAACCCAGGCATGTGCCCTGACGGGGAATCGAACCTGCGATGCGTGGTTCGCAGCCCGCACTCAATCCACTGAGCTACACCCGCCAGGGCCCTAAGGGCTTTAAGGCAGATGGTTGTTCTCTGGGCTCTCCTTCCTTCGCTTGGTGTCCAGGGTCTCAGACCAGAGGGATCCATTGAACTTTCTTTTTCCTTTTTTGTGTTGGCTGTGAGTCCTAGGTACAGGGGTCAGGGTGCTCTCAGGTGCGGGGACAACTATAAAAGCTCCTTCTGTGCTCAGGAGGAGCAATTTTCGTGGTCACTAGGCTCCAGAGGCATCGAGCTAGTGGGCATTCCAAAGATACTGGTTCATGATAATCTTCTGATTGTTGGAAAATTCCATCCCCACGAGGGTCTGACAGGGTGGTTGTCTGGGAAAGCATCTCCAACCTTCAGGCACCATCACCTTTCAGACTCTGGCATGGTCCCAGCCAGATGGTGTGGAGGGCAGGGGCTGGGTCTGGACCCAGCACTTCAGGTAGGCATAAAAGGCAGGGCACTGTTCCCTGTCCTGCTCTCAGTGGTCAGGCCTGGACTGTGGGAACTGGCACACCCTGTGGAGGGCCATAGTGTGGGTAGTGTGACTTTGGCCCTGCTCCAGTACCTGCCCACGTAGCTTGCCCATGATTGTGGATGTAGGAGGGTGGGAGGGTAGTCCAGGAACAATTGGGCTACCAGACATTTCTGATGTTTAGAGATTGGAATCGGGTAGGACTAAGCTGATCTTTGGCATCCTGGTGCAAGGAGAGCGTGTAGGGTGTTGGTATATGGGGACCATCTATGCACAGGGCCTTGCATGTGCTAGGCCACTGACCCTGCACACCAGGAATTTAGGACCCCCCACACACACTGCTCTCTGAAGCTAGAGGAACCTGCAGCTTCCGACTGCTGGCCCCAGGTGCTTGGCTCTCAGCAGAGGAGCCTAGGTGTGCCTTGACTTCTTCTTATTCTTTTTTAAAAATTATAAATAATGTAAAAATTTTTCAATTACAGTTGACATACAGTATTATATTAGTTTCAGGTGTACACCCCAGTGATTAGACATTATATAACTTACTAAGTGATCATTCTGATAAATCTCACATCCCTCTGGCACCACATATAGTCATTAGAACACTATTGACTGTATTCCCACTGCTCTGCTTTACATCCCCATGACTTCTCTAACTGCCAGTTCGTACTTTTCAACCCATCCACCTTTTCTTGCCATCCCTTGAACACCCCTCACACCTGGTAACTGTCAAAATGTTCTTCTCTGTATTTATGAGTCTGCTTGTTTAGTTATTTTGGGGTTTTGTTTTTAGATTAAGTTGTTCAGAGATATGTATTTATTGCCATTTTATTGTTCATAGTTTTGATTATTTCTCATCCTCCTCCATCTGGTTCTGCTTCTTTAAGGAGGTCCTTCAACAATTCATGTAGTACTGGTTTGATGATGATGAACTTCTTTAGCTTTTTCTTGTCTGGGAAGCTCTTTATATGTCCTTTGATGCCAAATGATAGCTTTGCTACAGAGAGTAATCCTATAGGTCACTGCTTTCATTGCTTTGAATATTTCTTGCCTCCCCCTTCTAGCCAGCAAAGTTTCTGTTGAGAAATCAGCTGACAGTGGTATGGGAGCTCCCTTGTAGGTAACTAACTTCTTTTTTCTTGCTGCTTTTAAGATTCTCTCTTTGTCTTTAACCTTTTGCATTTTAATTATGATGTGTCTGGGTGTGGGCCTCTTTGGATTTATCTTGTTTGGGACTGTGCTTTCTGGACTTGCATGTCTGTTTCCTTTACCAATTTAGGGAAGTTTTCTGTCACTATTTTTTCAAATTGGTTTTCTATTTCTTGCTCACTCTTTGCTCCTCCTGGCATCCCTGTGATGTGAATGTTGGTGTACTTGAAGTTGTCCCAGAGGTTCCTCACACTATCCTCATTTTTTAAATTCTTTTGTCTTTTTTTTCTGTTCTAATTGGGTGTTTTTTGCTTTCCTATATTCCAACTTGCTGTTTTGATTCTTGGCTTCATCTACTTTACTGTTGATTCCCTGTATATTATTCTTCATTTCAGCTAGTATATCCTTCATTTCTGACTGGTTCTTTTTTATGGCTTTCATGCCCTTTTTTATGTTGTTGAAGTTCTCTCTACATTCATCTAAATCTTCCCCTATGTTCATTGAGCATCCCTATAAACAGTGTTTTGAACTCTGCATCTAGTAGATTGCCTATCTCCATTTTGTTTAGTTCTCCTAGAGTTTTGTTCTTTTCTTTCATTTGGGGCATGTTTGTCTCATCATTTTGGCAGCCTCCCTGTGTTTGTTTTCAGTAGAGTTGCTACATCTTCTGGGCTTGGTAGAGTGGCCTGAAGTAGTAGGTGTCCTGTAGGGTCCAGTGGCACAACCTCCCAGTTCAAGCAAGTAGGGTACTCCAGGTACACCCCCCTCCCATGTGGGCTGTACATATCCTTCTGTTGTAGTTGAGCCTTGATTGCTGTTGGCATGTAAATGAGAGGGATCTACCCCCAGGATGATTGGGTGCAAGGACTAGCTCTGACCACTGACCACCATGGAGGATCAGCTGTGCAGGAACTCACTTAATGAATCAGGACTTACTTCAGTGGGTCTCTGGTGCCTTCTGAGCCTGCCCCTTGAATGAGTCCATTGTGGAGGTGGTTGGATGGTTGTGAGCATGGTCTGAAGCTGTCCACTGGGTACACTGGCTCTGGGGCCTTCTAGGATGTGCACACCAAGGTCAGGTAAGCTGTCACTTGTGTTCTGCCAGGCGCTAAATTGCATGAAGTACAAAGTAATTTGCAGATGGCTGCTACTTGTGCTGGGATTGGAGGTGCCCAGAAGAAGCCAAGCTGCAAACCAAGGATGGCTGCTGCTAGTGCCAGGCCTGGGGCCACTTAGTGAGAGGTACAGGGCATGCTGAGGCCAGATGCTGCTTGTTCAAGGGATTTTAGGAAAGTCTGAAGCATGAGCCAAAACAGGCCATTGGTACAGAAAAGACACTGGAAACACCTTTGAGTGGACCTGCAATTTGGTGGGGTAGAATCTCAAGGAATCACCAGGGTGAGGCAAACAGTGTGAGCCAGGTTGATGCAGATTCAGATATGGCATCTGCCTTCTAGGTTTCTGTTGAAAGGGCTCAGAAAAGGAACAATAGCCTCTGTCAACACTTCGTATGGGGAAAGCTGCTGCACCAGCTCTCACCCTGATGCCAGACACTTCAGTTCCTCCCTGCATGTCCTTGGTGCCTTTTGAACTGCTGCCCCAGTGCTGGAGCTCAGAGGGGGTGAGTGCAAGTAAGTTCATTCACGGGCCCTTTAAGAGGAACTGCCTGGGACTCTGGAAGGCCTCCATTTCACTCAGCCACGATCCTTGCTGGTTTTTACAGCCAGAATTTATGGGGTTTCTCTTCCCAGCACTGGAACCCAGGACTAGGGAGCTTGGTGTGGGGCTGGGCCCCTCACTTCTCAGGGGGGACCTTCACAGATGAAATATCCCTCCCTGATTTTAAACCACCACAGGTGAATGCTGGACCAGCCCATTCAATGTCTTTATCCCTCCTACCAGTCTCTGTGTGGCTTCTTCTTTACATTCTTAGTTGAAGGACTTCTGTTCAACTAGATTTAGATGGTTCTGAATGATGGTTGTTCTGTAGTTTAGTTGTATTTTTTGATGTGGTTATGAAACAATGTAAGTACCACATTTACCTATGCCAGCATGTTGACCAGAAGTTTCCACTGTTTTCTTCTTCAATGAGAAGATGCACATGCTATAAAAAGAAACTCCATCTAAGTGAAATCAAACTCCTTTACGATTTGATCCTTTACCTTTAATTACCTTCCTATGTCATGCCTTGATTCAAGCAAACTGTCTAAATCTGGCTGTTTCTTATTTCTGCCCAATTATTTGTATTTTCCTTATGCCATCCCCAGAATGCCTGTCTCTCCTCTGCTGTCTCAGTTCCACCTTTCCAGGTAAGGCTTTGCTCAGATTTCACACTTTATATAAAATATTTCCAAGAAGGACAATAACACTTGGGGATTCCAAATAGCTGTATAATATAGTATATTGTATTCACTTGGTATTTAACATGTGTCTGTTGCTGCTGCTATTTTTTTTCTGTAGATATAGGTATATCTAGATTATTCCATTAAATTATAGATCCTCAGTAAATATTTATTACCTATAGTGACAATCAAAATCAATGTATCCTATAAGTTTCACCTTGAATGTCACTTCCTTAAAGAAATGTTTTTTAACTTGGCAGTCTAGGTGAGCTTCCTCTGTGACGGTTGCCAATGCATCCCATAATTTGTGTTGATGGCATTTAGCAGAGCTGAATTAAATAATTATGTGCTTGCTCATTTGTTGAATGCCTACCTCCCTCCCCTGGTTGCAGGACTCATGAATGTGGTGGCTCTGTCTATTTCAGTAATTTCTGTGTGCCCAGTATCAGGCCCATGATTTGTTGGATAAATGAATCAATAATTACATCGTAAAGGCTTCATGAATTATACAGGGAACAGGAGGTCTAGGCATTTAAAAGAAGGAAAAAGAAGCTAGGGTGGGAGGGAGGGTCATTAGGAACTGGGCTTACTGTCCTTGGATGTGTAACACTCAGTAGATAGAGGTGATGGGGGGACACTCCAAACTGAGGCAATGATGTGAGCAAAATAACAGGCATCTATCCTCACTGGGTGCCAGGCCTCTGTGCTCAGCATTTCCTATGTGCTCTCCTGTCTAACACTCATCCTATTATCCTCATTTTATGAACATATACAAGGCAGACAGGAGAGATAACTTGGCCAAGGTCAATAGCCATAATTGAAGATACCAAGATGGAAATCTAACTTATGGAATTTGCATGAATGTGTGAAAGTATTACTATTATTTTTTCTTAGTTACAGTTAGGGAGAGGGGAATGAGATTTTAGGAACTCTAAAGTCTGTTTTTAATTATATAATATAGCAAAAACAGAGTAGCTGATCCTCATCATATATATCTTACTCCCACACAAAAGGAACCACTCCTCTGAATTGTTTATCATTCTTTTCTTTACAGTTTTCCTATTTATGTTTCATTCCTTAAACAGTATATATAACTGTATATTTTTGAATTTTACATAAATGGAATCATTTCAAGTTGTTGCTTTTTGCCACTTACCCTTTTTGCTCCAAATGATGCCTCTGGCATTCATTTGTGTTGGTGTGTGTAGCTATAGTTCATTTGTATTTTATGTGATATTTCATTATAAGAATAATGCACACTTTATCCACTCTCTTATTTGTGGACATTTGGGTAGGTTCCAAGTGGGTAATTTGCTGTCACTAGCAATGCCTCTGTGACCATTTTTGTTCATGTCTCCTGGTGCACACTGCTAGATGTTCATGAGGGTATGTTCTTATAAGTGAAATTCTTGGAGCATAAGGTATCAACATTATCAGACAACACCGTTGTGAATTGCAATTTGCACTCCCAGTGGTAGAGACAAGCATTTGCACTGCTGAACATTTTCATCAACATTCAACATTTTAAAGTTTTGGTGCGGGGTGAAATAGTATCTCATTTTGGTTTAAAATTGCATTTCCTTGATCACCAATGAGGTTGAACATACTTTCAATATGTATTGTTTATTTATTTTTCCTTTTCCAATTCTTTTACAGGTTATTTGCCTAGTTTCTCTTAGATACATTCCCTGTTCTTCTTTGCTTTGAATCCCAAAGGACTAATTCTGCATTTCTGCATTTCTCACGTTCCCTCACCTACTGCCTCCTGGTTAGGTTCAACCAATGGAAATTCCTGGTAGGAGATGGAAATTTGGGAAGGGGAAAGCCTAAGGTGTCTCTCTTATCTCTGCTTTGGGAATATGTCAAACAGTGGCTGTGTCTCTTCAGTGGTTCCAGCTCCTGCCTGGAATCTTCACCCTTCGTGGCTCAGATCCCACCGGGCACCCCCTGCTGTGTTTTCAGCTCCTTTTAATTGGTTCCTTTTCCAACATTCTAGCTCCCACAGGGTATCCCTGGCTGCTATTCAGATAATACTATCTCTTCTCTGTCCCTCAGGCCCCATAGGCAGTAGTAGCTTCTTACAGTTGTTACATTCTGGGTAGCCTCATTAGCACTTACAACAGTCCTATAACTGGTTATTTCCCTATGTTAAATTTATTCTATTGAACTAGCTAGCATAGGTTTGTTCTCTTTATTGGATCTTGACGATATTGATTCAACACATGAAAAAAACTGTACCTGAGATAGCATTGAATATTGAGTAAGATATGAACAAGAAAAACTATAAATGCTGTTATGTTCAACTGCATGGGGAGTTGTGGTATAAGAAGAGCCAGCATGGGAGGCATTTAAACTACAGTTTTGATGATGCCCACAGATGCCCCAGGTGTAGTTAGAAGTACCCAGGAGACCCAGGCAAGGGCTTGGTCTAAGAATAAATTTGTTTTTTATTTCAGAATCACATGCTATTTTACTTAAACAAAGCAGATTGACCATATATATATATAGTTCCTCTCTAAACAACAATTGAAAAGAGTGAAAGGAAAATTTTAAAGGTACAGCCTTGCAAGGAAACAGAAGGCCCTAGAGAAGATGACAGCAGATAAGACATAACAACAAAAGTTTGAAAGCTGGAAGGCGGATAGCCAAATGTATATGATATAATGAGGCAGAAACAGCAAGTGCCTGTGAGGTGGAAATCCAAGAAAAGGAAGACTGTCCATGTCACAGAAACCCCAGAAAAGCTCGGAAGCTGGAGGGGGAAGGGCCTCTGAAGGTGGGATGCAGGCGGAGCCCAAAGCAGAGTGGGTGAAAGTTCTTTTAGAGGTACAGCTAGATCCCAGATCTTCATCCTAACCCCACCCATTTGCAGTATAGAATGAATGTGTGTAAAAATTTTACCTACTTTATAATGAAGAAAACTTATGTCTATTCAAACAGAAAAAAAACTTGCTGACATAAGTTTGTTAATTTAGCAGTGAAGCTCTTACTATCCTACAGGCCAATAAAACCATAACCCTTGGAGTTATTGTTTCTATTAGGCATCTCTGTTAACAAAAATCCACAAGTTAACATGTAAGCTTCCAGAGTGTGAGCCCTAATCAATAGAAAGTAGTATGCCCAACAAAGACCTGTAGTGCAAAGAATGAAGCAGTCCCTGGGCAGACAGTTGGGCAGCGCTGCAGCACGACACTGGAAGGACATCCAGCCGCCCTTTTGCCTTGTTTGCATGTCTTGAATAATTTTCCTTTTTAAACAGTTTCCACAACACTATGATGACAAAAATCTGCATCTATTCCTGGCTATAACTAAACTTATGAGGACTATAGTCATGGACATAGACGCCAAAAGGCAAATGTAAGGTTGCAGTTCATCCACTTAAATAACAACAACAACAAACAGAATTAAACAGCTCATCTTGTTGAACTGAACTTCTTCCACAGACTTTAAACTGTAGAATTCCCAGATGAGGAAATGCTTCCCTAGGATGTCTATGGAACACTGACCCAAGAGACTGGACAAGAAGCCAGTGTGATGGAGTTATTCACTTACTTAGCTTAATCTCAGGTCCAGATGCCCAGGAGCTGTGGGATTACTGAGCTCAGAGAAATGGACTCTGTAACTGGAGTCCATTATCTGCTTTTCTCACATTGTAGACAGAGGAACTGAGGCTCAGAGGGTTCAGTGACCATTACAGATATGAGAAGCATTAGAAAGGTTAGATGGAGGCCCTTGAGATTCATAGGGAGAGTCCATAAACATCAATGAGAGCACCTTAGGGTTAGCTACCAGCTCCTGACAGGGGTGGAGATGAGATCGGAGCGTGAGATGGTGATGCACGAGTGGATCACAGGGCAAGAGGATGCTGGCACCAGGAAGAGATGTACCATTGGTAGGACTGTGTTGCAAAGGTCAGTGATGTATTTTTGGTAGGATTGCAATGTCTCAAGCATGGTGGGAATTCTTTAGGAAACATTTTCATCAAAGGTACGTATTTGGAGAATAAGGAAATAATATTAGTGATACAGATGATTTTCTGGACGTGTGAATGTGATAAAAGGGTGAGTTTTGACTTGGGCAGAGATGTGTGTCACCATGTTTTAGCAAAGAGACAAGAACTGGGTTGATGTGTTTGCTTTTGCCTCATGTAGTTGGAAGCTCTTTTTTTGGATGAACTAAACCATTGCCAAAATCTATTCCAAGGAATTAACAGTTTGAATGATAAGTAACCAAAGGCCAGGAGTCTTTGCTCCTCAGGGAAACTGATCAGGTTTACACTTTTAGAATAATTTTTTTTTCTGACATTACCAGAAGATAGAGAAGGTTTCTCAGTTTTGGAAATTAGAGTTTGGTGTGACCGTACATAGAAGCTGACTTATAGTCGAGCGACAAAATTCTGGACCACCTAACCTGTTAGTTAAGGGTACAGTTAAGAATGCTGGCTTACTGATTTTTAGAAACATTTATAAAGTTATAAAATGTAATAGTGAGAATCCTATGAAGAAATTTATGGAAAGATATGACACTATGACATTACTGTATTTACTAGTTTCACTATTTATTTGTCTTTTGTTAACTCCCTAGTAATATCTCCAAGATCCAAACCTTTTCCTCTTCCAGTCCCAGTGCCATCTCCCCTGAGGCTTCCTGCAGGGAGGGGAATGGGGGAATGTGCCTTTCACTTTGTGGATAGGTTGGAGACCACTCGATGTAAGTCAGCCATGTCTTCATTTTTCTAGCTGTGAAGGTATCTTTTTCTCAGCATTGGAGGGAAAAACAGGCCGCCTTTTGTTAACATAACTGCTGTCATTTATGTTACTTCCTCTCTAGTATTTTTTTATCTCTCTCTGTTCATGAATCACAGGAAGAGAGACTCTGAGCATGTTATAAACATTTTGTTTTTATTTTTAACTTTACCATTGATTATAAAAACTACACCCAAAGCAGAGCCAGTAGTGTAATGAACTTGCTTTTCCCATCACTCTTTCAACAGTCATCAATACATGGCCAGCCTTGTTTTACTTTTACTCCAGTCCATACTCCAGTCCTCACAGATTATTTTAATGCGGACCTCACACATCAAGTATTTCACCTGTAAGTATGTCAGTATGCATCGTTAAAAGATAAGATCACATGAAAGATTAACCACAGTACAAGGGTGGGCAAAAGTAGGTTTTAAGCTGTGAATATGTGAAAGTTTATTCTTGTAGTATTGTAACTGAAAAAGGTGGTGTTCATGCTGCTTGTCACCTACCAGACCCAATAAGCAGAGACAGGGATTGAATCTTCATGGGTGCTTTATTCAGATGGTCAGTGATCTGAGAAAACAGTAGGTTTGTACCCTAATAGACCATCTTAAATTCCATTTTAAAATGACCCTTTTTATAAGTAAAACAAAGTGTAGGAAAGGGGTTTGGAATTCAGGGAAAAGTTAATTGGATTTAAAAAACTGCAGCATTCTCACCCTGGGCGGTAGTCTTTAGCTGTGTCCTGGGTAGTGGTCATCTCACCCTGGAGCACAATGGCTCAGATATCATCTTGATTGCTTGCAGTCCTCCTGAGGAACAAAGGTGGAACTGCTTATGGTCTCCTGGAGTCAACGTGGGTCATACCTTCAGTTCCTGGAACAATAGCTTTTACATGCATTGATTACTAAGTTTATTAGCTATTGCTTAAACTAAAATTTTCCAACTTTGGAGTCCCCCATCAGTACTAATTAGTAATTATTGTATTATATTCCATATGAACAACTCTAAACCCACTTTTGCTCACCCCTGTACATTATATCACCTAAAAACATTTAGAGTAATTCCTTAATACTGTTAAACATCTAATCAGTAAGCACATTCCCCAATTATCTTATAAATGTTTTTATTTTGCTTTTACAGTGTGTTTAAATCAGGTTAAACACATTGTAAGGTTTTTACATTGACACTGGTTGACATTTCTCTTAAATCTTTTTTCATTTCTAGGCACCCTGTCTTTTTCATCTTTTTTCCTTGTAATTGTTTGGGAAAACATCAGCTCACTTGTATAATTTCTCACATTCTGGATTTTGCATCACTGCTATGTAAAAGTACCATTATCCCTTATATTTCCTATAAATTAGTAGAAGCTTTATGAGATTCAGATTCAATCTTTTCTTGACAGTACTAATTCATATATGTTATACTTTTCTGTCAGGAGGTACATATGTCATATTTTTTCTTGTTTGATTATATTATCAACCATTGATGATCATCAAGTGAATCCTTTAGTTCATTCAGATTAGAAAATAGAGATTCTTGGGAACCACCCTGCCTGGTATCAGAAGCTGTAACCTCCACTAAGGCAAGGCTGAGAGAAGACCTTGGAACTGTAAGCCACCAAGGAGACAAGCTTATCTCCCTGGCAGGAGCACCACTTCTGCTCCTTTTACTTCACCCTGCCTGGCCCCCAATGCTTGGTCAGTTAGCCAATGACAGGTAAGATTCCCCAAGGGGGGAACGACCTAAGACAGGCACGATCATGTGGGAGGCCCCCAAGGAAGGACTTTGGGGGCTACAGCAAAAGGGGATGATGGACTCTCCGTCCCTTGGCTTTGACATTGTCTGAGTCCTCATTGTCTGTGAGAAAATCTCCTCATCTCTTGGCTGCCTTACTTCCCTTGCTCCACCTAAGCCTGAAACAATGACAGGGTGGTGCAGCCCTGTACTGGAAAGAGCAGGTTGCCAGGGTAATCAGGCCTAAGAAAGAATATGTAAAATCCTGTGAAACCTGCTTTGTTTAGAATGCTCTTAATTGAATGATAAGGGTCCAAGGAAGAAGTAAGTTTGTTCCTTAAAGTTTTTACAGTTCTTTAGCTATCTGACCCTGACTCAAAATAGGCCCTCAGAGTTCCTTCTTATTTGATCCTTACTTCTGGGCAATGAGTAATAGCTTTACCTGACTTCCTGTATAAACAAATCCAATAAAAGCCATTGAGGAAAAGGCTCTTGGTCCTTCTCCTTTGAGAGATCAACCACCTTTCCTCCCCAAGCAGATCATGTCTTGGTAGACTTATTCTCATCTGTGGCGGATGGGGGGCTTGGCAGACAAAGCTCCCTGTCAAGAGATACCCTAATTATATCATTTTTTCTTCATTTATTAGCTTGATGCTTCCATAGACAGAAATTTTTCCTTATTAACTATTTGGTTACCCACAGCTACAGATCATATAGAAAAGACAGAAAAAAAGCTTGATTCTTTCCCTTTATCAGTTTTGAAAATAAGGAGGTGGTTCCCTAGCATCTTCCGAAAATGACCAATGAGATTTTTGTTTATTATTATTATTTGGAAATATTTAATGTGTTTCAATGTCTTGCAGTTTTTATATTTTTGTTGTTCCACTTTCACCAGGGAGTCATGGCCATAGGAATCCTCCATTGTTTCCTCGTAATCTGGAAAGACAAGATGTTTTAGTCTCAACCTGTATATTTCCTGTCCCAGACCTGAAGTCAGCCATTACTCTAAAGATCTTTGCTTCCTTTTAGTAGGAAATGGTATTTAGAGACCACAATTGGGTACCAGAAGTACTTATTTCTGATAGGTTAATCCTTATTTCCATCATGGATTTTGATATCAGTCATGTGGGTTTTAATCTTCACAACTTGCTAGCTATCTTATTAGGAAAGACACTTAATTTGATCCTCAGTTTCTCCATTTGGAAAAAAGAATAGATAACAACACTTAGTCATAAGACTTTTGTAAGCCTTAAGTTACCTAGGACAGAATAAGCAACCAATAAAAATAGCTATTAATACTTAATACTTTTCATTTACATGTGTGTACATATTATCAATATGTAGAGTGGTCTCAATCTGATTCATTGTTAGCTATTCAACCTTATCATTCATTACCTTTTCATACTGAACCCAGAGATTTGAATATGCAAATTTAATTCACAATGTTCCTCAAACTGGACTGTCCTTTCTCTTCCGTATAAATGTTATTCCCTTCAAAGCCTATCCTCTTTTAACTTCATTTTTTAAAATATATATTTTACTGATTATACTATTGCAGCTGTCCCAATTTTTCTCTCCCCTTTATCCCCCTCCTCTCTGCTCCCACCACTCACCCTCCAGCATTCCCCCCCTAGTTCATGTCCATGGGTTGTACATACAAGTACTTTGGCTTCTCCATTTCCTATACTATTCTTAACCTCCCCTTGTCTATTTTGTACTTACCATCTATGCTTCTTATTCCCTGTACATTTTCCCCCATTCTCTCCCATCCCCCTTCTTGCCGATAACCCTCTATGTGATCTCCATTTCTGTGATTCTGTTCCTGTTCTAGTTGTTTGCTTAGTCTTTGCTTTTTAGGTTCAGTTGTTGATAGTTTTGAGTTTGTTGTCATTTTACTGTTCGTAGTTTTTGATCATCCATTTCTTAGATAAGTCCCTTTAACATTCTATGTAATAAAGGCTTCATGATGATAAATGCCTTTAACTTTACCTGATTTGGGAAGCATGTTATCTGCTCTTCCATTCTAAAGGATAGCTTTGCTGGATAGAGTAATCTTGGATGTAGGTCCTTGCCTTTCATGACTTTGAATATCTCTTTTCAGCCCATTCTTCCCTGTAAGGTTTCTTTTGAGAAAGAAAGACTTCAACTGATAGTCTGATGGGAACTCTTTGTAGGCAACTGTCTCTTTTTCTCTTGCTGCTTTTAAGATTCCCTCTTTATCTTTAATCTTGGGTAACTTAATTATGATGTGCCTTGGTGTGTTCCTCCTTGGGTCCAATTTCTGTGGGACTCTATGGGCTCCCTGGAGTTCCTGGAAATCTATTTCCTTCACCAGATTGGGGAAGTTCTCCTTCATTATTTGTTCAAACAAGTTTTCAATATCTTGCTCTTCCTCTTCTCCTTCTGACACCCCTATGATTTGGATGTTGAAGCACTTAAAGTTGTCCAAGAGGTTCTTAATCCTCTCCTCATTTTTTTGAATTCTTGTTTCTTCATTCTGTTCCAGGTGAATATTTATTGCTTCCTTCTGCTCCAAACTGTTCATTTAAGTCCTGGTTTCCTTCCCTTCACTGTTGGTTCCTTGTATATTTTGCTTTATTTCATTTTGTGTAGCCTTCATTTCTTCCTTCATTTTTCAGCCATGCTCAACCAATTCTGTGAGCACCCTGATTACCAGCATTTTGAACTCTGCATCAGAAAGGTTGTCAATCTCTTTGTTGCTTAGTTGTATTTTCTCTGGAGCTTTGATTTGTTCTTTCATTTGGGCCATGTTTATTTGTCTTGGAGCACCTATCTACATAGCAAGGACTGAAGCCTTAGGTTTTCACCATAGTTAGGCAACTCACTTTGCTGCCTTGGAGTGCTGTCTGTGGGGGAGGGGTCATAGAGGGAACAGTGTCACTTGCTTGGCTCTTGTCTCACTTTCTGTCACTTCCCTCGCTTCCCACAAGCAGATTGTGCCCTTGCAGGTGCTGATTCGCAGGTGAGAGGGTTTGTGTACCTTTTAGAATCCTGTGGGCCTTTCCAACAGACTCCTGTGTGAGACTGGAGTTTTATCCACTGCTGCAATCCCCACAGCGTTTTTACAGCCAGGGATTTTGAGTCTTTATTTCACTGCACTGAAACCCTGGGTTTTGTCATCTGTCTTGCTCCTCTGTTGTTCCTCCCAGCTTATCTGTGTTTGAATGTGGGATCACTGGCATGGTCCACTGCCTTGCCTTGCCTCGCATCCTCTCCATTCTGAGAGAGAAACATCAAGTGGTTATCTCTTATACACACCCTGACACAGGACTGAATGCACAACCTAGGAGCGCACCCTCATTGGGAATTGAACTGGTGACCCTTTACTTTGCAGGATGACACCCAACCAACTAAGCCACATCGGTCAGGGCAAGGTACATCTTTTTCTTTTTTTTTCTTTTAAGAAAGTCTCATTAAAGTGTTTGCTGTAATTTTTTTTTCTTTTTAAGATTTTATTTATTTATTTTTAGAGAGGGAAGGGAGGGAGAGAGAGAGAAAGAGAGAGAGAGAAAGAGAGAGAGAGACACATCAATGTGCAGTTGCTGGGAGACATGGCCTGCAACCTAGGCATGTGCCCTGACTGGGAATCGAACCTGAGATGCCTGGTTCGCAGCCCGCGCTCAATCCACCAAGCTACACCAGCCAGGGCTCATCTTTTTCTTTAAGGTATCTTATACACTTGTATTCAGACAAATATATAAATATTTTTTTCTTGATGAATATGTTTCACTCTTGTTTAATGTGTGCATTTTTTTGCACACATTAGAATTTCTCATTGACACATTTAGATCTTTAATTTACTTCAGGTGCATTTGAGTATATGGTGAGACATAGGAATCACTTTTTTCTATATTTAGTTATCCCAACATTATCCTTTTCTCATTGATTCATAGTGCCACCACTGTATACATATACACTTCCATAAATTCATAAGACAATATCTGGGCTCTGAATATAGATGCAAAAATATTTTTCCATTTGTGCACCAATAGTAGCACATTATTTTTATCTTTATATTATACTGTTAAATAAGTCTCACTTTCTGACAAGGGAAAACATTCCACTTGTTTTTCCTCCTAAAATTATCTTGGCTATTCTTGCCCGTATGCTCTTCAATATGAACTTAGAATTAGCTTGTCAAGTTTCATGAAAAACCTTATTTGGCTTTTTATTAAACTGCATTTAACTTAAGGACTAAGTTGGAGAGTGATAATGTCCTTATGTTGCTGGACTTTCTACTTTGTGAACATGGTATTGTTTTTTCTTTAGGTTGGTTTTCAGTTATGTCATCTGAATGCTGAACCGAGAAATATGTACCTGATTTGGCAGTTGTTTATGTTCCACTGAAGGTTTTTTAATGGGAGGGTTGACATGCTCAGAGCCTTGTTTTGATGATATTGGTTTGAAGATGGTAGCAATTTGATTGGAGACCAGAGAAACTGATAGAGAAGTGGATCGGGACTCTTGCAAAGGTTGGGAACAATAATGGAAAGTCTGAATTTAGTGATGGAAGTGGCAATGGAGATAAGATAAATGTGAGATACTTCTCAGACAAGTAATTATTCCCTTCTGTAAGACAAACCCCATTTGGGCTTCCTGTTTTTCTTCTTAAAGACAGATGAGTGAAAAGCTCTGAAAAAGAAAGGAGCTAAACCTAACAGAGGTTACTTTAACTTGTGGTAGTGAAAAACAGTAATCACAGAAATAAGTCCTTGTAGCTTCCTGTTCTCTGCCTCTTCTTTTGAAAATCATATTGTTTTCTGAAGTCTAGTTCAAGTAGTCATGTTCCTTGGAGCCAACCCTGATTCTGTCAGCTGGAATGAGAATGGTTGGCAGGTTTATCTTTGCATTATAATTATGTGCATGTTCAGTATTCCCTCAGAAGCAGGCACTAAGTCTTAAGGGCCTTTATTTTCCACTTTCTAATACTGCTCCTTCCTTCCTTATTTATTTATTTATTTACTCCTTTACCATTTATCCCCCCTTATACCCACTTCCACCTCCACCCACCCCTCACCCCCCCACAATCACCACAATGCTATGTCCATGAGTCTTTTTTCTCTTTTGCTCCATTCTTCTATCCCTTTAACTGACCCCCACTCAGCTGTCAACCTGCTATCTATTTATGAAAGTTGCTTTGTCCACTCATCTACTGATGGACACTTGGGCTACTTCCAAATCTTGGCTATTGTAAATAACACTGCAGTAAACATAGGGGTACTTATACATTTTTTAAATTAGTTTTTCAGGTTTCCTCGGATATATTCCCAGAAGTGGAATTGCTAAGTCAAAAGATAGTTCCACTTTTTTTTTTGAAGTAACTCCATATTGCTTTCCACAGTGGCTGCACCAGTCTGATTCCCACAAATCCTCACCGACACTTGCTGTTTGTTGATTTGTTGATGCTAGCCATTCTGACAGGTGTGACAATACCTCATTGTAGTTTTAATTTTCACTTTGTTGATGATTAGTGACATTAAGCATATTTCATATGTCTATTGGCCATCTGTATGTCCTCTTTGGAGATGTGTCTATTCAGGTCCTTTGCCCATTTTTAATTGGATTGTTTGGGTATTTTGGGGTATTGCATTTTATAAGTTCTTTATAAATTTTGGATATTCATTTCTTCTCAGATGTATTGGTGAATATGTTCTCCCTTTCAGTGGGGTGTATTTTTATTTTGTTGATTATTTCCCTTCCTGTGCAAAAATTTTTTAGTTTGATGTAGTCCCATTAGTTTATTTTTTCTTTTGTTTCCCTTGCCTGGGGAGATATATCCAAAATATATTGCTACAGGCAATGTCCAAGATTTTACTGACCATGTTTTTTTAATGATTCTTATGATTTTGGGTCTAATATTTAAGTCTTTTATTCATTTTGAATTTATTCTTGTGTGTAGTGTAAGAAGGGGGTCTTATTTAATTTGTCTGCACATATCTATCCAATTTTCCAAACCATATTTATTGAGTAAACTATCTTTAGTCTGTTGTATGCACTTGCTTCCTCTGTCAAATATTAATTGACTATAAAGGTGTGGGATTATTTCTGGGCACTCTATTCTGTTCTGTTGATCTCTATGTCTGTTTTTATGCCAGTACCGTGCTGTTTTGACTACCAAAGTAAGTAGAAAGAAGGAAATAATAAAGATCAGAGCAGAGATAAATAAAATAGTGTCTAAAAAAATACAAAACATCAATGAATCCAAGCACTGTTTTTTTGAAAAGATAAACAAGATTGACAAAACTTATACCTGACTCATAAGAAAAAAAGAGAGAATACCTAAATAAATAATATCAGAAATGAAAGAGGAGAAATAACAACTGACACCAAAGAAATACAAAGGATTGTAAGGAAATATTATGGACAACTACATGCCACCAAATTGGACAACCTGGATGAAATGGATAAATCCCTAGAAACCCACAATCTTCTAAAACTAAATCAGGAAGAATCAAGAATCTGAATAGAGAGATTATACCTAGTAAAATTGTATCAGTAATCACAAAACTCCCAACCAACAAAAGCTCTGTACGAGACAGCTTCGCCGGTGAATTTTACTGAACATTCTGAGAAGAACTAACACCTCTCCTTCTCAAACTATTCTAAAAAGTCCAAGAGGAGGGAAGACTCCAGAGCTTATTTTATAAGGCCAGCATTATCCTAATTCCAAAATGAGATAAAGACACTACAAAAGCAGAAAACTATTGGACAATATCCCTGATGAACATAGATGCAAAACTCCTCGACAAAATAGTAGCAATCTGTATATAGCAATGCATTGAAAAGATCATACACCATGATCAAGTAGAATTTATTCCTGGGATGCAAGATTGCTACAACATTCACAAATCAACAAATGTAATACACCACGTAAAGAAAATAAAGGATAAAAACTATATAATCAGCCCTGGCTGGTGTGGCTCAGTGGATTAAGCACCACCCAGCAGACTAAAAGGTTGCTTGTGCAATAGGCAACCTATCTCTCGCACATGTTTCTCTCCTTCTCTTTCTCCCTCCTTTCCCCTCTCTCTCAAAATAAATAAATAAAAAAATTAAAAATACATGATGATATCAATAGATGTGGAAAAAGCATTTGATAAAATCCAGCACTTATTTATGATACAAACTCTCAACAAAGTGGGAATAGAGGGAACATACTTAAACATAATAAAAGTAAACCCACTACCAACATCACACTCAACGGACAAAAACTATAAGCATTCCCCTCAAGATTGGGAACAAGACAGGGATGTCCACTTCCACCTCTCTTACTCAACATAGTACAAGAAATCCTAGCCACGGCTGTCAGACAAGAAGAAGTAGAAGGCATCCAAACTGGAAAGGAAGATGTAAACCTGTCATATTTGTAGATGACATTATACTATACTTAGAGGACCCTAAATATTTCACCAAGAAACTACTAGAACTGATAAATGAACCGCTTCAGTAAAGTAGCAAGATATAAAATTAATATCCAGAAATCAGTTGTATTTTTATAGGCTGATAATAAACTATCATAAGAGAAATTAAGAAAACAATCCCATCTACAATTGCTTCAAAAAGAATAAAATAGCTAGGGATAAATTTAACCGAAATGTAGAAATCCTGTACTTGGAAAATTATAAGATACTGAAGACAGAAGCTGAAGATACAAATAAGTGAAAGCACATATATGGGTAGGAAGAATTAACAACATTAAAATGTCTGTGCTCCCCAAAGCAATCCATGGATTCAGTGTAACTCCTATGAAGATTCCAGTGATGTATTTCACAGAATTAGAACAAATATTTCAAAAATTTATATGGAACCACTAAAGTTCCGCATGGCAGCAACAATTCTGAGAAAGAAGAGCAAAGTTGGAGGAATCATGCTGCCTAATATCAAACTGTACTCTAGTACAATTCCTTTTACTGTGTATGATAATTAGAAAATAATTTAATTTAGAAAAGAAAATAACAGTGTATGATAATTCAGTAATAAAAATGTAAGCCTGCACTTGATGCGTAAAGGACGCTGTTCCCCCCGCCTCTTATTTTGTTGGTAGAATTGGCACCACTGCGCTATGTGAAGTAAATTAAATTTGTATAGAGTATTTATAGTGCTCTCTCTTTTCAATTCCTTCAAAGGTGCCTTGCATGTTTTGTGATTTTATTCATTGTATGGCTTTTTATATATAGTTTTACTATTATATTGTGACATCTAGGTGTAAGTTAATGTAAATAGTAATGGAGTTTAAAGGGTTTTTTAGTGTTTTATTTACACAGTAAAATAGCTTAATCTATAATCACCTACCAGGTCACTGTATGAAATTTACAGAGTCAAAAATAGATGCCTAACAATTCAAAAATTAAAACCAGAATGCAGCCATAAATAAAAATGTACCCTTGATGCCTTGTAAATAACTGTAATCCTTCTGCCCCATGGGTGGTTAGACTTCCCCTATGATTGCGTTAATGGAAACCTAAGGAGTTATTGTTAAGATTCTTAAATGTGGTTCAACCTTACCTTCTCTTAGTGGGAAAGGTCGATTTCTGGAGTGTTTGTGTGTGTACATGCACATCTGTAGGTATATTGCCCTATTGATGCTATACTCTCCCATTTTTTTCTTATGTCTTTGTCTTTCATATTTTAAGGTACTGCTTTAAGGATTACAAATGACATATAATTTTCACACAGGGCATGGAGAGCACTTTAGTTTCTGCAATATAACACACACAGTTAGCAATTGTTGCCTTCATTTGTTATCATCTTTTCATATTTATGCCCACCAGGTATTACTGAAATGATATGAATATAGACCAGGAGAGATCTCTGGCTCTGGGCTTCTGCTCCTCACACTCCTCATAGCCAGGAGGGGCTACTATGGTTCAGGCCCAAAGCCCCTGATAAAGGGCATGCACAGACTATGATGATCTGTGCCACATGACCCTGCAACCCAGCTCACATCTGATTAGACTGAGGATGGACCCCTGTTTGAAAGATTGCCAATCTCCCTGTGGCTTAGCAGAATATGAAATGGCCTCTTCTGACATGGGCTTCTCAGAATCAGGCCTTATATGATTTGCGTGAAAGTGCCCCAATGAAAATAATGTGCAGATAAAATCTAGAGTTTGTCTTGCTGTCACAGGACTTTTGAGATAGAAAGATTCCCAGAAAAAAACTAGAGCAGTGGGGACATGGGACAGGGAAGGAAAGTAAGACAAACAAGGTTGGCATATCAAACAAAGCCTACAGAGGTAACTTGTCACAATTCTGTAGAGAAGTTTTGAAGACAAAGTAGGTCACATCACAGACAATCCCATCAGGGTCAAGGGAGCTGGGGAATTTATACTCCCATATTTGTCCATCATTGGCTAGGGGCGGACTTGAGGGGATAAATTCTAAGGCAATGTCTGCTCTCCATACGTGCAGAGAAAGCTGGCCTTATGCAACCTGAGGGCAGCCCTCCAACAAAGAGATGCAGGTGCTGGCTGTTGGGAGTGCAAGCACTGCAGGCTGACGTGCACTAACAGAGCACAGACACCGGAGGGGATAGGCACTGCCGTCGGGTTCTACCGGGACTACAGTGTGATTCATGGACCTGATCAGAGCTTCTCTCTGAGGGATCTGGGTCTGACATACACAGAGCGTCAGGAAGAATTTGCGAGGCAGCAGGATCCAGGAACAAGAGACACTGAGAGAATTGAAAAGAATGGAAGCAAAGATATACAAAATGCATATTCTCTGTGTGTGGACATGTGCCCTGGTTTCACTCAGCTGTACTCTTTCATTCCCCTGGGAAAGTGGTCTTTCATTTTTCCATTAACTGCTTTTGTAATGACAGAATTCTTTAAATATTAAGGAAGGATTATAGACATGACCCCCCCTCCCCAAACCCTTGGGTCCCACTACTTTATTACTGTTCTTCCTTCTGTTTTCTTTTCTCTTCATTCATCTATGTCAGGTGAGGTGTGGATTCCACCTGTGATTTTCAGTGAGTTGTGTGTGTCTCTGATGAATGAGTCTAGAAAGTGAAGGTGTTGTTTGCAACACTCTGCTACCTCACTGACAGAGCCAGCTTCACTGTGGGCAGTAGATACTTGCTCCAGACTGTATGATTTGACACCAATCCTTGGACTACAGATACCTCAGCCTCTCATCTGCCATCCAGCCCTAAATCCCCCCATTTGAGCTCAGCATACAGGAGTTGTTAAAATGAAAATGTTTTTTGGAAGAAACTAATATCACTTAACAATCTGTCTAAGTTTATGTGCTCATGAGCAGTGATGTAGCTAAAGAATTGCAAAACTATAGTTCCAGTGAACAACTATTTCTTATAAATCTAGGATACCCCTTAAATCTCTCTTAGTACTGAGACTTGCTGGAGACAAGAAATAAAAAGATAAACATTAAATTAGCACAAGAACTGCCCACTGGACATTTTTTCTTCCCATACCTGGCAACCTTATCTCTGTATCTGACATTTTAAGGAAACTCACAAGTAATACTAGTACTTATTCATGTAGATAATGGTTAGATATAAAAGAGATCAGGAAAGGAGGAAATGATTTACAAAGCCAGTATCGCATGTGATAACAAGCATAGACATGAAATAAAGCAATCAATCTTGAAATCCAGTGTAAGTGGAGATGAATTCAGAATGTCAGGTAATCTAGGTCTTCCCAAACCATATACACTGTAGCTGTGCTTGTGCCACTGCATACACCTCACCTTCCAGTTAACATAGTGTCTGGGAGCCTTCAGGAGTAATGATGATATGGCTACATTAAATTTTTCAAAAAGCAACAATGTTCATTAACTAACATTTATTGAGCTCCTATTTTGTGCCTTATTTTCCTTATCTATAAAATGAGACTAACAATATTATTGTGAGAAATAAATGAGGAAAGCAGTTGGATTAGCACCTAAAAGCACTTAGATGAGTCCTAGTGTACAATAACTGGTATTTATTATTAATGTCATTAGGTACTGGAGTCAGAATTGGAGATAAAATAGAATGGGCAAGATATGGTCCTTCTCTTCTAGTAGCTCTGAGCATAACGGGAAGTGACACCTGTGAAGAAGCGTTTATGATTTGGTAGGATTCAGGGCAACAATAGAGATATGTTCACTCCAGGGTCCTGGCTTAAAAGAGGGAATGGCTCATTTTGCTTGGGTAGGAAATAGAAGATTTTCCAGAGTAGGAGGCCACTGGTAATTTTTGACTCTGGGGCCTGAGGAGGTTGCTATGTGGGAATAGGGCAAAGGGCCTTCTAGTGGTGGCCCTTTGTCTTGGACCACGTTGGTGCTCTAGTGGTGGGACTTGTGTAAGTAGTGTCAAGGAGACATGGCACAGTGCAGGGCATTTGGGAGCTTGAGTGGTTGCCAGGAGTGGAGCAAGGTCTGTCTGTGCAGACCTGGCACAGACAGTGCAAAGGCAGTGCTGGATGGTAAGGCAGAGCCATGACCAAAAAGTCCTGTGTGCAACAGGGAGGAATGTTGGCTTTATCCTCCGGGCACTGCAGACCATTGAAGGGATTTGACCAAAGACAACAGCAATGACAAAAGGAGATAATCAGATTTCCATTTTGAGAAGGTGACAAGACGACTCTGGTAGCCATGGATAAATTTAAAGTTTTGACATTGGAATAGCTGTTAGGAGTAGAAGAAATAAGAGACAGTTAACTCGGAGAGTAATGGGAGTAGAGAGGAGCTGAGATAAGGGAGGTTACAAAGGGATGTAGACTATAAGAAGCTACAGTTGAAAAGGTTAGAGGTATAATTACTATTTATAGTATAATTAGTCCCCCCAATAACTCTCAATCTTTTCACTTTAATAACTTTTCATTTTAGTCACTCTCAGTCCATGTACAATTGAGAATCTTTGCATTTCTCTTCAAATTGTATATGGTCTTGGGTCTTGGGTTTTGTACTTTTCTATGAAACTTGTTGTCTCCATTTAAATTGTAAGTATTAGCAGAAGAGAATAAAGTCAGTGATGAAGCTGCAATGGTCATTAACTTGTATTTGCCACAGTCCTTCGTCCCTGAAAGGTGTCAGAATGAAGAGTTTAGAAATACAGTCAGGATAGAAAAGGAAATTCTGGAGGTACAAAGAGAAAATGAAGTGGTAATGGTACTATATAAGGATCATAATGCTAGATGTCAGTGAGTTTCTCGGTTTCAAGTATCAGCGCTATTCAGAAAGCTGTCAATGTCACCTCATATTTAAACCATAAAGTGCATATTTAAGCAGGGCAAATCACTTGCATTCATTTCATGGCTAATCAATCCAGTCTGAAATTGTTTGCCAAAGAGTAATGGGATTTTCTCTAACAGCCAGATACTTAAGTCACTAGACACCAAATTACAGGATAAAAAAAATTAATTCAGCATCCCAGGTAATTATCAGCTTAAAACAATATTGTGTTGAGTCCCGGCATGTTCCCTCCAGCAGCAGATGTCTTTGTCTTGGACCACTCTGGTGCTCTCAGTAACTCGAGCGTGATAAACTAATGATGCAAATGATTTTTTTTCATTTTAATTTCACATTGTAGATAGCGCTCTTGGGCTTTAATGTAACATGTTATTTGTTGCAGCCAGGACCTAAATTAGAGCCGTAACAGTGGAGAAGGAGAGCAGGTGACATATTCTAGGGCTATTTGGAAGGTATGATAACTGGAAGTAGCAAGTGGGAGTTGAAAGAATAAACTTCAGGCTTCTGACCTGGACAACAGACAGATGATGGCACCATTTGCTGTGATAAGGGAGATGGCAGGAAGGGGAAGATTTAAGGAGAAGACAAAGTCTGTTACCAATTTGATGAATTCGAGGTGTCTATGGAGTGAATGTGTGGAAATTCACAACCCATTAAGTCAGGAACTCAGGAGGGATCTATGTTGGAGACAGAGATTTGTGAGTCATCAGTATACAGGGAGTGCAAAATGTTAGGGGACTATCTAAGCAATGAAGAATTCTAGGGAATACTAACATGGGTGGGGCGGGGGGAGGAGAGAGGAAGGGAAAAGAGGAAACCTGAAGAAAGTCAAGAAGAAAAGGTGGAGGAGGAAAACCATGAGAGACTATTACTTTGTAGAGAAATGGTTTAAAATCAGTGGTCTCCAAACCTGTTTACTAGTGTATCCAAGCAATAATTTTTTGAACAATCTCCATACATGTATACTTACTTATGAATTATTTACATACAATATTTTAATCTATATGGTAACTATTAGTAAGTTTTAGATATAATGTAATTATTTTACTTAGCCTAAAATGCATATTTCCCCCATTTTTATGTCTTTTCCATCAGGGAGCTGAAATAATATCAATATCTATACATATGTGAACTTAGCCACAACAATTCATATTGTCATTATTTGTAAGTTTAAATAAACTTATAAGTCTAAAATAGCTCTTGTAATAAATATTAGGTAAATGACAAGAAAACTGTGCCATGTTCAATTGGCAGCGGTTTCCTCTCTCGGAGACACACACAATAACGGTGCGTTTTACAATCCGCAGGAGTTGCAATGTGCTCTTCTCCCACCCAAGCGAATCATCTTGTGTGGCCCACTTTGGAGATTGGGTTTAAATCAAGAGAGAAGGGTGAACAGTGTGGAACACTTTGAAGAGATTAAATAAAATATCTTTAAAAATGGAAAAATATTAATTACCTTTAACGACTCAGGCATTGGAGGGCTGGAGGGGGGCGGTGCCAACAGCGGAAGAGGGGCAGCCAGGTTGTGGAGGTTCATGGCCTGACCGGTGACAGGTCACCTTCCGTGCACACTCACTACACGCCAGACACTGTGCTAATGAAGTACTTTTTTATACAGCCCTGAGAAGAAGTCACCACTACCCCTGATTTAAGATCATCAGAGACTTGCAGACTCTTAAGTGACTTATACTAGATCTTGAGAATTGCCTACTATGGAGCTGCAGAGGGCTGCAATCCTCAGTTGTGGTTTGTACCATTTATTGAATTCCAACAGTGGCTTCTCTGACCTTTGTTTCCCAGGACTCTGAGAGACTGCGTAATCCTTAATTTTCTGTGTTAAATCCATTTACTTGACTTGTTTAGAGAGCTTTCTGTTTTTCTGGCATAACCTTGGCAAATACACTCCCTGCCCCAACCCAATTATTCCTTCATGCTGGATTACGAGCTTTTCCACGATTGCATCAGTATTGGTCAGGATGATCGCATCTGTTTGTCAGGATTTTTAGTTGCAAGCAACATAAAGAAAATATAGCAAAGTTAAAAAGAAATTTATTGAAAGGATTTTAGATAACTGATGGAGTTGCTGGGAGGGCTGGCAAACCAGGCTCTGAGAATGAATCTGAGACCATAGATGGGACGCAGATAAAATCATGCGGCAGAACCAGTACAATGACAGCCGCTGCTGACCTCAGAGCAGCAGCATGCCCACCTGAGGAGTCTAAGCCACGCCCCTCTGCCCTAGCCTTGAAGGTAGTTGGGAAGATGAGGGCCTAACCCTTCAGCTTTTAGAGTGAAATTCTAAACAAGAAATTCAGGTGTTGGGAAGCGTCAGTTGATAAATGTCTACTCTAACACTGTTTGTGTGTGTGCACTATAGTTTATACTTTTTGTGTTCTCTGGCAAACCTTCCAAACACTCATTGTCCTCGCTATGTATACTTATCCTTTAAGATCCAGCTTTGTCCTTGAAACTTTCCCAGCTCGGAAGTGTCTCTTTCCTGTCCTGAACTCCCATAGTAATTTGTGTCTTGTTAGACCTTATTTTAACTTGCTTGTATGGATATTTGTGGTTAAAAATATTAAAGCCATAGCATATTTAAGGCTGAATGAACATTCGAAGTCACTTAATGTGGCTAGGTCAGCACTTTCTTGAGGACATGGCTCATCTTACAAATACTTGTATAGCCCACAGTTCCCACAGGGGACTTGCTTATGGTAGATGGCACAAATATCAATTCTATTGAATTAAAGCACCCCACCAAGCTTTGCTTGTCCCCATTTCCATTCTCTCTCCCAGCCACCAGCCTCTGCCACCATCCACTTATCTTTGATCCCAGCCCCACCCTTCAGGATCTTATTTAACTCCTTTTCTTTTTCTGAATTTTCAATCATCTTCTTTCCATATTTCTGCCCAGTGGCCTGAAATATGTTCAAATGTCACTTGTTCTAAAACACCCTTTTTTGGGCTATCCTCTGTCTCCACACTTTTTAAAAAGAAGAGTTTAGAGCTTCCACGTTGTCACCTCATCTGCCACTCTGTTTTTCTTAAGTCTGTTTTATTTCCTCTTAAAGGTACCCGTGACTGCAATGGCCTGGACCGGAAACTGTTTGCCCGCATCCTCTTTAGCCTCCCGGTGTTGTTTGCCACAGGTGACTGTGTGACCAAAGATCCCTCTCCCCTCCCCCTACTCTCCCACTTCCTACTGGTCCCCTTCCCCTCCCCCACTCCTCTCTGATGAGACTGTTTTTCCTTCCTTGTTGCTTTAGTAAACTTTTGTCAGTTTTTGGCTACTTCACATCCGGATCCCTGTCTGTTAGGGGAAATCGTGGGGGCAGGGGTGGAGAGGCAAGCAGAACCCAACAGTGAAGTGAAGGCTGGGCCTCCCCTCTTTCCCCCCATTCCTCTCCTTAGGATGCCAGCCTACTGACATGTGGCCTGCGCCCTGCCAATCAGAGTACTCCTGTCCAGGACTGTCAGGCATGATCTCTGCAGGTGGAAGTTGCACTGAAAGTCTCACACCCTGGGCAACAGTGCTGTGCCAGCATACCCTGCAGACAGCTCTGCGGTGGCGGTGGTCTTACCAGACTTCCGTGGCCAGCATGAGCTTGTCCTGGCTCACAGTTGTCAGACTCATTTGGTTCCTTCTTGTTTTCTGAGCCTGGTTTTCCCCTTCTCACTCACTGTGAGGGAGCCCATATCCCATGGGCTGATATCCCATCAGTAAATTCCTTTTCTGCTTAGATGAGCCAGAGTTGGGGTCTGTGGTTTGCTCCCAAGATTCCTAGCTAATACATTTTCTCCCTCCTTCCATTCCCAAAATAAAGTTGTTATTCCTGGCTCTTTCCTTGCTTTCCCCCTGCTTTTGCCAGGTTTCACCTCTCTCCTGAGCTCTAACCTAATCTCACGTTTCCAAATGGACACCTCCTGCATGTCCTGATGCATCAAAATCAACACGACTAAACCTCAAACTCAGTAAGTTTCATCTTGGTAATAACCACTTCTTCAAATTTTCCTCTTTCTTGCTGGACACCCAGGCTTTGGATTTTTCTGTCTGTGCTGTCTCTTACATCCCCAAACAGTAGTAAGATCTTTGTATTTTTTCCAGGCCAGTACTTCTCATGTCCTTCCTTTCTGTCACACTGTCATTACCTTGTTGTTACCTGAACAATTGTCATATGCTCCCTACTGAGCTGTTACCTCTGGTTGTCCCCTTGAATCAACTCAGCATACATGGTCAGATTAAATTCCTAAAACACAGTTCTGGTCATATCACCCTCTCCCCTGCCCCTTTAAACACCTTCAGTGCCTCCAGGCTACAGTTTTCTAGTGAAAACTCTAGAGCCTGACTCTCAAGTCATCCACAATCTGATCCTAACCCATTTCCCCCTATTTATTCTATATATGTGATATCTTTTTTTTCTTTATAATTTATAATGTGATCATATTCCATACTGTCCCACTCTCATGCTTTTGCTTAGGGTGTTTTCATGGTGTGTCTTTCTCTGAAGCTCAACCCAAGAGCCTCCTTAAGTGCCAAATCAAGTGCCATCTCCTCCATGGATCCTCCTCCTGCTCCCCTCTAAAAGTGCTTCTCAACTTTTAATGTGCCTATAAATCCCCTGGGCATCTTGTTAGAATGCAAATCCAGAATGAGTAGGTCTTAGTTAAGGTCTGGGATTCTACACTCCTAACAAGTTTTTGTTGATGTTGAAGGTCTCTGGGCCATACTGGGAGTAGTAAAGTCCTAGAGAGAAGCATGTTCTTTCACTCTACCACAGGGCGAGATTCCAAAGCAGGAATGGTTTATTATTTGTTTACAATGTTCTACAGTCTTTAAAGTACCCATTTTGTCCCCTCATAAATAGGATTGGATTTGTCTTATTGCTAATTTGGTTAAGTACAATTACTTGATCAACCTATTCTCAATTTATTTTAAATGAATAGAATATGCTTCTGGTATCACCTTCTTTTCTTTTCTACACCCCAGTTAACCTCTCTTTTTCATTTAGTTGGATATTATATATATAGATATATACAGTATATGTGTGTATATATGCATATATAGATGAAGTCTGTGCCAAAAAAGTCAAGCCACTGTTAATATAATGAGAATGGTTTGCATGACATCGATGTAACCTGGCAGCCAAGGAGAGTAGAGTGGAATGTGCGTGTGTGAACAATAATGACTTCACTGTACTAGTCAGTGGGGGTGGTAGATGCCAGTGAGTGAGCATATGTATTGTATGGTCATCCCATTCAAACTGACTGAGTGAGTAGAGCAATGAATCTGCATCAAATTTTGCATTAGGCTTGAACATTCCTCTGTGGAAACTATTGGGATGATTCAGAAGGCCACAGCTATTGGTGACTGGTGATTGGCAGCTTCATCACAGCAACACGCCTGCTCGTGCATCACGTCTCATGCAGTTTCCCAACTTCTGGCTTTTCCCAAAACTTGAATTGCCTTTGATTTCAGACCATCTATGAGGTTCAGAAAAATACGATGGGGCAGCTGATGGCAATTGGTAGAACTGTGTGAGGTCCCAAGGTGGCTATTTTGAAGGGAACTGAGGCATCATTGTCCTATGTACAATGTTTCTCATATTTTTTATCTTATACAGTAAATATCTCTAGTTTTCATAATACATGGCTGGATACCTTCTGGACAGATCTTGTATATATCCCCACACAAATTGGAATTTAATTATAAAAAATTATATATTTATTCTTACATGTTTAAACTTCAGTCACCTTCAAAGTACTCCACATTTGATAGAATACAAGTATCAGATGTTTTTTCCACTGCTCAAAACAGTTTTTGAACTTGTTGCTTGATGTCTTTTAGTGCTTCTGCCATTTCTTGTTTCATCTCTTCCATACCGGCAGACTGTTTCCCTTTGAGGATTTTTTTTTTTTTTCCATCTGAGGAAACAAAAAAAAGTCACTTGGGGTGAGATCAGGTGAATAGGGAGGGTGGGGTACAGGGGTCATGCCATTTTTGGTCAAAAACTGCTAAGCACTCAGCACAGTGTGGGCAGGTGCACTTGTAAATCATCCATCATGAAATATGGAAACACTATGAAAGGGTCTTCAAAAAAACATTCACTGAAGCTGACAACAGCCTCTCACAACAATGCCTGCTACACTGATACACATAGGATCTGAGAATACCTGCTTGTGGGATAGGGAAGCCTATACTACAAGGGGCCCACCCTTCAGAAAATAATTCCATTTTTGGGGTCCTCCCTCATATATATAATATTCTTTTTTTACTCTTCACTCGAGGATATGCTTAAGAGGAAGAGAGAGGGAGAGAAACATTGATGTGAGGGGGAAATATCTATTGGTTTCCACTCACATGTGCCCTGACTGGGGATCAAACCTGCAACCCAGAGATGTGCCCTGACTTGGGATTGAACCCACAACTTTTTGGGTTATGGGACAATGCTCCAACCAACTGAGCCACACTGGCTAGGGTAATTGGATTTCACGAGGATAAATATGTGAGAAGGAAGGGGTCTGCTGTAGGTTAGGTTGGCCCAACATGTTTAAGATAATGCTAATTTTGCCCTGGATGGTGTGGCTCAGTGGATTGAGTACTGGCCTGTGAACCAAAGGGTTACTGGTTTGGTTCCCAGTCAGGGCACATGCCTGGGTTTCAGTCCAGGTACTCAGTAGCGGACATGCAAGAGGCAACCACACATTGTGTTTCTCTCTCTCTCTTTCTCCTTCCCTTCCCTAAAAAATAGATAAATAATATCTAAAAATAAAAAATAAATAAACAATCTCTAAAAACAAGATAATGCTAATTTTGTTAAGATAATGGCTATTATTGTTATAGCTAGGGTTTTTAAATGTAAAAAACAGAACCCACTCTACCTCAAGCAGAAAAGTTATTTACTGGTGATTGCTAGGGGGAGGGGATTATTAAGAAACTAAATGGTAATAGAAAAAATACAATAAAGATTAAATTTTAAAAAAGAAAAATCATTTATGAAAGTGTGTTAGGCAGCAGCACACAGAATTGTTAAGAGAGTCAGAGACTGCCCAGCAAAAGCAATGCATATATTATACCAGAGGGTTCCACAGTCACACCCTTTGGGCATTGACTGCAGCTCACCAGGTGCTTCAAGTCCTGGAACTGTGGCCACTACTGCTTGGGAAAGCTATATGTGTCAGCCACCACATTTGCTACGTGAATTCTGGCTTCATTTTCCTATTTTAAAAATTGTACTTTATTGATTAGGCTATTACAGTTGTCCTTATTTTCCCCCTTTGCCCAACCTCCACCCAGCATACTTCACTCCCTCAGGCAACCCCCCCACTCACTATTGTTTCTGTCCATGGGTCATGTGTATGTGTTCTTTGGCTACTCTATTTCCTATATTGAACTTTACATCCCCATTGCTATTCTGTAGCTACCTACTTGTACTTCTTAATCCCCTCACCTCTTCACTTATTCCCCCAAATCTCCCTCCCACCTGGCAACTATGAAAACACTCTTTACATCCATGATTCTGTCTCTGTTTTTCTTGTTTGCTTAGTTTGTTTTTAGATTCCAATTGTTGATAGATTTGTGTTTCTTGCCATTTCATTGTTCATAGTTTTGCTTTTCTTCTTTTTCTTAAATAAGTCCCTTTAACAATTCATATAACAATGTGTTGGTGATGATGAACTCCTTTAGTTTTTCTTGCCTGAGAAACTCTTTATCTGTGCTTCGATTCTAAGTGATAGGTTTTCTGGGTACAGTAATCTTGGCTGTAGGTCCTTGTTTTTCATGGTTTTGTATATTTCTAGCCAATCCCTTCTAGCCTGCAAAGTTTCTTTTGAGAAATCGGCTGATTGTCTTATGAGAACTCCCCTGTACGTAACTAACTTCTTTTCTCTTGCTGCTTTTAAAATTCTCTCTTTATCTTTCACCTTTGGCATTTTAATTGATGTGTTTTGGGATGATCCTCTTTGCATTCATGTTTTTTGGGGACTCTCTGTGCTTCCTGGACTTGCATGTCTATTTTTTTCACCAAATTATACAAGTTTTCTTTCATTATTTTTTCAAATAGATTTCTAGTTTCTTGCTCTTTCTGTTCTCCTTCTGACACTCCTATGATGCAAATGTTGGAACTCTTGAAGTTGTCCCAGAGTCTGCTTACACCGTCCTCTTTTATTTTTCTTCTTCTTTTTGTTCTGATTGGTTGTTTTTGCTTCCTTATGTTCCATATCATTGATTTGATTCTCAGCTTCATCCACTCTACTGTTGTTTCCCTGTAAATTGTTTTTTATTTTAATTAGTGTATCCTTCATTTCTGACTGGATCTGTTTTATGATGTTGAGCTCCTTACTAAATTCCTTGAGCATTCTTATTACCTGTGCTTTACACTCTGCACCTGATAGATTGCTTATCTTCATTTCATTTAGCTCTTTTCTGGAGTTTTGATCTGTTCTTTCATTTAGGCCATGTTTCTTTGTCTCCTTGTTTTGGCAGCCTCCCTGTGTTTGTTTCTATGTATTAGATAGAGCTGCTATGACTCCATGTCTTGGTAGTATGGCCTAGTGTAGTAGGTGTCCTGTAAGGTCCAGTGGCACAGCCTCCCCTGTCACCCAAACTGGGGACTTGAGACATACCCTTTCTGTGGGCTGAGTACACCCTCTTCTTGTAGTTGAGCCTTAGTTGCTGTTGGCAGATCAATATGAGGGATATACTTAGGCCAGTAAACTGCAAAGATTGGCTGTGACTACTGATGACCAACCTCCTCCCTTAGTGGTGAATCAGCTGTGCAGGGTCAGGGTGGTATTGCTCTGACCAGGTCTATAGTTCTCCACTGGATGTGCTGGTCCTGGGGTTTCCCAGGTGGTACAGGCCAAGGTCAGCCCCTACCTGTGTTTTGCCCAGGGCCACCCAGCCGGAGCTATAAAGCAGTCTGAGAGGGCTACTAGTTGTGTTGGGCTTGGAGATTCCCAGGTGAAGCCAAGTTTTGAATCAAGGCTGACAGCAGCTAGTGCCAGGCCTGGAGCTCACTGAGGCCCACTGTTGCTAGTTTGAGAAGATTTAGGAAGTGGTGTCACATGAGCCAAGACCATTCAGCTTGGAAATACTCATTCCAGACCATCCCATTGATGTCACACTTCCATTCAACTTGATTTCTGATGGTTCTGAGTGATGGTTGTTCTACATTTTAGTTGTAATTTTATGTGGTTGTGCAAACAGGTGATCCGTGTCTGCCTATGCCACCATCTTGACCAGAAGGCCATGTTTGTATTAGTTTCTAGATGTTGCAAGTTACTACAAACCAAATGACTTAAAATAAATTTATTCTCTCACAATCTTGGAGGTCGGAATCAGTATTGCTGGGTGGAATTCAAGAAAGTGTTGGCACTGCTCTGTTCCTTCTGGAGGGTCTAGGGGAGAATCCATTCTTTGCCTCTTACAGCTTCCTATGACTCTGGCATTACTTGGCTTGTGGCTACAGAACTCCAATCTTCAAAGCCAGCATCTTCAAATCCCTCTCTGCCCTGCCATCACATTGTCTTCTCCTTCTTGTATGATTCAAATCTCCCCCTGTCCACCTCTTATAAGGATACATGTGATTTCCTATAGAGGCCACCTGGATGTACAGATTAATCTCCCTGGCCCAATATCATTAATTTAATCACACCTGCAAAGTCTTTGCCATATAAGGTAATAATCAGAAGTTGCAGGTATTAGGGTCTGATATCTTTGGGGAGCCATTATGTAGTCTACTACAACGGTGTTTGCTTCAGTATTAAAGTCTCACTTCTGTACTTCTTACTGGTAGAGCCTAGATCACATGCCTTCTCCTGTGCTGCGAAGGAAGCTGGGAAGTGAATTTGTTAGGACAGGTGAAAAGTGGCCAGAATATATGTCAAGTATCAACTAAAATAACTTTGTAAAAATGAACTTAGTGCTGGAATCTTTAAACTGAGAGAAGCTACTTGTGACTGAGTGTTCTGGGCACGAAATTTCAAGCCACGCAACCATTAACAAGGAAAACAATCAATCTAGAAAACCATTTTCTGTGACTTGAGGGAGTTGGGGTTGAGTGACAAAACAAAACAAAGCAAAAACATTAGGCATGGCTTTGGGGCTGTGTTCCTCTTTTGATCACAGGAAAAGTTTGCCGCAGACCATAATGTGGACAGTTTAATTAGGTCCCATATTTCATTTGGAACGACGTTGGGTTATAATGTCATGGTAAATTCCATTTCCTATCTGGTCTGATGTATAGCACCCCTGTGGTGGCTAGCATTATGCAATACATTTATGGCAATAAGGACTTGGGCAATAAGACATGGACAGCTTCTCCTTCTTCAGCTCCCTGACAGGTGATTTTCAAACAAACCGAAAGGTCCTTCTTGTACCTCCCCTCTTTTCCTCAATGCATGTGTGTGTCTCCATGTTGGCAGTTAATTTTCCCAGTTCCTCCCATGTGTAATACCTGCTAGAAATAATGGCACCAACTCTTACTTTCATAGTTTGTAAAAAAAAGCAAATTATCTGTTAGGATCTGCCATGTCTTAAGAGCACTATAGTGGGTGCAGACATCTTGTAAGAGTAGCGAATTGTAATAGCAGGGAATTGTAACCCACCCCACCATTCTTTTGACACTGTTTCTGTGAGTGCTGACTCTGACTAACATGTAGCTTGTAGATAAACAGCATGTTGGATGTAAGAATCCTAGGAACTAATTTGAAAAGATACAGACTCCACCTCCAGGCCTCCTGGCTCCAGGAGATTTGCTGACCTTCAACCATGGAGCCAACATGATGTGAGGCCAGGATGATTAAAGCAGGATGGTGCACAGGAGACCATCACTGTCCTTATCAGAATGGACTGTGCTCGTCTGCACAGAGAGAACTTTTCTATCTCCTCCCTTGATCTCTGTGTTCTGCTTCCCCTCTCCCTCCTTATAAACACCTCTGCCTCCTGAAATGTGGAGATGGGCTTTGAGACACGAGTCCCCCATCTTCCAGGTTGCCGGCACCTGAAAACAAACCACTTTACTTTATATCAGCACCTGTCTCCCTTGTATTGGCTTTCAAGGCGGCAGGCAGCCAGGGCCTATATTTGGTTACAATCTTACAGGTGCACAGTGTCCAAATTGCTGTGGCAGGAACAATAATTCCACATTTTAGGGAGAACCATGCAAAGTTATTGAGACAAGCATTACCAGCAACTATGTAGATGCCAGTGTAAATACATCTTGGGCTCTTTGTGTGAACAGTGTTCTGAGGACATTGTGTTTTTATTGTTGACACTTTGCAGCAGGTTTATAAGGCACATTTAAAATTCAGTTTTCCCACTTGAGTGTTTTTTTGTGTGTGTGTGCGTAGGAGTCTGGCATCATAATGAAACTTTTCTTTTAGAAGGCCCAGATCAAAGTGATACATAAATAAAGTTGTAGGTAAAAATTATTTTTTCTTTAATCTTAGAAATTTCCTATTTCTCCATTGAAAGATTTTTTTTCAGGGAGAGACTGTAGTATTATGATCTCATTGGCATTGATTGCAGCATCCCCAAACACTGCTGAAAACTTTGGGGCAAATTCCTGACCTTTCCCTGACACTCTACTTTTCATTATACCATGAGAATAATAACCCTGTCACCTTCTTACTTCCCAGCCCCAGTTACTGTCCCCCTTCCTAGATATGACTGGCATTTTAAGAAAAGCATATGTGAGTGCTTGACTCTTCCTTGGGATACAGAGTGGTTTTGTGTATGTCGCATGTTCATAGCATGTCCATCTCTCTGTCGACCTCAATTCCCCCTCACTTGACGTGACCTTTTTGGTGGGAGGAGGAAGGGTGAAGGAGAATTAGAGAGGTTTTTGGAAGCTTCTCTCTATGAATTAATACTTCTGCTTCAGCGTAATGTTGGTGTTTGATCAAACATAAAAAGCTTCAAGCTTTTAATGTCCTGCTGACACCAGTATCAACAAAGCATTGAAGCGGAAGCTTTCTGGCGGCTGATTAGAGGGTGATTTTATTTCACTAGCTTTAAGACTAAGTACACCTTTTAGTAGATCTTTCTCAAGGATAAGCCACATCATACATTATAAATCAAATTGAAGAGCTTTAATAAAGGAGCCTTGGTAATTTGGTAATATATTATCACTATGTTTTGGAAAAGCAATAAATGCCTACATTTTATAGTGTAATTTAAAAAAAATAATATGGATTACGGTTGTGTTCAGTCATGAAAATATAATTTAACAGTTTGGGCTTACAGTAACCTTTTTCCCTTGACAGCGTCCACTCTTATTTTAGCCCAAGAAGAACTTACTTGGGAATGGTTTACTATGCTTGCTTTTAGAGTGTAGCAGGGCTGAACATGTGTTTAATGGGAATTTCATGCTGTTGTTTTGGAAAAGCTTCACACAAAAGTGAAATTGAAAGCTGGTGAATAAAGACTGCTGAAGAATGAGCCATTCCATATAAAAGGCAGGGCCCATGTTTGTGAGCCTGCTGTGTCAGTGGGGGCCTGCAGGAAATGGGTCACTCATGAGAAGTGGTAATTGAAGAGAGTTTAACAGAGAAACTACATATAGAGATGTGGGGTTTAAGGGGAGCAGCAAGGAACATTGAAGCACCCAGGAACTCAAGCAGCAGGCAGCCTTTGCCACCTAAGGCCTGAGGGGCCAAGTAGTCTTGCTGCTGTTCCTGGCTCTGGAAACCCTGCAGCTGCAGGAGAGGGGCAGGTGACAGGTGCTGTGGCCTCAGTGGAAGAAGGTGGCCCACTGCTTGCTACCTTGCAACAAGGCGAGCAGGGAGCCAAGAAGATTAAATCCCCAATACTTCTTTTTTTTTCTTCTCACCATTGAATCTCCTTTTGGAGTATCCCATTGGGCTGGAGAGCAAGGAGGTCCAAGTGATGCAGTCTGGGGCACAGAGCAGGGTGGAGACAGGGCAACGTGTTGGAGGAGTAACCTGCACACGTACAGGACTGGAAGTGGGGAAGAATAGACAAAACATTTTTAAAAGTTTCCACTTATTCCTGACATGTATGTGACCAGTTAGAATCTAAATTTTCTAATTTCCATTTTTTGGCTCTCCAGGCATCACTAATGAAAAAGACTCTTGTAAGGTCTCTCTCTCTCTCCTTCCCCCTTCCCTCCAGAGGATTATGTGATTTTTCAGAGCTGTCTGTTTTATATCTTCCATCAGATTAGAGTACAACTCACTAGTTTTTACCAAGAACGCATCCATCTCTAGTGACCCAGCAGCTCCTGCTACTGCCCAGGATTGCAGGTGGAAATCTTGCCATTCACAGGCTCCATCACACAAAGCAGACAGGTGACTTTGCTTTTGTTTGTCAGGTGTTCTGTATAGCTTGCCTGGGGTTCCAGGCTCCCCCTTTGGCTCCCCACTTTCAGAGCTCTCTTCTTGGGGTTACTTCCCTGTACCGCAGATTGACTTGGACTCCAAAACATAACTGCAACTGTGTCTCACCTTCCCAGGTTTCTGAGTTAGCTGAGAAGCTACTTGCTCTTCTCTGATTTGATGCCCTCTTTTATTGTCCTTGGTCCACCTCTCCCTCACTCCTCTGAGCCTCCACCTCTCCTGCACTTGTCGGGGGCAGTTGCACCACAGGCAGCATAGACTACTGACAAGAGCTCGGACCTGGGCATCACAGAATCAGGCTCCGATTCCAACTTTGCCACAGAGCAGTCATGTACCATTGGTTCAATAAAAAACTATTTACTAGACTAGCTTTTGTCATCTGGGAAGCAGGGTGCCTGAAGTCAATCTGTGGTTCCTCAGATACTGCCACGAAGTAAATAGAATGAGAGTGGCAGAGGGAGTCCACCTGTCTCCATAGGGAATGGAGGCTAAGTGGGTATGGGTTGGACCTTGAAGATCACAATTCTGTTCCAGGACCTGGTTCTTGGTTTTAAGCCACAGAAACTCACTCTTATTTGGGACCAGAAGGTGTCAAGCTTTGACTCACCTTAATTAAACACTCACTCAGGCTGAGGTAGAAACTGTATTGCCAGTCTGTGGCTGTTCTGCTATCTAAGTAAGCACTGAGCACTTGTCACTGCACAAGGACAGGTTCCCTGGGTCTAGACTCCCTTTCCAACGAGATTACCCACACCTGGGTACATCCTACTGTCCTGCCGAAGTCACAAAGGAGGGTGAGGTAGCAGTCACAAAGCTGATGTATTAATTTACAATTAGAAATTTAAGAGCACTTACACAATCAGCACCTTCTTGCAAGCTGCATGGGAAATTTAACCGCAAACACAAGCCGTTTCCTTTATCATGCAATCCATCTCCTGGGGGCCTAATGTACTCAAAGGCTGGGAGATCAGACATTCTCTCCACACTAGGCAGCCCTACACTGAGGACCCAGATCCTAACTAGACATTTTGGTGAGCACAGAAATGGAACAAAGGAAGTTCTGCTTGATAGCATAAAGAAAGATGGTCTAATAATGCATCCACCTCTCCCAGGGGTGTCCTTGGAACGCTAAAATCCTTTAGTCATACTTCTAGAAGCTTTCCCCAAAGGAAGTAGAAATATCGTTTGCCCAATATGTAAGTCCCCTTCCCCCTGAAAATTGCTGAGGATGTCTGTGTCTGAGGATGCTTCTGCTGGGGACAGATTCCCCTCCCCACTCCCTTCCTCAGCACCTTCTTGCTTTCTTTTCTCAGACATATTTAATCAAGTTATAATCTCCTGGGGAGCTATTTTCTCTCCTGTAGATGACTTGTTTCTTTATGCTCAGATCTGACCTGTGTGGATTTTAGAGTTAAGTTCTGAAGGAGATTCTCTCTTTAAATTTGGAGTGAGCTTTAAACAGTAACAGCCGAAGAAGCCTCAGATCCGCTGTTGTGCCCTCTGGGAAATGTGCCACTAAAGAGGGGGCAAGGCTGCTGCCCCCACACCTCCCTCGTGCGCTTAGTGCGAGTTGATTGTGTTGGTCCCCAAATTCGTTTATGTTAACTGTACTGGGTATTGCAATTTTATTAAGTTATATTAAAAATATGAGTATGAAAAGAAAATTCTTTATGAAAACTAAGCTAAAAGCTTTGCAAAGAATTGATAAAGGTGAATAGCTAAAAATTCTATTGTTGAACAAGACAATTATAAGTATTGGGGGAAATTATAAAAATCTAGGGCTTTGCAGTCAGATCGGTCCACAGCTACCTTTACATTTTCACCTCCCCCCAAAAGACACTGAAACTGGAGATTGTGAACACAGTCTTATGGTCTCATGCACAAGCTATGCTTTATGCATGAGACCACCAGAAAGTAATATTAAATGAATGACACTGTCCTTACACAAGAAATTTATGGATACACGTATATTTATGTGGTCTAATAGAAAATAAAATAGTTAAGCTAAGTATGCATCCATTGACTTTTATGATTTTGATTCCCTGACTAAAGTTTTCAACGGAATAAGTAAGATAAGTGTGCTTTAAATGTGGTCTGAATACAGATAATAAGGATGTACAGTGTGATCACGACAATGGCTATCATCTATGGGACTACATTTTTTCAGGTACAGGTTGGTTTAAGCTAACTATTGCCAAAGCGAATATGGAACAGACTGACTCCAGGTATACTTCAGGTTTCACACCTGCTGTTTCTGAAACCAGAAACCCCTCCCAGAACCAGGGAACATGGTACTGGATGAACGGAATACACAAACAAGGAAGCCTTCTTGCATACTATCTCTTTCCTCACTAAACTGCCCTTGGGATGTGTAGGTCGCAGTGTTAACTACAGGCAGTTTCTATAGTGAGTACCACTATCGCGAAGCTCTCTGATCCTTTCCTGTAGCCAGGAGACTCTGCTTCTTTCGGATGCGCCCCCTGCTGGGCAGTGTGCAGAGAGACTAGACTGGTTTTCCTTTGCACCTGTAGGTGCCATCTGGAGTCAATGGGAGTAAAACAGTTTCTTGTCTGAGAACTGAGGAGCCCTTGCTTGAGGGCTACACATGCCGATAGCCTGGGTGAACGCTGTATTTATTCAAGCATGCTCAGTCTTGAACAAGTTTCTCGTTATTCTCCACGCAAACACATTTTGAATCAGGAACTCCAGTCGTTGGTGACCCACTGGGGTAAACACTACCTGTTAAGCACCCCCCTCTCCTTTTTCCTTTCAGTATTTTCCCTGGTTCTGCCTTGTGGCTTGGGGTCCCCCCTCTCCCCAAAGTCTATCGGGAAAAACAGACCTGCTGATTCCTACATCTTTGAGTCAGGGTTCCAGCTCCTATCAAGTTCTGTCTAAGAAGGTAAAAAGTTTTAAAAACCTCGTGGGGACCAGGACCTCTTAAGTTGAGGCTAAAGAAGCTCAAGTTAATTCATGAGCCACCATATAGAAACAATAATAAAGTCACAATTTCAGAGTTGGGGGAGGGTCAAGAGGAAATATTAATATAGTCTTTTAATGACTTGCCATATTAATGTCAAAATATATTTATTTGAAAATATCCAGGAACATATAATTTAATGTGTTGAATTTAATGTAAATGAGGGATTTAATGGGAGAAATGAAAAAGGGCATTTTATATTAGTTTTAAAAATCAATTTCCATTATTAAATAGAAGCACAGGAAACAAATTGAAAATAGCATACACAGATTAGGCTGTCTTTTTTATTGCAAAAAAATGGTATTGCTACTCATAATTACAAGAAATGGATGACAATATTCTAAATGAGTTAACTTTGGCCCATCATGCTTACTTCATGGTGTGAAGAAACAGCACTCGAATGATTTTGCCTTTAATTTGTTCTAAATTACAGCGAAGTGCTCTGCAAGAAACAAGTGCTTGTGTTAATTAACTCTGAGTAAAGAAGGTCACTGGTATACGTAAGACTCATTTTGTGATTTTAGTTATAGATTTTTCCCCTTCAATTGGAGTTCTTTAGGCATTATAAGCACATGCAGATTTTCACTTTTTTATCCAGCATTTCAGATTTAGGCACATTTGTTAATTTTTCCTCTAAAAATTTTAAAATGTAACAATAATAATGGAATTGATTTAAGAAATGAAAGATGTGTTTCACATTTTATAAGTACTTAAAATATTGATCTTTTGTCCTGGCTGGTGTGGCTCAGTGGACTGAGCAAGGGCCGTGAATCAAAAGGTTGCTGGTTCGATTGCCAGTCAGGGCACGTGCCTGGGTTGTGGGTCAGGTCCCCGATAGGGGGCACATGAGGGGCAACCACACATTGATGTTTCTCTCCCTCTCTTTCTCCCTTCCTTCCTCTCTCTCTAAAAATAAATAAGTAAAATCTTAAAAAATACATTGACCTTTTATCTCAGCCCGAATATTATAGCTGAATATTTTTCTTTTTTAAGTTTATTTTTACTGTATTTTTTTCATTACCACTCATCCCCCTTATACCTCCTCCCCCACAATCACTGCACTGTGGTCCATGTCTGTGAGTCCTCTTTCCTTTTTGTATAGACTGTTGTGTTTCAATTTTACAAAGAATTAACAAATCTAAGTTTTCGGTCATTTTATATCGAATTGTAAAAACCAGAGATAAAATTCTAAATTCCGTAAATTCTTGTAAATAGTCCAAGATACCAAAAGTTTTATCAGGCTCTTAGAGAAACATAAACAGCTAAGTCAATATTTCTAAAATGAATATAACTTAAAAGTTTTTATTTCTAATGTTCAGTTATAAAATCTTTAGTTTCTTTGAGGATAAGTCTAAGAATTGTAAGAGTCAAAGTGTATGTTAATTATTTTGCTCATGTAACATATGCTATAATGCAGATTTTAAACTGAAGTAGTTTACAGAAGTTAACACTCAAATGCCGTGGTATGATCACAACACGTGTTTACTCACGTCTCCCAATCTACTCACAGTGACAATGAGGAATCACTATAAACACGCTGACTTTGAATGGATTTAGCCACAATATTAAGGTAATAATCTATGCTATTTTTGTGATCATCTTTTTTCCTGAGGACACAAAAGTTAGCTGCAGCTGAATTTGTTCCAGCTTTTTCTTTATTGTTGGCCCCAAACTAAAAACTTTCTTTCTAACTCAAAAAAATATCAAAGAAAGCTGTTTGTCTAAAATTTCCTACTATTTAATAGGCATTGCTTTCCCTGTGAAGCCTCTTTTTCTTCCTGACAGAATTAATCAGTACCCTTTCTTTCTGATTCTGTTTCTTCTGTTATTATTTGTACCACACTGTATTGCACTTACTATTTATGTATTTCTTTTATTATATTGTTGTTGTTGTTGTTATTATTTATGTATTTCTGCCCCACCAAGGCCCCAACAGCACATATAAAGATGGGGTTTCTTCATATTTCCTGCCCTTCTCGGAGCCATAGTAGGCTCTCAATAAATGTCTGATCAGAATTGCTTATCAACACACTGTAAATGCTGCCCACATAATATAAGTAGTGCTTATTACAACATGCTAAAGTTTGTTAGACTTCCCACTCAGGTCTTTATTCTCTAAACCAGGACTTTGCAAACGTCTCCTATAAAGGGCCGGATGGAAACATCACAGGCTTTATGGGCCCTTCTGTGTGTGTCCCCACCACTCAGCTCTGCCACTGAGGAGAGGAATGCGGACGGCGGTGGTCCAGTAACTTTGTGTAGAAAAAACAAGCAGCAGGCTGGATTTGGTCCTGCCGATTCCTGCCCAAATCATTGTTTTGAGGTGCAGAGGAGGAGGGAATAGAAATTCCAACCACGAATCATAATAATCACTACAAAGTTCCTTACAAATACTGAGAATGGGAATTGTGATGGCTGCAACAGTTTTGAAATATCTCCTAATTTTTCCTCCCTAAAAACAAAGAAGAAAGTAAGGGTTTTTTCCTCTTTTCTACCCTGATTACCATAAAGACTAAGCCAGAAGACTGTAGTGGCTAAGCAGGAGTAAAAGAGTTAAAAATGCTGACACGACAGAGGGGTGAAATGAAAGAAGAGTGAGGAGGAAGGAGAGCAGAGAGGAGTAAATGTGGCCGACAGCAATACATAAATATGTCTGCCCAGCTCCTTCAGTGGCTGGGCCGTCAGGCAGACTGAAGAAAAGCGGGATTGTTCTTATTTCTCATTCAGGACAAGAGAGAAAGAATGTCATAGAGCAGTGGTCCTCACACATGTTTGCTTGCATACTTCCTAAAAGAATTTTGAAAAGATATACATCGCTTTATACATTTCTAAATTGACATCTCAAATTTGTTATAATTAAGATGCAATTTTCATATTATAAATAATGACTTTTTATTTTTATTGTTGACTCTATTATAGATGTCCACATTTCCTGCTCCTCACCTTCCCTTTACCCTCCTCTACCTAGCCCCTGCCCCCACCCCCCTGGCCTTCATCACATAGTTGTCTGTGTCCATGGGCTATGCATATATGTGCGTATGGCGTATGTTCTCTGGCTAGTCTTTTCGTCCCCCCGGCCCCGCCTCTCTGACCTGTCAGTCTGTTCTATGTATCCATGCCACTGATTCTGTTTTGTTTGTCAGTTTATTTTTGTTCATTAGATTCCACATAAAAATGAAATCATATGCTATTTGTCTTTCTCGGACTGGCTGCTTTCACTTATCATGATATTCTCCAGGTTCATTCATATTTTTGTGAAGAGTTAGAGTTCCTTCTTTTCTACAGTCATGTAGTATTCCACTGGGGAAATGTACTACATCTTTTTAATCTTCTCATCTACTAATGGGTACTTGGGCTGTTTCCAGACCTTGGCTTTTGTAAATAATGCTGCTATGAACATAGGGGTGCTTATGTTCTTTCTGACTGGTGTTTCAGGATTCTTAGGATATATTCCCAGAAGTGGGATTGCTGAGTCAAATGGCAGTTCTGTTTTTAGTTTTTTGAGGAAATTCCATACTGTTTTCTACGGTGACTGCACCAGTATGCATTCCCACCAGCAGCGCACTAGGGTTCTCTTTTCTCCACAACCTTGCCAGCCCTTGTTGTTTGTTGATTTATTGATGGTAGCCATTCTGGCAGGTGTGAGGAAATAATGACATTGGAAAATAAAAGTGTTATGTCTCTCTTTTAATGTATCCAATAGAATCTAATTTCATAGAGTAGATTTTAAACTTTATTATTTTGAAATGATTTTATGTTTACAGAAAAGTTACCAATATGATACAGAGAATTCTTACACACCATTCACCCAGCTTTCTCCAACAGTACATTTCATGTAACCAAAGAACAATCATCAAAACTAAAAGATTAATACTGCAATAATACTACTAACTGAACTATAAACTTCATTCTAATCCCAGATTTCCCATGCTGTCCATTTTCTACCTCAGCATTCAAGCCAGGAGCCCACCTTGCATTTAGTTGTGTCTGCTTATTCTCCTCCGATCTGTGACATTTCCTCAGGCTTTCCTTGTCTTTCATGACCTGACGACTTGAAATGGTTGATTATTTTGTAGAATGTGCCTCCGTTTGGATTTGTCTGGCACTTTTATTATTAAAACGAGATTATGTGTTGTTGGGGGACGATACTAAAGAAGTCGCGCTCATCTTAGCGCATCCAACCAGGGGCGCGTGCTGCGGACATGGCCGAGCACTGCTTACGTTAACCTCGATCACTCGATTCAAGAGGCGTTTCAACTGTAAAGTTTGTACTTTCCCAAACTGTAAAGTTTGTGATTACTGACTCTCTTGAGGGGGACACTTTAAGCCTACTCAAATTTCCCGTTTCTTCTCAAACATTCATTCACATACTAATTTTAGCAGCTACTGCTGGATCTTGCCCACAAGTTATAACTGTTGTGTTCACCTAATGGGTTTTGTTTTCTCTCGTTTTTTCTACATTTATTACTTGAGATTCTTTTGTGGAGAAAAACTTGCTTTTTCCCAATTTATTTATTTATTTTTATCAATATAGACTTACTAGGTGCTTATTCTGTGGGTTATAATCCAATACAATCATTATTTGTTGCTCAAATTGCTCCAACATTGGCCACTGGGAGCCCCCTCAGCTTGATTCCTGTGTCTTTTGGACAGGGCCTCGTCCCGTTGTGAGCACATCCTCATTTCCTGGCGCCACAAGATAGTCCACTTTCATCACAAAGTTTCCCTGCACCAGACCTGTGATCTGCCACTTCTCCAAGGACCTCTAGTTCCTTTTACTGAAGTCACCAAAACAATTTGCATTTCATCTTAATTTATTTAAAAATAGAAAAACACACAAACTCTTTAACATCCAGAGATTTTATTTCTTTTCTCCCTACTCTTTTATTTCTATTCCAATCTACCCACAGAATTTTATCCTAATGGAATATATTTTTGCTCTTGAAACTATTTTGTTTATCCCCTTGTCATATTTTTTACAGTAAAAATATGTGTATAAGTTAAAATTATTAAAAAGGATTTCCTGTGAACATAAGCTGTTATACATTTTTTATATTGAGTTGTCATTTCAATTATTATTAGTATACAATTAATCAGAACAATATAAATATACTATAACAGTTAAATAGTATATAGCAAACTAAAATGTTATAGGTAATGCATGTCTTAGTGAAATGATGTATCATAGATAAATTTACATTAATTTAGAATTGTTAGAATGAGTCAGCATTCAGTGTGGATTCTATTCCTCCTTTTCCCTCCTTTTTGGTGGTTATGTGTGCTGAGAAACTCAGGGTAAAATTGTTGGTGCTCACTGTAAGTCCATTCTCTTCTCCTTCCTGAGTACAATGACAGACCCTTCAGACTTCCTTAGTTAGGTTGGACCATGTGACTAGTTCGAGCCAATGGTATGTGAGTGCAAGTGCTATGTATTGCTTCAGGACCCAGGGACTTAAGAGTTCTGTGCTAGCACTGGCATCACTGATACCCCATGTTCCAGGGGTAGGAACATACAGCCTAGATCTATGAGTTAGTGCTTATAAGTCAGCTGCCCCCAGAGAGCCAATGGAACCATAGCAGGCTTTGTACGACCAAGAAATTAATTTCGGCATTTTGTTTTGAACCCTCAACATTAGAGTATCTATTCACTTCCACAAGATACCCTAGCCTATCTTAATAGAGAAGCTTTGTTCATATAAATAAGGAGATGGGAATGAAAGGAGGTTTGTTGTAGCAATATAACTCCATTATTTGAATTTTCTTATATGTGCCCAAAATCACCATGATCATGCATTATTTTCATCATCTGTCAACTCACAATTTGATTATATATTCCTTGAGTTTTGCTTAAAAAACTGGAAATACTCGACTTGCAAAAGAATTTGCTACTCTGTCATTAGAATGATTCATTGTCAATTTCCCAGAAGTAAAATTAAGAGGCTTTACTAAGAGGTTTTTTAAAAATCCTTACCTAATGATGTATTTACTGATATTTTTAGAGAGAGAGGAAGACTGGGAGAGAAAAACACCTATGTGAGAGAGAAACATCGATTGGTTTCTTCTCTTACATGCCCTGACCAGGGATCAGACCCACAACCTAGGTGCATGTGTGCCCTGACTGGGAATTGAACCTGCAACATTTTGGTGTACAGGACAATGCTTCAACTAACTGAACCACCCAGTCAGGGCACTAGGATATTTCAAATGACCATTAACTATGGCTTTTCACTTATGAACACTTTATTTTCCCTGATATACAAGGTAAGTTTGGGAAAAATGAGATATTGTTAATTTCATTAGTTCTGTCAATACTACTTTTCTATTAAAATGTCTTTATCTTAATAAGCACTTTAATCAGAACACTAGAGTTGCAAATTTAGTTTATTCAATTAACAAAAAATATCATTATGAAACTTAATTGGTAAGAGCAATCCTCATTGTCAAACCCATGAGCCAAATAAGACAATGTTCAGAAAAAGTCTGATTTTATTTTTCAATTCAATAAGTATGCTAATACTCACCCTCACTTAGAAATCTAAGAGAGAGAATTCTAAAAGCTTTGCCATCAGCTTTTTACAAGGATAAAGTTAAGACATCAGGTTCTTATCAATATCTGTATTGTCCTCCCTTTCACTAGATTTTCTCTCCAGGGGCTGGATGAAACAGAGCCTTAAACAAAGTGGCTATCGCCCCTGCTGTTCCACTACACAATGCATATTAACTTAGAATATCCCAAATGGAATTTTTAACTCGTTACTTCACCCTGAGCAGAAAAATGTATGAGCACATTTTGAACACAGGAAAAGACATGAAGCTGTAAACTGGGTTGGTAATTCCTTTATTAAAAAGCTTCACTGACATCATTACGTTGGCTTTTTTCTTTATTTGGTGCCATCGAGGCCTTTCTTAAGGTAAGAGGTCACAGTAATATTTGGAGTGAAAAGCAATCCTTTTTTTTTTTTTTTAAGGTAGAGACAAGCATTTGTACAAAGAGAGGTAGGAAATAAGAACCAGTATGATGCCATGACCTCAGGGGTATGCTTATGCAAATTAATCCTTAAACCAATGAAGGTTAAAGATTCTGGAAACTGAGCTCCTTAAATATACTCATGCCCTTGTGTCTCTCAGAAGTCTTTATGTACCTTTGGGGTACGTGTCCTCAGTTTGGAGACTTTACTTGGAGAGTGAATTTCAATAGCCCATGGAAACTACATAATTAATCAAACATGGATGTCAAGTTAACTTCTTCTGTAGGCAGAAGTAGAAGACCCAATGGAGGACTCCAAGGTTCTCGTAGATGGAGGCATAGGGAACAGCTTGGACCTATGAATGACTGAGTAGACCCAAGTGTCCTTATAAGCCCATGTCAGTGTGAATGAGAAATAAACCTTTGTTGTGTTAAACCATCAAGATTTTGGAATTGTTTGCTATAGCATTTAGCCTCCCCTGGGTAACAGAGTAGTGGATGGTGCTGGAAGGGTCTCATTACTGCAGGGGTGAAGGGGTTTATAGCCAAGCATTGCAGTGGCCATGTATGGAATGGCATGGGAGTCACAGCCAATTCTCTGGGGATCAGGTGGTGCCAAGGAGAGTAGGGATGGGGCCAGATCAAAGAGAATAGACTACAGGTTGCACCAACTACAGGCTTCATAGCAAGTGCTAGCAGAATTCTCAGGAGTGGGGCCAGACAACTACCTTCAGTGGACACCAGGTAATACACACCCAATTAGTCATCACCTTCTTTCCCCAGTGTCACCAGGACAGAAGACACAGACAGCTCTCGTATATCCAACCATCACTTTCAGGAAGGAAAGGAAACTCCAAAAGACTGAATGTTTATCTAAAGAGACCATCTAATCCATGCTTGATAGGGAGTAGACCTTCAACAGAAGAAACATTTAGACTGCAAGACTGTTGGAATTGGAAGAACCATAGGATTTGATGAGAATATCCAAGATTTTCATGGGAGTAAAAGACAGAAAACTTTACTTGAACAACAATTAAAATAAAAAAGAAAAAAAAAAAGAAAACCCAAGATTTTCTGTTACCCAGAATCATAGAAACTAGTTGATTCTTTCCGAGGGGGGCATATTAATTATGCGTGAATGAGTTTGTGACCCTGTTGCTTTTTTCTTTTCATGCTGTAGCTATGAAATCAAGTTCAGATTAAAAATAAATATGAAAAAAGGTTTTTAAAAGTGTACAGGTATGAATAAAAGAGAATAGCTCAGTAGTCTCTATTTCTGAAATCCCAGCAATGAGAAGCACTGCACATTCTGTCCCGGGGGACAGAGCCTCTGAAGACACGGCTCCACCGAACACCCAAGCACAGAGCACTGACAGGGGCATGGTTTCTTCCTGCAAAACCACTGCACGCATGGCATACTTTGTCAGACAGTTCTGTGTGACAATTCCACTTCAGTATACCTTGACTGGAAGGATAACTAATTTGCAGTATTTTTTTTTTTTACCAAGTCCACTGAAGAAAACAGAACTTGAATTTCAATTTCACATGACAGATTATTAAATTGGGCTTTTATACCATCTGGTTAGTTCAAGCCAATTGTTTATTTGAGTCATAAATATACAAGTTACATGATATAATACCTTTTAAAAAATAAAGTCCCAAAACTCAACAAAAATGATGGCAGTTGATCATTCCAGTGTGTAAACCACACACACAGTGGTGACAAAGAGCTACTTTTGGAAGCTGTAGTAACTGTTTCAGGCCATGGGTACTCCATTCTGAGGGTGTGCCCTTCTAATGGCATTTCCAATGACGACACTTTCCCACCTGGAAACTCATTCATACCTTCTCTTGGAGTTCCACCTTGTGACTAGTGGCCACCCACTTTTGAGGCATCTGGTTGTAATAATTAAAATGTACACTCTGGGGAGGCCTTGGCATTCCTCCAGTTTTTTCTCTATCACAGGACCTTACTCAATTTTCATAACCACCTGATATTTTCTACTTCATGCATTTCTTCACTGGTTTGCTGTCAGTTTTTCTTCATTAGAAAAGAAGCACCCTGAACACAGGGGGCTAATGGACTTGCTTACCCCCATACCTCCAGTCTCTAGAATGGCACTTGGCTTCTAATATGAACTCAGAAAACATCTATGTAATGAGTAAACCTTTAAATATTGATGATGAAGTCATTTTTCTTTATAAGAAATTAATGAAGGAAGATAAAATCTGTGATTTTAAATTTATGGACAGTATCATGTTTTTACTCATTATTTACCGACTGTACTTACTAGTCCACTGCAAATGGAGATGGTTCCTCAGAACCATGGTTTACCAACTGGAACATTCGAAATAAACTCATTTAGATTGAAAAGGTATCTACATTACTACTGGAGAGTAATTTACTGAGTACTTTCAACATGTCTTTTAGTCTGTTTCTAATGGGACTGTAATTCAGATTTTCAATTTTTTCCCTTTAAATTCAAATTACATTTTATGTTTTTTGGTAATTTAGGAGGGTTATATATTACTTTATACCTTTAGTTTTTAATAAAACCCATGAGTTTTATTAAAAGATCTCGATAAATTTTTTAAGCTTATCTATGAGATATTTTTAACTGTCAAACTTAGTCATTAATTAGTAATTGAAGGTTTTGGGCCACATTGTGTGTTTGCTTATAAAAAAGCATGCTGCTAACCAAGAATTTACTATTTCTTCAAATAGTAAGAAGAAATTTACTATTTCTTCAAGGAGAAGAAACTTCAAGGAGAAAGTTTTCTTCTCCTTCAGTTTGAAAAGTCAGAACTAATAAAAATGAATGTTGCCCTGAATATTAGTTTAGAGCCCAGAACCTGTGACTTTTAACCATAGAAATCAGTATTTTTCAAAAACTGATTGAATTAAAAAAGACCACTTTAGAAACAAAAAACCTCTCAGAAGCTTCCTCCTTTTCTATCTTGTATAAGTGGAGGGTTTTAAATTTTGTTTTACTTCCTCTCTTTTAATGGAATGTGTGTGAGTAAATGTCTAAATAGCTTAGTTTTAAATTCCCAAAACATTTTGCAAAAACTATTGTTCACATTGGTTTGAGAGTTTTCAATAGGGAGTTTCTCTTAATAGTTCTTGTTTTCTGATTAAATTGTGTGATTTCCCCTTTTTAAGAATAGATCACAGGTGGGGAAATGAATAAATCAACACCCATCTGATTTGCTTACAATTCAAAACCAGTGATCATTTTAAGAATAATTAAAATAATGACATGATTTACACTAAAATGGCAACTGATCTGTAAGGGAACATACAGAGGTGGCTTCCCTTGAAGTCTTTCCTTGTCCTTTTGGCTCTGGCATTCTCTGCCTTCATTGCTATTGCTCATTCTTCTCAAGATCAGAAATGAGAATGTTTTCTTCCAAACGCACTGCACTGAAGTTGGTTGTCGGGTAGTAAGGGTTCCGAAACTCTGCGAGCCTCCTGAAGACACCACCGTGGCGCCTGTAAACGCAGAAGGAAAGTGCAGAGATGGCCAGAATTGCTACCAGCATCAGTGCTACTGCGAGTGGGACAACGCTGTGGCTGGGTCCTAAAAGCAGATGAAAAAATGAAAACTTCAACAACAATGAAATACTACAGATGCTATGACATAGTTACTTTTCATTTTATTATTTCTAAAAAAAATCAAAATGTTCTCTACTGTTCCAAACATACCTTTTTCTAGATGTTCCTTTACCATGTGAATACCTAAAATCAAGTACAAAAAGAAAGTGAGATGAAGTTTTTCTTTTCATTCAGCAAAATTATGTCATTACTTATAGCAAGCTCAGCAAACCATGGCCCGTGGGTTAAACGTGCGCTTCTGTTTTTATAAATAATGTTTTACTGGAACTCGGCCACAATCTTCCATTTACGCTTTGTGTACAGCTGCCTTCATGCTACAATGGCAGCATGACAGCGACCACAGGGCCACCGGAGCCTCAGGCATTTATATCTGGCCCCTTGCAGTGAAAGTTCGCTGACCCCTGATTGACTGTAATCATTACTACTGCTTGCAAACACACACATTGCTGTTTTTTCTTTTTTTTTTAAGCCAACAAATTCCCATCTAGTCCCTGCACTGTGCTGCAATAGAAATGTGAATAAAGCATAGTCCCTGTCTGCAGGAAAGTCAGTTTTGTTGGGATCTGCCACGGGGTTTGTCCGGCAGTGATAAACCCCCACCTTCATGCAGGGACTTAAACATCAACATCTTGTCATACTTGGGCTTTCAAGAATCTTGAGAAATGAATAATAGCTCCTCCACCCAAAAAGTTAAAGAATTTTCTACTGTAAAAATGTATCGCAAGTAGACTCTATCTCAAAATTAAACTCTGCTATATTTGAGATGTAGATAAAGACGTAGAGAGCGACCCAGAAGAAGGCTAGTAAAAGTCTGTGAGTGGAAGGATTTGTGGAGGAAGTGCCTTGGTGTTCCGCCCATGCGCACTCACTCTTGCAGACTTACCGGAAACATCGTCGTTACCAACAGCAAAATGCTATGTTTAAAAGGGCCTTGTCTGTACAATTTAAAAATAATATTGTATAATTTTGCATAATACAATGGAAATGTATTTTGTGTGTGTGTGTGTGTGTGTGTGTTGAGTGTGAAGATACCTTAAGAAAGAGTGCTAAAAGAAAGAGTATTTCAGAATGGAGGCAGTGAGAAGGTGTAGAAGGATCCCGTAGTCAGAAAATTGGGACTGTAATCCTCGATGTAGCCTCAGTTTGGACAGCACTTTTCTCAGCTGTAAAATGCGAATCTTCTATCTGCTCCTCTGCCCCTGTAAGTTGTTGTGAAGGATGAAAGCGATATGCTGTGTGTCACAGGAAGCTTTGAAGTCCTGTACAAACACGAGGTGTATCTGACTTGTTTTTGGCACTTAAATGCTGCGGGACGCTTGGCTGTGTTATTTATCACACAGAGTTGATAATCTCGCTGTTTGGGTTTCAAACATTCGTGCCCGCACCTACCAGTTTTTTTCTTCTTCATTATCGGTCTGCAGTCCATCTCCAAAGCTTGATGATTCTCTTTTCCCTTTTCCGCTCTCCTTTTTTGCTCCTAGTTACATCGCTCAAATTATAAGTGCCTCTCTTTACATTTGGGTGAATGGGACTCCCCTGCAGGTGTCCACGGAGCACCTAGTGGGCCCCTGTCTCCTTCACACAAAGTTCAGCTCTTCCTGGATCCTACATTATTGTTCAGTATAATTCCCATCACCACCTAACAGGAGCTCTTCGCTCTAATCTCAGCTCATTCTTGATTGCTGCCTTTAGTCATTTGTCCAATATGCCTTCCTCCCTCTATTCTCTTCTTTTGGGATTCCAAGGCCTCATCTCTGGAGTCTTCTCCAGCTGTCTTTATCACACTGGTACCTAGAAGCTGTTGTGATTATTATACCTACTTTTCCACTGTTAATGTTCCTTATTTGTGCCCTATCTAAAAAATCTCTGCTATTGTTTGCAACAGACTAGAATTTTCTGGCTTAGATTTGTAAAATTATTCTTTTATCACGAAAAACTAAGTATGTAGCTTAAGATAAAGTTAAAATATGTCTTTTACAATATATTAGAGTTTGTGACAGAGGATCACATGTACTTTTCCACAACAAGGACCACTAAAGCCTAGGGTATATTTCTTTAAGACGAGCCTTATAATTTTGAGTAGCAGTTGCCAGAATGAGGGCTGTTGGTTTAGACTTCTAGCTCTGTTTGCTTGAGGTAAACTGCTTTTCTACTTCTGAGATTAACAGCTAGGGTGGCACAAGAAAGTCATAGCCTTTGAGTTGAAATGTTCTATGACTTATCTGGTATAGAACAAGAGGATAATATTAGAATCTATCTGAAAACTCCTTGAATTCTTGGATTTTAAAAGCTTTAAGTACTAATGAGGTGGTTCAACATTAGTCAGGGTGGAATCAAAATGAAGAATCACCCTCTGACTTTACCCACCTGCCTCCATTTTACATATAAATCCTTGTTTTTCTTGACACGGAGATAACTGCCACACTCCTGTGGGGATCTTCAGGGCAACGCACAGATGGGATTTGGTGGGGTCCATCTCAAGCTTCCGAAGGCCCCAGTTTGACTGGTCTGTGGGAGTCCCATCGGACCACTTTATGGTTTTATCTGTGGGGAAATTACCAACTTATAAATTATGCTCACAGCTATCAAACCTACTAAGACTGAAATGAACCATAAAAAGCAGCCCCTACATTTAATGAGACTCACTCCTTATCTGATGCTTTTAACTCAGTAAGTACTGTTATAAACAGAACACCCAAAGGTAGGTTTGAGTAACGCTGCCTTGTGAAGAACTCTCTATTTTAATTTAGTTCTAATTTAGTTCACTTAGGAAACATCCTAATGTTTCTTAATGTAAGTTTGGATTTTGAAATAGTTCTTATCATTATAAGTGATTTAAAGAAATTATTTAATGAACTAAACTAATTGACATAGAGGAAAAAAATCCTTTGAAGTCCTAACATCCATATCATTACAAAATGGCTCACTTTCTGAAAGAATTTCACAGTGAGTTTCTTTAAACAGCAAGCCAGGGGTGTACCAATGGATGGGGCCATGGGAGAGTCCGTCCATGTGAGAGGCAATATTGAGGTCTAGTGTCTGAAAAGGATTTAAAACCAACACTAAAACCAACTAAAATTCAGGCAGCTTTTGTTATTCACCATGTGCTAGAAATTCTAAACAGCATCAGTGATTAAAATAGCCTCCTTGGCAGCGTAGTCGCACCCTCTACTTTGGTACCCCACTGTAACAAGCTGTCCATACCAGTTCAAATACTTTTCCTTACAAGCACTTTCAATAACCATCATTTAAATAAAGGAAAGAATACCATGCTCTCATTTGAATACGATCTCTGGTTTTTATGAGAAACAAATAACTCTAATTGCATAATTTCACACTGAAACATTTCCTTAACTCTATTGTACTTTTTAAACATTTAGGAACCTGGGGTATTTTTGAGTGACTATGGTTTTGGTGTCTATGACCCAGCCTGTGAACATGAAGTTCCAGTCAAGCATCTCAATGTAGATAAACTTGTTTGTTCTTATTTGGGGTATTCTGGGATTATTCACAGGAAAAGTGGGTATAGAGGGTTAGCAATGTTGGGAGAAATGGCTTTAAGACTCATGCTATTTGTGCACAGCAACTGAGAGTTTTCTGGTTCATAGAGGCCATTTTCATCAGCTGTGACCACTGTGGGTTTGTTTCTGCTCTCTCCTCCTCTCCACACAGGGCACTTACTGTCACCATCAAACTGAGCATTCAACCAAACCGTCCGCGCAGAAGAAGGGAACACAGCAAGCTCTTCTAGGAGAAATGAATTTTCAGCCTCATCCTTGATTGTTAACAGATTAGATCCTATAAAAGAGACAAACATCAAATGAAGAAGTATTTGTGTTCACATGTCAATAAAACTTTAAAAGTGTCTCTTACACCAATCCATAATTTGTAAGGCTCAGGCATTGAAAAAATGAACATTTCCATTGTATGTAAGTGATTTTTGATTAAAAATATTAAAGAAAACCACATTTATTGATATAATAAAGAGATATAAAAGATATTAATACTTCAGAAGTGAAAAGAAGTGAAAGCATAGAATATTAATTTTAGGGAACATTAAAAATTTATAATTCAAATACATTCAAAAGAAACATTTTGTTGGGGGAAGCACAGAATCTGAGACCTCATCTTAGGTTTTAAAGTTTTATACTGGACATTGAGTTTCATATATTAGCCATCCCTCAAATAAGCAAATTCAATTGTATTTTTTTCACTTTTTCCTTGCTGCTAAAATCACTACATAATCAGACAAAAATTACAGTGTTTACTAAATTATCAAGGAACACATTGAAAGCGTTTTACCATCACAAAAGAATTACCTTCCTTTTTGCAAAATTCATGAGCAGCCTCAAAACTCATACTGTCTAGGACTGTAGAAAAACTGTAACAATTACTTTTGAATTTTATCCAGGGAATAGATGTTTCTGAGCACAACTCTGGGTGTCCGAATGGTCTTGTTTCTATAAACAAAAATCAGTTATGATTTCATGTGGTGTTTATCTCATATGAGATAAATATTGCATTACATTATATGAAAGACCAAGACAAACATATGTAATGAGATTTTCATGATAATACCCTGAATAGTGGGTATTACATTGAATATAAATGATTACAAAACCAGGACTGGTTTATAGCATTTCTGGAAGAAATAATCTTTACTCACACATACCAGGGCATACTAATGCATATCTTCATAGGCTTAGTTTGGGTGCTGCCCGGGTGATGGTGGCTGACTTTCATGTTTGCATTTAGTATCATATTGAAGGATGTGATTCATACAAATACTGGCAGCTGAATGAAGCTGGCCAAAGGCAATTCCAAATGTATAAAATGTGTTACATGTAGTGCTGAACAGTACAGTTTTAGTGAACTCTTACCTTCAAATCAACCTGTTAGAGAAAATAATGCCTTCAATAACACATCGCATAAGATAGCATCACATCACATCACATCACATCACATCACATCACATCACATACATAACATAACATAACATAACATAACATAACATAACATAACACAACATAAAACAACATAACATAACATAACACAGGGAAACTGGGGTGGACTTTGCTTCAGAGGGCATGCATGAGAATCAGACACATCCATGCTGAGATCCAGGGTGTGTGGCTGTGGGTGCAATACCTATCTCCCTACAATTTGGTTCTTTATCTACAAAAGAGAGCTAACAACAACATCTTTCTTACAACTTGAGAAGTTTAAATAAGCTAGTGCCTCATGCTTCTTAAGCATTTAATATACATGCAGTGTTGTTGAAAGGGAAGACTAACTTTCATGGTGTTTTAGAAGCAGAATTGGCTTTTCTAAGATATATATAGCTATTTTTTTACATTTTCATCCTGAATTATTTTTATCTGAAGTTACCTAATGTGCATGGTATTTGACTTAGAATATCCAGAATGTAAGAAATAAGTGAACTTTCACTAAATGAGAGATGCAAAAAGGAACCAACCAGTGTGAAGGAGCTGTACACCACAGCGCCACGGGAACGGGACCTGGTGTGACGGGGTAGCTGCCACATCAGAGAGCGAGAAAACTAGGCTTCCACTCCTGGGGCTGTTGATGGCCATCTGTGAGATCTTCAAGGAGCTACTTAATGCTCTGAATTTATTTCATCTTTAAAGTTTACCTGGCCTAACCAGGTGAATTTTAAGTGTAATGAGATGTTACTATTATTTTAACATCTAAATATATATGTGATATAGATATAAATATTATTACCATTATTATGATTATGACTCTAGAATCCTATTTGTCCTTGACTTAAACATAAAACCCGAGTCTAGCATTCAAGGTCATCCATGCACCCACGTTTCTAGCCTGATTTCCTACCTCTCCTTTAATCATAACGTGGGATGCAGGAAAATCTCAACACCAGCTTTACCTTATCCATGTCCCGTCCTTCCTTCCTTCCATGTCTTTGCCCAAACTTTTCTGCTCAGAATGCTTCTCCATGTTCCTTCATTACCCTGTTTATATACTTCAAGAACAATCTCCACAGTCAAGTCCTTCAAGAAGTCTTTCTACATATTTCTCCAAGTTGACATGATGTGTTTTTTTTCTTACTAATCCCCATAACACTTGCTACCTCTCATATTGTTTGGTAGCCCTGCCTAGTGTAATAGTTATTTGTCTGCATATTGCCTACCAGACCAGAGGCTTCTTGAGGGCAGATGCTCCTTACTACTCTTCCTCATTGCTCCTGCTTAGCACAGTGCCTTGCATACAGCAGGTGCATGATACATATTTTGGAGCTGAATATGATTGAACCTACCAGTAGGTACATGACAAATTGCTCCTTGCAGAAATGACTCGCAGGTTGTGCTACTCCAGCGCCCATTGGTGTCAGCAAAAACACAGTCACCTTGCACGGATGACTCATCATCTTTCCAAAAGGTGAAGGAGGATTTCGTGCCATCTGACCAGTCAAAATTGAGACCATTCTGTGGAGGGAAATTGAGCCATCATTTCCTTGCCAAGACTGCTGGTGGCATCACCCAGTGCTGTCTGAGCATCTCTCACTTCACAGATAGATTTGTGTTTCCACTCCTTAGACTCCTGTTTCAGGGGGTCTGGGACAGCTTGTGAACACAGCTTGACAAAAAGGAGTATCTGCCACAAGAGATACCTTTTTTAGTTTTGGGGAATCCTTGGCTCTCTGCCACCATAATTTGCCAGAGTAAAATTGGATCAACACCTTGTTCTTTTTACCAAAATAAATTTCAGATGGATTGAAGATTCAAACATAAAATTGAACATAGAAGAGTGCTAAAGAAAACTTGGCTAAATATTTTATACTCTTAGTGTGGGGAAAATCTTTCCAAGTCTGATAGAAAATCCAGTGGCCATACAGCAAAAATAGACTATATAAGTTAAAATGTTCTGTAATACCAAAACACAATAAACTACCACAAAATACCATCTTTTCCCATTCCCACTGGCAAGGATTAAAATTTTTACCTACTCAGTGTTGGCAAGGATGTAAAAAAAACTAGGTGTTATCACACACTGTTGCTGGCATGTAAATTAGTGCTAACTTTTGGAGGGCAATGGCACTCCTCGTGAAAATTTAAGGTGTACTTAGCAACCTCACTTCTGAGAACTCATCCTACTCGCACAAGGATATTTGTTGTGTATTGTTTGTAATTGTGAAAACTGGGAAGACCACAAATGACCATTCCTGGAGTTGTTGAATAAACTGTGGTATATCCTTGTATGTGTTCAATTTTTAGGTGCTGACATTGAAAGCTATACATCGTATATTAAATAAAAAAGCAAGTTTAAAGAGAGCATGTATAGTAAGTTCTCATCTGTATTTAGAAAACAATACTCATCCATTCCATCTATATAGAGAGAAATTCTCTATATAGATAGAATGTGCCTGTAGAGAGAATTTCTGCATGACACACCGGAAATTGTTTGCAGTGGCTGACACTGGGGACCAGCACAAGAGGTCAGGATAGAATAGATAGATTTTTCACCACTTTGAGTGTGTAATATATTTATTAAAGAGAAAAGAAAACTAAATCAAAATATCTTGCTCTCCATGCCACATGCTTGGAGGAGAAAAATAACCTATGAGTTAAATGTCAGCGGTACGGAGTTAATGACCAAATTTCTAGGCAGGAAGAATGATTCAGTTTTTGGGGGATTTCTTAAATGCAACAAATCACCCACATGCGGGTGTTGGAGTTTAGCATGTGTTCCAGTGCATGAGGAACTACTCCGAGATTTCTCAGAAATTTTCATAGAGCCTTTGAAGAGCATTAGTTTCGAGAAATTAAGCAAGTGGATATTTACTCTTAAAAGGTGTACATCTTTATTTTGTGGTCATAGGCTTCTCATAAGGTTGGTCAGTATATATTATATAAACCAATGACTTAATGCTACATTTACTGGGAGATTTTTTCTGTGGCAATTTCAGTGGCTGTATTACTGAGGAAGTAGATGAAACTTAAGCAGGCAAGGATTGTCCAAGGGATTTTAGGGCACCTACATCTGCAGTGAACAGTCCGATCCAGTGGGCACGTCCCAGCCGGTTGAGCATGACAGTGAGGAAGGACTGGTGATACAGATCTGTGATGCTGACCAGTTCTGCTCCGTGCATCAGACAGGTTTTCAGTGCTGTATACCAAGTCATATTCGCACTAATTATTTTGTAAGTTCTGTTTCCATATTGTAAGGTATTGGGGATTGCATACATATCAGATGTATTTACACCGTGTCCAGGAGTATCTAGAACAAAAACACAACAAAAATCATTTGTAGCATCTGGATGCGAAAGGGCGAGGCAAAGCTTAGCATGGAAACCCGTCACAGTGATCCATGCTGGTGTTAACGTTAGCATTTTTCTTCCCAAAATTGACTACTTCAAAATGAGGACACTTCCTGAAAGCATAGGTGATGCTAAAGAATGGAAACATGAAGGAAATTTTGTGAATGAGTTTCTTTTTAAAATACAAACATAAATGTATATTAAACAGTTCTAGAAGTTTTCTCATTTTGGCCATCCTTTGTCAAACTGACCCCTCGTTGGTGGAATTCATGGGATCTCCTTGGGTAGGTTTCTCCTGCTGTCTCCACTCCACCTGACACACGCCGCTCCGGCAGAACTCAGCACTTGCTAAGAGCATGTCGACACATGTCACACAGTCATTTACTGCACTGCAAACATAATTTACAGCTGTGTATTCCCAAATATAACACTTCATTAAACTTTTGAGACTTCATGATAGTTACTATCATATTTATTTATTTTTTAAAAATATATTTTATTGATTATGCTATTATAGTTGTCCCATTTCTCCCCCTTCCCTCCACCCTGCACACCATCTCCCACCCACATTCCCCCCCTTTAGTTCATGTCCATGTGTCATAAGTTCTTTAGCTTCTACATTTCCCATACTATTCTTGCCCTCCTCCTATTTTCTACCTACCATCTATGCTACTTATTCTCTATACCTTTTCCCCCTCTCTTCCTCCCACTTCCCTGTTGCTAACCTCCATGTGATCTTCATTTTTGTGAATCTGCTCCTGTTTTAGTTGTTTGCTTAGTTTCTTTTTGTTTTAGTTTTAGGTGTGGTTGTTAATAATTGTGAGTTTGCTGTCATTTTACCATACATGTTTTTTATCTTCTTTTTCTTAGACAAGTCCCTTTAACATTTCATAAAATAAGGGCTTGGTGATGATGAACTCCTTTAACTTGACCTTATCTGAGAAGCACTTTATCTGCCCTTCCATTCTAAATGAAAGCTTTGCTGGATAGAGCAAGCTGGGATGTAGGTCTTTGCCCTTCATGACTTGGAATACAATGTCTGTCTGTCTGTCTATCTATCTATCTATCTATCTATCTATCTACACACACATACTCTATAAAGAAGTTTAAAAAATAATGAACAGAAATACACTGTTCTTATAAATAGTTACTGTTAAAGTCATAGGTCAGAATTGAGACTTATAAATTAAAACACGAAGTTTTCCCACATGTGATCATTGGTGCTTTCTTCTTCATGAGCAGTTCGGATCACGTAAAAAGCAAGTCTGTGTTTTACATATAGATGTTTCCTCTTTAATATGTGCCCTTGTCTGTTTGTTCTGCATTATATTATATACTTGGATAGGCTAGATTTTGAAAACTTAAAATACAAAAACAAAGTAGGTATTTAAAACTTAAAATACAAAAACAAAGTATCTGATCAAAGTGGCTGGAATTTATTTCTATATACTTATTTTATTACACTTGGGCTTGAAAAGGAGCATAGGGAGATGTGGATACTCAGAAGGCCTGTGGCTCAATCCTAGTCCTGACCCTGAATGGCTAAGAAACCTTGGGAATTAGTTAATCCCTCAAAACCTCACATTTAGGGTCTATAAGTTTAGTAAGGCCTGCCTGGCCACATGCTCAGTGGGTTGGAGCGTTGTCTTGATACCAAGGTTGCAGTTCTCTCCTGGGTCAGGGCATATACAAGAATCAACCAATGAAGGCATAGATAGGTGAAACAACAAAATGATATTTCTCTCTCTCTCAAATAAATAAATACATAAAATAAAAAAAGAAAGATTAGTAAAGCTTTCCTTATAGGGATGTGGGTAGGATTTAATGAGATATTTACAAAGGGCACTTACTATAGTACCCAGGATATAGTAGGCCCTCAATAAATGTTGCTTCTTGTTCCCTGTCTTCTTCTTGTCACACTCTCCCAAATGAAAGTGATAAAGTGGGAATTTGATTTTTATCTGAAAATGTTACCTTAGTACATGTTGTACATGTTGCAAAACCAAAGTGAAATTATTTATTTATCAAGTAAATTGCAATGGGCCACACTTCTGTCACTTATTTTTGTTAGAAATCTGTTTACCAGCCTACTTAAAAAATGTAAGGTTATTTACATAAAACTGATATAATACCAAGTAACTATTTAAAAGTGTTAACAATTAGTAAAATTAAAGTAACTAAAATTCTTTGTATATGTGACCCAAATACCAATTTAACTGTTTTTTCCACTAAGTTATATATCTGTATTTTCACATTTCTGAATTTCTCCTTATGTAGTTGATTTAATCAACTTTCAAAAAATAAGAGACTTTGAGCAACATGATTTTGTCACTTATTTCTGTGAAAAAGATCCACTGGAAACCAAGTTCCACATTGGGGGTATTGATTTTGCCCTTGTCTCTCTTTTTATTGAGACATTTCATTATCTAACATAGATTAGAGACTTTAGGCTACAAGCCGAATATAAATGAGTTTATATAGCCCATAAAGAGGAGGAACAAAATTTGCGTAATCATTGTAGACTACTATAAGAATTTGTGTAGTTAAATAATATGGCTTGAAACTAACAATAAAAAGAATTTTCCTTTGTTAAACATATGCTGGGAACTTGCTCAGCACTGTACATACAGAAAGTCTATGAGATATTTCATTTTATAAATGCAGAAATCAGTGTTCAAAGGAGAAACTTGACTGACAGTTTATTTGCAGAGGTGGGGTGGGAAACCAGGAGTGGCATGGACTCCAGGGCCCACTATTCAATGCTGCTTCCAAAACAACATACACTTCATTAGTCCCAAAAACATCAAAGAAAGAAAGTTGTTGGGAGTATATTCCAAGAAGAGATCAACATCAAAATTGTGGAATAGAATAATTATATTTAACTGAGAGACCTTGAGTGTGTTACTTATTTTTTCTAATCTTCAAGTTCCTCATTTTAAAATGGGAAGACTTTTACCTACTTTTTAGATTTGTCATGAGGATTTTATGGCATAATGCTTATAAGGCCAAGGCACAGTGCCAGGTACATCATAGGTTTGCAAGGACATGGTATATTGTTATATTTCTTTCCCTATAAAACTCTGCTCTTCTGGTAATACTCCTGATGTAACTGACCTGGTATTTTCTTTCAGTTCCCAACCATTATTGTGATTAAGTGATACCTGTGAACAAGGAAACAGGGCTTCCCTGAACTGTTTTCCTGAAGGTGGGTCGATACCTAGTATCATTAAAGGACTCACAGTATGCAAGAGGAAGAGCTATAACTCATATTACAAGTAAGCACATACACTAGGTTGCCCAGAGTTCTACCCAGCTCCAGACATAAACTATAGCCTTCTAGGATGGCATGGTACAGGGAAGCCTAGCATTCAGTAAAAGCATGAGATAGGAGCAATTGTTGTTTTTATTACTCAAGATCACTTACAGTGCAGTCACACTGTTCATTGACCCCATTGGCTACTTATAATAGTATGGCTTTGGGACTTCACACCAGAAGTCATCAGGGGTTCTCATCATCAGATTTGAAACATGCTCCATGCCATATTGAGCCTCAGAGACCATTTTTTAAGGTTCTGAGAAAGGAGTGAGTATTGACTTGGTTTATTTCCTTGACTCTTTTCCAGCATTTTGCAATGCCTTTTCATTGCCTGAACAGACACATAATTCCAGAGCAACGCAATAAAACCTTTGAATATGACCAAATGGGTGCATAAACTTGGCCATCACTGAAGTGGTCTTTAGGACCCCACGAGAGGGCATAACTCTGGGGCAGTGGAAATTAAATGGCTACATGCATAAAGCTCAAAGAATCGGTGCCTGGCACTGTCAGCAATGGGACTGCCAGTTACACAGCATGTAAAACAAACATGGAAGAGAAGGGTGGGCCATGGAAATGGAAGGATTAAGAAAAGCAAGTATTTCTTACCCTGCATTTTCTCACAAACATATCCATAATCTTCTTTTCCACAGTCTTCAAAATACCATTTTCCAGTAAAATGAAAATTAGGATTATTTGACAGCAAAGCACAGAGAGGAATGTGTTTTGGAACTTTGGTGATGTTATGACTGGGGATCTTTAAAAAAATAAATTAAAAAAATATGTAACATATAACATTACTATAGCATTGACATTTTTATTAAAGACATAATTTATAAAGCTTCAAACACTGTTATTCTTCAGGTTGCATTTAATAAACCTGTTCACAAATCACTTCATAACCTAAAACATAAATAATTCTTGTGAATAAAGTAATTACATTTATGGAACACATGATAATTATATAAAACTGTATTATTAAAAATTAATATTAATAACCAACTAATAAAAGTGTATGCCTATAAAATATAGGAGGTATAAAAAACATTAGTAAACAAATCTTGAATAGAATCTCTTGCCAATTTCTAAAAAATAAATCTTAAAACTTACATTTATTGTCTCAAATGGAGACCAGTTAGAATAAACCACAGGCTTTCCATTTAGCCATCTTTCATAATCATCATTTTGTAACCCTATCCACACATTAGTGGTCTGGCCAAAAAGATTCATTGTAATGAAAGCTGAAAAATAAGAATACATCATAAAATCCAATACTATGTAAACCATTTGGTTAATCAGCCAATTCTGTTTATAGCTACTATTTTATTTAAATGACAGCAAGACTTAATTATAAATCAATTGTCGGAATTACTTTGTCCTTATTAAGGTAATGCAGTCTCTCTCACTTTTGTTTCAGTTTAAATTGACAGAACTTGGCTAAGCCTGGGATTTCATCATGTCATTAACAAAACAATTTCCAGTGTTCATTCAATGCTCTTAACAAAAGGGGATTTTATTTGCTATGTTTAAACTAAAGTATATAATTGCCTAAATACCTAATAAAAGGGTATAGGTGAATCTAAAGGGTCTAAACAACTATGCCATGCAATTATAATAGACTTTGCCTCAGATTATTTTAGCCATTTTGAAATACAGATCACAAATATGTCCTTATTCTTTCCACTACTACTGGTGAAAAAGACAAAAGTCTCAAAAAGTCAACTGTTTATAAGCAATGCAGTGCACTAACTTTTATGGATGTCATGCTATAAGCCTTACAGAAAATTCAGGAAAATATTGATTTGGAAATGTTAGAACCTGGGGAGAATTTTTAATACTTGAATAAAAATGGTTATTTTTGCCTGACTGAACATGGAATACCTTGTTCCACCTCATTTTCAATGGTGGCCAGTGTCCCCCCTTCTTCAACACAGAAATCTCGAGCAGATGTCCAGTTCTTCCAGCCACTTGCGTCTTTGTGGATTTTCAACAAAAGGCACTATAAACAATAAAAAAATGTTTACTTCCATATTTTTATAGTGAAGTAAAAATTTCCCAAAGCATGAGGATGAGCCTTGAAAACTCTGTAATCTCCTTGCTCAGAAATGACTCATCGTTCTCTCTGAGCTGCTCCAACGGGGAAAGTAAAACGAAGTGAAGAGCTTTCAGGGTGCGTCAGGCAGGAGCATGCCTTTTGTCATGTGAGGTGTCAGGACAAGGTCTTCTGCTCAAAGAAAAATAATATTCCTTCTAAAAAGGAGCCAGCCCAATTGCAGTTTATAGTGGCTGATTGAATCTAAATTCGGCTAATACCAACTGGGTTCAGTTTCCATTGCAAATATACTTCTTCAGTTGTAGCGAGAGAGAAATACTAGGGAGTCAAAACCAGGTGTTTAAATTCCACAGCAGGTGTTTAAATTCCCTAAGAACTTGGAATCAGTCTTGTGGTCAGCAAGCCCATGAGGAAGAGCCAGAAAAGAAAACATGAGCCCAGTGGGAAGAGAAGCTAGGGCAGAATCAAGGAGACCTAGGAAGAAGACACAAAGGGAGGGTGGCCAACATTGCCAAATGGAACAAAAAATGGCTGTGGGATTTGTCAGTGACAGTGATTGTTACTCATGAGAGTCCTGTCTGTGGCACAGCAGGGGTTACTGGTTATGGGAAGAGAAATGGAACAGTAACTACTAGGCAGGACAGACACCCAAAGCTCAGTTATATTTAAATATGTTAATAAGGCTAGATGGAGTCAGGGAAGGGCAGGGGAAGGCTATAAGAGATCAGCAAAGTTCCAGAAAAGCCAGGAGAGACTCAATGCAAAGGATACTCTGTAAGAATATTCTCTCATCAATAAGCATAAGTAATGCTGGTCATTAATAGGTCAGATCTCAAGATCATGCCCATCCTCCTCTAAAATGACATCCTTCCTTAATTTCTAAATTTGTCCCCTGTCTCTTCCCCCCTTCATAAATTCCTTAAAAAGCATAGAGACTAAGTGTTGCTCCTCTTTGACCACAGCAAAGAAGGTCATCAGTAAATATTTACAGAATGAAATAAACCCAACAGGCTCTGTAATGGCTGTCAAATGACATCAGATATTCTAGATTTAGTCCAGTGGCTCTCAAATGGGGCTATTTTGCCCCTCAGGGGATATTTTGATAATATCTGGAGACATTACTGGTATCATATCTTGAGGTGGGGGGATAGCTACTGGCATCTAGTGAGTAGAGACTAGGGAGGCTGCTAAACATTCTATAATGCCCAAGTCAGTCCCCCAAAACAAAGAATGTTCCGTCCCCAAATGTCAATAGTGCCTAAATTTTTCAGAACTCACTTTTCAGAACTCAGTTCTGATGATGTCACTCTTTAGTTTAAACCCTTCAGTGATTTTCCACTGTTCTTAGTACAAAAGCCAGAACCCTGATCTAGCCTGAAGCTGAGTTACCAACTAAGAGAGGAAGCACATGTTCAATTTTGGTTCCCTTTACCTTATTTGCTTCACAAAGAAACAGAATTGGCTGTGACAGATTTCAATTTTGCAACAACTGTCCTTTTATCTATTTCTTTTATTTTTCCTCTTTACTCTCATTACAAATTCCAAAGAGTGGCACATACTAATTATTAGGAAGTCTTATCATTTAATGTGAATTTACCTTGTGTTCAGATAGTCACACTAATGAACCATTCATAAATACCAATGCACCTCATTGGTTTAGTTAGCTCAATAAATCTCTCCAGAAAACATACACACACATGCTCCCCTCCTCTCCCACCCCTGTCCCCAACTTTTGTCTCGGCCAAGATTTACCAGCTTGACTGTCACAGTGTAACTTCCCATTACAGGACTTCACTGTTTCTCAAAATATAACATATATTTACTAACACACTTCAAAACAGTGTCATTAATAATTAAAGCAAGCAGCAAAATGAAGTACAACATCTTTAATTTTAAACTGTTTATTTACTTACTAACTTGCAAAATGTGATCAAGTTTAATGCATCTCTGATTACGATTGTGAATTGAGGATATCCTCCTGTATTCCAAACAAGTTTCGAACATAAAATTCTTTTCTTTCATTTCAAAGTCATTTCCAGCTTAAAATATGAAAATAGAATTCATGATCTGTCCCCAAACTTGTCCTTCCCCAGGGTTCTTACCGACACGGAGTGGCACAGTCCATGCTGCAATTACACACGCCTGACGCCTGGGCCTCATCCTCCCTCTCCCACTTCATCACCCCTCCGGCCCTACCGTTTGGAAATCCCATTTCTCAGGGTCCCCCACATTCCCACTGCCTCCCATTCTCTGTCACCATCATCAAGTTACTAGTAATCTCTCGCCTGGACTACTGCAGTAGCTTCCTAACTGCTCCTACCTTCCTCACCTTGCCCTCTTCCACTCTTCATTGACACTGCAGCTTGAGTGATTCTGCTCAAAAGTCAGTCCTGATCATGCCCCTCTTTTGTTAAAACCCTTCAAGGGTTTCTTATTGCCCTTGGCATAAAAGCCAGAAAATCTAAGATGTTTTAACCCCTGCCTATTACTTTCATGTCAACCCTCATATTCTAGATCTGTATGCTTCCTTTAGTTTCTTAACTATGTCCTATTCCCTCTCACCATTGGACCTCAGCACATGCTGTTCCCCCTGCTTTTACTGCTCCCTGTCTTTCTGACCACCTCAGTCAGGCCCTCCTGTTATACATTTCATAGAACTTTGTAACACTTCTTCATCATATGGGTCACAATTTTAAATTATACAATATTTTCTGGATTGATTCACTCATGTTTGTTCCCCCTCAAATCTATAAGCTCCAAAAGAGAAGGGATTGTGCATATTTTTCCTCACATTGACTTAGCAATATCCAACATAGTTGAATGAATGAATAAAATGCTGCTAATTTGAATAAATTTTTTTAAAAAGAAGAGTGTTTTTTAAGATGTGTGCAAGAAATAAGATACTTGCTAATGCTAAACTAGATGGGGCAAAACAGCCATTAGCACTTAATTCAGGTCCTTGTATAAAAATGTGTAAATAGAACACAAAAGTTAATCTAATAAACACACACACACACACACACACACTTAGAATTTCTTTCCCCTACAGCCCTGCTGGGACAAGTATGTACCCGGGGTAATCCCTAGTCAAGCCACTTTTATACCCTCAAACATAAAGGAAGTCATCTATAAACATTAGAAAAGATGCTTAACTTCTGGTATCTCAGTTTCAAAACTCTAGAAGGTTGACAATCAATTAACAACCTGAATCTTTTTTTCTTAGAAATAACCAATAAAAGTTAGTATTAGGAAGCTGACAAACAAGAAATAGAGTTTAATAGGACATAATATTGGAACTCATTCAGAACTGTGACATGAGTAATGTCTGTCATTGCTATCTCCTGATTTTCCTTTGATAGCTTTATTACTATTATTATTATTATTATTATTATTAAACAGGAGAACCATTCCCACTGGGTTCTTCACTCCTCTCAGCTATCAATCAACTTTTCTAATAATCTGATAAACTCACTTATAGGTGACAGATGAGTCAATCTCAGAAATATTTCTCTTAAACAAAATAGAGGGAAGTGTTAAGGTCCCTGAGCAAGACTTTGAGGTAGGACTTTAGCCATCTACATCCATGTTCCATCTTCAAAAGAAAGGAAACTCAACGTATGCTGCAACACGAAGGAATCTGGAGGACGTAGTGCTAAGTGAAATGTGCCGGTCAACAAAGACAAAACACTGTGTTGATCCCACTTATGTGCAGAATCTGTAGTCAAACTAGTAGACACGGAAGGTAGAATGGTAGTTGCCAGGCACTTGGGGGAGGCTGAATGAAGGGCTGCTGTTTAATGTGCTTAGAGTTTGTTTTACAAGATGAAAATGGCAGATTCATTGTATAACATCATGAATATACTTTACCCAACTGTACTATGCACTTAAAAATGAAGATGGTAAATTCTATATTACATGAGTTTTACCCCAATTAAAAAACTCAGTGCCAAATATGTTGTGGTGCTCAATAAATACATCTAAAGTCTAAATGAGTCCATTTCACAAATTAATAATGAGGGGAAGATCACAAAGGACAGAATCCCCTGCCAGTACAACTGAACATACAAATTAAAAATTGGCTCTTGACAATCAAACAGCAAATATTTATAATTTGGGATGCATTTTAATTACTTTCCCCAAGGCCTTATTTTATTATACAACATAAGGAGTGGAGGGGAAGGCTTGGCCTTAATTGGAGGCTGTATCAGAAATAATAAATCTGGTTTACAATATCTGCACTATCAATTAAAAAATCAGTTCTGCATGGAAGCACCCCTTTTACGAGTCTCAAGACGATGTTGACTGAGCTACATTATTAGTTGGTCAATTCACAAGGCAGGCAGAGCTCTGTGGAGGGAAGTGTCCAGGCAGAGAAGACACAAGAAGGACCTGAGGGAATCTGGGTGCTCTGGAGTGGACAACTCAATTGGGAGCAGGGTGGAGATGCACAGGCACACCTGCACACACCTGCACATAGGTGCACACACAGGCAGGCATCACACAGGCATACAGCACAATAAGTAGCTGAATATACACAAACTGAATATACAGATGAAAGGTGGTGTCAGGGATGTTTCTCACAAACACTTCTTATTCCAAGAGGGTTGGCCCTACATCGAAAACTTCTCAATCTGTTGAAAGTTGTGACAAAAAAGTTCCAGGTCCAATGGACAAATCATGGTTTTTCAAAGCTACACCCACTTTTTTATTACTTTATACAATTATGAAAGAGAAACAAAGGCAACTTTTTATGAAGAAGTTTACCTTATAGTTAAAATATAGCCATCCTTTAGGACACATTCCATGCTGTTTTGGTGTGTCTTTCTCTTTTTCTATGATCCAAAACTTTTTTCTCTTACAGATGCTAGGCATAGAAACTGAACACTCTTCACTAGACCAGAGTCCTGGAGGGGAAAATGGGTTAGAAGTGAAGAGAAACAATGGTGATTCTTTGTAGACATTGTCTATTGATCACTATTTTTATGACTCCACAGTTTGTCATAACTTGTTTTTTAAATATAGGAATTGAACTAAATTTAACTATGAATCACAGAGTTCTCCAGTGACAGAAGCTAACTGGGCAAGGCGCCAAGTCAGTCATTCTAGTTCAGTAATGTAAATACAAAAAAAAATCTAAACAATCACTGCAGTTCAAATCATAGAAGTGATTAAAGTTCTAAGAGTATTTAACTTGGTTAAGAAAAGAATATTCTGTAGAGTAATTGTTTTAAAGTGTTCAGCTTCAATTTAGGGAGAGAAAAGAGAGAGAATCTTTCTTAAAGAGAGAATTCTTAAACCAGGCAGTGAAAGACAAATACTATATGATCTCACCTTTAGCTGGAACCTAATCAACAGAACAAACAAGCAAGCAAAACATAACCAAAGACATTGAAATTGGGAACAAGCTGACAGTAACCAGAAGGGAGAGGGGAGGGCATAATGGGGGAAAAGGGTGAAGGGTTTACAAGAACAATTATAAAGGACACATGGACAATAACAAGGGGCGTTAGAAAGGGGAAGGAGGTGGGGAGGGTTGGGGTGGTGGGGAGGGATTGGGGGGAAAGGCACAAAACTGTACTTGAACAACAATAAAAATCAAAAGTATTTAATAAAAACAAATAAAAAAGATTTCTTAAATCGATCTTTCTTAAAGAGAGAAAAGATTCTAAAACAATAGATGATCATTTATATTTTATAATTCCCTCAAAAATATAATAATCTAGAAAAATAAACCCATGAACTTTTAAGAAAGGAGCTCTTCTTTACACTGACCCTTAAACAAAACAGTCACATATAGACATGCCCTCAGAAAAATACATCCCAAAGCCCTCAGCCTCCTGGAAAATGTCTTTGAATTTAGAGGAGCTATATTTTCAGAGAAGACTGTAGACTGTATTTCATTAGCATTCAAGTTATAATTCCAGAACAGGGCCTGGATGCATGTGAATTGCAAGGGAAGATTCAGCTTTCTAATATGAGAGATATGAGCCAAAAGGATGTTGGTTGGCATTTGAAGGAGGGGCTGGAATGTCATTTTTAATGCAGATTAGCTGCTCTTCCTCCAGAATCACAAAACAGCCTTTTTGTAGGCTGTTGTGACACCTGCTGGCAAAAGCGAGCTGAATAACCACATGGTTTTTCTTTTCCTAACTTTGTAAGAAACACGTGTATCAAGGATTGCTTTCCATTTTCACTCTGCTCCTGACTTGGGACACAGGTTTGTTATCTGTCAGAGTTGAGAATATCATTACCTTTTATTAGATAGGAAGACTGGGGTGGGTATGAATACAATCAACCCAGATAACAAAGTACTGATGAGTAGGATTTGAAAAACAGCCTTCGCCATACATGTACTTCTCAATCCCACTGCAAACAATTGGTGTTCTAAGGTAAGCAGCGATTAATGACAGGTATTTTTTAAAAAAGATTACTGAATTCAATATAATTTTTTCTTAAATGGGAAATTGGAAGTAAATTTCTCAAAAGTTAAAGATCTGGCTGCTTGTAAACTGGATGCTAGGAAGAGATAAAAATGGGCTCATAAATTTCATAGAGAATAGTATTTGGCAGACATATTTCTCACCAATTTCAATGGACCCATTTTTTATGTTGTTTTAGTTTATGAGGGAGGACTTATCAGAATGTAAATTAATTTCAAAAACAAGAATTCATGGAATAAACTGTACTAATGGCCGTTTGTAAGCCTTAAGATGGATGAGGTCAAACACATTCATTTCAAAAGGAAAATAACCAAACAAAACTTTCTCACTTGTCAATGCGATGAAAAGGAGATTTCAAGGCTGCTGAGGGTTATTAATTTTTACTATAACCCCCAAAATGGATGAATAAAATAACCTGTTATGGATGAAATGAAGCCACATTTCTGGCTCTGATTTTTCATAGATCCTTCTTTTCCTCTGTCCCAGTTCTGGTATATTACTGGGGCTCCATCTCTCCAGCTGTAAGAAAATTAAACATTGTAAGGCCTCCTCTCATTCTGCATGCTCAATCTTCAACACTGTTCTTCGAATACTGCAGTATGGGTTGAAGGAATAATACTTTATTAAATAAAATAATATTCATGCCTTGGGTTAGGAAAATGAAAATTTATAAGCTAAAGATAATGTTTGAAGGCTACTCAACAAATTGATTGCTAAGATCTAGTACAATCATTCTGCAAATAAAACCTGTCAAACAAAATTAAATGCTAATTAATCTAGGTTCATACCGAAATTCACCACTGGCTTTTTCTTCTTGAAGTCCAATCCACCAATTGACACCGTACTTTGATAGCTATTTAAAAAGAAAGAAAAATGTCAGCATTTATTCCACCTGTTTTCCCTTTTCATTATTAAGATTAATGGGGTTGCTGTTAATAGCTTTCCATTCTTCAGTATTTCACCCAATTATCTAAAGAGTACACTAAGGCCTAGCATCTTGAGAAAACTTGAAACTTCATTATTCTAAGATATTCCCTCCTCATTATGAAGGAAAATTGGAATCAAATATTGAAAATAATTTTAATTTCATGCAACATGCAATATCTTTCTTACAAACTTTCCTATGTATTTAAAAGTACATTTCTCTTATAGTATGGATTTAAAAAGGAATATCATACAGTAAAATATGATGTAGACTTTCTTTTTTTTGACTGAGAACTTAGTGACTTATCTTCTCAGTGATTTATAGAAGCTCATTGTATATGTCACTCTATTTGGAAAACAATTCAAGGCACAAAGGCATCAATAGTAGAAAGCTTTTGAATTTTACAGATTAGTCTGGTAAGCTTTTAAACTGATTGTTAGCACCCTCCCTGCTCTAATCAAATAGCGAGGTACAAAACAGGACAAAAGAACATGACAGACTTTCCAGTGTTTGACAACTGAAAAATCATCCTTTGTATTTTTATTGCTTTTATGCTGTTATTTATCACACAGATCTCAGTGTAATAAAGTATAAAATCCAAGCTTGTGCATGCATGTGCATATGTGCACACAAGCACATTAGAACATGTGTAATACTGCACTTAGGACCCAGGCAATTGAAATTCCTTCTTCACCCATAAAAGAGGAAGAGGCAGTAAGGATTATCTAAGACCTTTAAATTAATATGCTTTGTAGTTTGTGTGCTATGTGTATAAAATGTAACTCAATATTTTTTTATGCTAAAACATTCTCAAGGCATTATATATTTAAATTTTCACTTCCATTTCTTCTGTAAAGACTTGAGAATGCATTTTAAGATATACAGATACAATTTTCTCCATATGATTTTCAGGTCATTATAAGACAAAACCTCATAGCTCTCTAACATTCTGATTTATAAATGGGTATTTTTACTCCTTAAACAGTGTGGCTGTCTGCCATATCAGCAATTTGAGAACAATGCAAGATGGAGCAACTATAATTTTGTATCCCTGAGGTGTTGTTTCATGGACATGTTCTTACACACTGAGTTTTGATTCCCGTTGTCAGGCTTTGGAATGGGTCCGCTGAGACTGGTTGTGAACTCGGTGGGAGAACCACAACAGATCTCATTCAATCTAAAAGGTCTCATGTGCAACAACAGTGGAAATCATGGCCCATTGTTCACTGCCCTAATTAAGGACCTTTAAAGAGAAATTATAACTACTGCATCTTAAGTGGCATATTTATAATCACCGCATTACAGCATGGTGATCGCCTACAAGGCGCATCAGAACCTGGGGTGATGTGGAACAGAGTTTCATGGGGCAAGCTAGAAGGTACCCAGAATGAAAAATCCGATGCAAAAAATGGATGTTTTAAATTTTAGCAGAGGTATAAAACCACAACAATAGAAGACATTAATATTCTTTATATAAAAGAAATTAAAAATGTGATATGACCATGGATCTCATAATATCAGTTATGTTTTTTCAAACAGCTATTCTAGATAGCATCATATGGGAAGAACACTGACCAAAAACAAATAAAACATGGCAACGGCCAACGTATTAAATCTCTAAATGGTATAAGGAACAACGACCTGTCATCTCTTAAAATGTTTCCATCGAAATAGCAAAACAGAGTTATCTAAGGGTTTAGAATCCCAGCTTTTAGAAACTGACTAATAACATTGATATATTTTTGTTAGAAATATTAAAAATTAATTTTAAGAGTAAATAGAAATTTCATAATATAAATATTGCATAGCACAGCATAAAAATGTTAGCAGACAAATTGGCTAGTAATTCATGTCAAACAACTCCTAAAGAGCTTGTATCTTTTCACTTTTTCAGGCATTGATCTGATAAACAAGATGTCTCAAAAAGCAGGTACCCAAAACTCACTCTCTTCCTGCCTTTGTGGTCTTTTCATTATTCAAAGAGAAAATATTGATTCACCATTTTTTTCCAACTAAGTGTTATTTTTGTTTTTTGTATTTCTAAGTTACTATTCTTCATAGAGGAACTATAGAACATGTATGTAATTAAAATAACTTCTGGACTGATTCATTCCAGTAGTACATCTTTACATATGGAATTTCTTACTTATGAATGTAAATGCTCACCGCACATACTACCACTACCACCAACAAAAGTGCCTAACACAGGCACCGATTATGCAGAAATAAAAATGGCTTTAGAAATTTACAGCTTTCTTTTCTTTTGAATTGCTACCCTTTCCCCTGCCCCTTTCTTAGTCTCCACATCCCATACCACCGCACTAATTTTATTCTGTAGCACAGCGCTGTGTTAGATCGGTCAGCTGCTCGCCGGCAGTACTGACAGAGCATTCTGTGTCAACATGGCCACAGGTTGGGTAACAACTTTTACCATATAAGAGACATCACAAGGTTTGTCTGGTTTGAGATCACAACTATATCTAGTTTTCAACTAGATCATGACACTAACTGTGACTTCTCAAACTGCTAAACCTGCGAATTTTACTATTCCATGTGTGGGAGGTATTAACTCCGCCAACCCTGCTGGCTTCCCAACCACTGACGTGCAGTGAGGGAAAGCTGGAGAGAGAACACACACAGATGTTCGCAGGAGACCTAAACTCTGCTGGAATGAACACAGAAGCCCTTTACTGTTCATGTCTGGGACAGAGCTGGAGCCGTCTTCTGGGGAGGGTTTTTGAAAAGGTTTTATTTATTTATTTGTTAGAGGGGAAGGGAAGGAGAAAGAGAGGGAGAGAAACATCCACCTTGCCTCTTATGTGCACCTGGACTGGGGATGAAACCCGAAACCCAGGCATGTAGGAGGGCTGTAATTGAACTGTTGACCTTTTGCTTTGCAGGACCATGCCCAACTAGCAGCCTCAGAGTTAGAGTGGGTTTAGTACTAGCATTTTAATGTAGTGGAGACATTTTGCTCTTATATACGCCCGATGCTGCTGTTTTGCTTGCCAGCAGAGGGTTTATTTTACTATTTTATTTTATTTTATTTTACTTTATTTTTTTATGATGAGTTAAATCAGATGTCCTGGGTTCACTTCCAAATTCCACCACTCGGCAGCTATGTAACCAACCCAGTTGCTTCATCTCTTTGAAGTCAGCTTCCTCATCTGTGAAATGTGTCAATAACACTTCCCACAGAGAGTTCTGGAAAGATTAAATGCCATGAAACATTAGCACTTAGCACAGCACTTGACATCATTATAAGTATTGGCCAAATATCAGCTCCTCCTATGTGATATGTACTCTGCCAAGTTGATGGGGCAGTTTTGAGCCTTGTTATTGCCACCTGGGTGAGAAGTCTGCTGTCTAGCTAAAGAAATACTCATATTTTCTGACATCATTATATGTAATTTGTTGATACTTAACATTACAGTTTGCCTTGAGTGTTACATTTGCAGGAGCAGAAGGGTGGTAAAGTAGCACACGGACCAACCAAGAGTGGGGGACACCTGGTTCTGTGGCTGTCTGCCACTGCGTCCCTGTGGGACTGCGAGGCTGACATCTAGCCCTGTTTCTTGGCTTTCCCCTCAAAACTCAGCAGCAGACCTGACCTGCCTGTACCTCACGGGCTAAGTGGGCATCAGACAGGATTACAGAAGTGGGAAAGCCCCAGGAGCTGTAAGGAAGGCATTTCCCTTACAAGTGAATAATGCTTTAATACCGAACTTCATTTTAAGTCAATTTACAAACATGAAAAGATGATAGAATGAGAGAGGATTCCTGGAGATCATGAAATAATGTTAAATTATAGAAAAAGGAAAAAAAAGCCTTTGTCTTACTTTCAAGGATATCGTAGGGGAAATTGGGAGTGAGGTTTTCCACCCCGAGTGCCCCTGGTAATTTGTGCTGCTCCCTTTTTACTTAGTACATCACATTATTTCCAGCTTTTTAAAAAAGAGATTATATCTCATTTTTATGTTATTGACATTTTTATATCTTTGGCAAATACCCCAGTGCATGACACATACCTAATGCTCAATAAATACTTTGTAAAGAAGTAAACTGAAAATGTACTCTAATCCCTGGCGGTCTTTCATTACTTAACAGGTTCTATCTGCTTATTTCTAATTAGTGTAGCTCCTCAAGAGAGTAAGTCTAGTCTTTTTCTCTCTTAAGTTGAAATGGAAAATCTCCTTACCATCTTCTGTATATGGAGTCTTTATAAGCAAAAATTTGTACTCTTGTAAGTAAAAATTAAAACTTGAAAGCAGCCGCACACCCCCAGATACTCCTTGTTCCTCACATGCGCTCTCATTTTTTCTGGGCCCTTTACCTACTTGCCTTTTTCTAAAACATTGTGTGATTCTGTTTACCTGTGTTCATTACGGTATTCCTTCCCACACTAGACTATAATTTCCAAGAGGGCAGGAGTTTTGGTCTCTTTTAATCACTCACTGATAGAGCCCCAGACTCTAGAAGGAGAGACTCTGAATAAATATGTATGATGCGCAAATGGACCTCATGAAAGCAATAAAACTCTACTTGCTCACCACTGTTGCTAGTAAAGCATGAAAGTGAAATGACTGACCAACATAGTAAACCTGCGTGTCCATTATTTTCTCTTAATCTCTATATCAGAAAAAGAAATGATTATTAAATATGTGTGGCTTTTAATGAAACTTAAATAAATGTCTGAAGTCAAATAAAAAAAATCCCCCAAGGACAGCAGAAGGAGCTAAGCTCTACATTACTCATGGTTACTTGTATTGAAGTACCGTTCTTATTTTGCTGTGGATGAATTCTTGCTCATGGGCAGAATGAATTGTGAGAAGATCACTGTGCAGCCAGCCACAGACAAACTCAAAGGCCGACCATTCTGAGGCATATGTATGAAAAAGGTACTCTGCATCCTGATAAAAGAGCCAGGGTGCATCTGAAAGAAAAATAAACAATGCAAGTGATTTAAAAACTATTGACTGATACAATGCAGACTTACATAGGATATGCTGTGATGTACCCCAAATTTGTAATTTGGTCACTCAGCATTAAATATGTGTATTTGTTTGTGTAAATAAGTATATTTAAATACTTGCTTATTTTCCTTGGTCTGTCTCATGTAAGAAACCTTCATTTGTACCCTGGCTGGTGTAGCTCAGTGGATTGAATGCAGGCCTGGGAACCTAAGGATCACTGGTTCAATTCTCAGTCAGGGCACATGCCTGGGTTGCAGGCCAGGTCCCCAGTAGGGGCGTGTGAGAGGTAACCACACATTGGTATTTCTCTCCCTCTCTTTTTCTTTCCCTTCCCCCTCTCTAAAAATAAATAAGTAAAATCTTTTTTTAAAAAAGAAAACTTCATTTGTATTCAAAGTTCTGGGATAGACACATATTTTAAAATTATGTGTTGTGAAAACAGAGTTAAGCTATGATATTGGTCTTTAATCACATTTATTAAAATGTATTAGATTATTAATTATTAATTCATTAATTTGAACACATTGGTTCTAGATTAACATAAGAAAAGAGACTCAATTGAAGGGCTGTAATAATAGAGTAATGGTGTATAATAATAGCACATAGTTAGAAGTTCAAGAACTGGAAGGGCAGGTCTTACCGTACTGGTACCAGGGTGGAATCCTGGGTCTCACATCTGCAAAGTGAAAACAAACCACCCTGAGTAACCTTTCTTCACAGATGTGCTATCTCTAAATTGCTTCAGATCTAAACACAATATTTTGTACTTCACCATTTAAAAGACCATTTAAAAACCAGGTTCTTTGTGCGATTTGGAATATGGTTAGTTCTCACACTTGAGGAGGCTCAAGAGAGGACTCTGATTAAAGAAGGAAAGATGTGGGCCCCACTTGTTGAAGGCCTACTGTTTGTCACACACTCTGTGAGGTGCTTTCACAGACTCATTTGACAAGTAATTTTGTTTGCTTGTGAGGTCACCATGACATTTCTTCCAGACGAAGTACAGCACAACATAGTCAGTTATCCTCATTTCCTGTAACTAACTAGCATACTGTACTAATGTCCCCTTTGTTCGTCCCCCATGATATACATTCTTTGCTAGAATGGTGCAGTTGGTTCATCGCGAAGGTTCCTGGTACTTCCACCCAAGGTACTTGCATTTTAGATCCCTGTACCTCTTCACTTGGCAAAATGTTGCATAAATTAGTAGAAAGCAAATATATAGTAAAGATCTTATTAATATTTTTACCTCTTGGAATTTTGCATATCCATTCACGTTCAGCACCACAGTGCAAGGGCAGCAATGTTTTATTTGCTTTATAAATGGCACAATTTCTTGTATCATCTCCAAAATATGTATTGTCTAAAAATGAAGAGACAACCTGCAACAGATGAAGTTCATTATTCCTTAATGATGATTCCCTCACAAAAATATCAAAAGATCAAAAAAGGCATCCTTGTAAATAAACCATGACTGACTTTGCAGGAAGCTTCGGAAATGTCTGGATATGATTCCAATTAAAGGTTGTTCCTCATTTGTGAAGAACAAGTTAATAAAACTTTAGCATCTTTCCTGAAAGATGCTTTTTTCCTTAAAAAGAGGCATGCTACTCCTTTCTCCAGAAAAACAAAGCAGATGCAGGCTTCTTTCTGAACTTGCACTGTTTCCTCACTGGCGGGATTGGGCTGGTCTGGGGGTCCTGGGCCAACTTCTTAGAGGTTCAGGGGCCTGTCAGACTTGGGTCTCATATATGAGGTACCATATTTTGCCATGTATAATGTGTATGTTTTTGCTCAAATTTTTCAGGGAAAAATAAGGATACACATTATACATGGGTAGTACTTATTTCGTATCTCTATAAATGTTTTGAATTCTTTTATTTATGCTTATGCATTAAAAGTGTAACTCAAGAAAGCAATAGTGATATTTATATGCAAAATAATACTCTGGAATACAATAATCGTTTTTTTCTAAATAAAAATAAATAAAAAATTGAATTAAAAAACTAAAATGAAAGATTTTTTTCCTAAGTTTCAGCCAAAAACATGGGTGCGCAATTTACACAACAAAGTACGGTAGGTTCTTTTGTACAGACACTGAACTTTTAGATTCTAATCGCTAAATTCTAACTCACCACTAGCTTTAATCAGGAAACTATCCAACACTTCCCATGAATTATCACACAACAGGGATATTAAATAAAGATTCAACTTTTTCAGTGATTTGATGACTACCTGATAGAAGAGAAGATGGACCACAGGTGAAATTAGGTTAAGAATTTGGAAAAAGAGGATGTTTTGAAATCATCTCTACTCCTCTTCAGACATGTACACTATCCTGCAACAATTCCTCTGACTTAAATAAATGTAAACTATGGCTCAGAGAAGAGCGTGGGTTTGAATATTCCTTTTATCCAGTGGGTAAGGAACTCAGCGCACTGCTTCACGGCTTCATCTCCTTTATTGTGAACCAAATTGCCTATTCCTCTGCTATTACTAATGAGTTTGTTTTACTAGAATGAAATAGAGCGTTCTCAACCTCCATATACACATGCCACTTTTAAGCGCCATACTGATATGAACCACCCAACTACACCATGTCGGGGCAGGTCGACCCCGTCACACCCCTTCTGCTTTCCGGGCCTGTTTCGTCCTCAGCAGAACAGATGGGTGGGGCTGGCTGATCTCTAAGACCTCTTCCCACTCTCTGGTCCCGATGCCGTTTTCAAAGAAGCAGTACATGGGTGAAAGACTTTGTTTTTTTTTTTTAATAGCAGGCCCTTGTTATTTCTTCTCACTGTAAGCATGTAGTTTTTCCACAAATCTCTCCCTTGACACAAACTTGAAGGCTATGTTGCAGGCCTCAAGACCCCATTTCTCTATTGATCTTCACTACACCACAGTTTAGCTGCTGATATTTGACAACTAGGAGACATTATAATATTGTGAATTTGGCGGCACACCACTTGTGTACCAATCCTGGCTCTCCTCGATACTATTTTAGGCAAATTAATCAATCACTTTAATCCTCGCTGCACTGAATTATGGTACGGAAGGAAAGAGATGATGCAGGAGTACCCCCAGCTCAGAACTGAGGACAGAATTGGAGCTGAGTGAGCGGGCTGCATTAAATGCTCACTGCAGGCTGTTTTTGGTGGCCCCGTTTCACAGGTGTAGCTGAGTAACTTGATTCTGCCTGTGCCCTCAGATGGACCCCATTTCAATCTGGGATACTGCTTCGGTTGTTTACCCCTATCCTCCTTAGGAAAATGTGAGAATTCCTCATTGCACCTGAAAAAATAAGCGGTCATGAGTTCCCTCTTTCCTTCACAGAGGATTTTTACAAGTACGAGGCTTAATGAAAAGCAAGTCTTTCTTTTTTTCCTTCCAAACAGCTTGGTTTGGCTGAAAAGGAGGTGATATTTTTAAGACTTGAGATTTCTATCCTTTTAGAGTGAGATAACTAGAAAATGGTTCTTTTCATTTTGACATAAAGGACGAGGGTCCTACACTCACCTAATAAGCTGCTAGAATGTAGGGAGGGTAGATTAGAGGAAGCCTGGTATTATTTTAAAGAACAGCTGCTTCTTTTGTGGAGACTCTTTAGACAGTAAGTGGTCTGAGGACCTTTCTGGAGATTTTGGTGACTTTTCAGGATAAGAGCCTATAGTTGACCACAGAACTATCTGGCTAGCAAAGATTTCCTAGGGTGATGCTGAAATAACTCTTCTGGTACCAAGGCCTGGCATTGTTTCTGATTGGGATCTGAGTCATGGGACATAGGGTTATGACTTCTAGGTTCATTTGGCTGGTTTACCAAATAGTCCAGGGCCACCTGTTTTAAATTCATTTCCTTTTCTCTGGTGTGGAAAGACTTACAGGAGTTCCATCAGACCACTCCCAAGAGCCGGCGGTCAGTGGGTTTCTCTTATTAAATCCAATCCAGAACTGCCTTTCTTCTGTCCTGTGAAGAGAAGAAACAAAAACTTGGCCTCTTCCATGGACTTCACAACATTATGAAAAAGGTTCAAATAAGTATTTATGTGTGCAGGAAGCACCTGGTGCTCCTGGCAGGACTGATCAAGTCCAACAAACACATACTAAACATTTCGTTTGTGCAAAGCTTGAGGTCTGAAATGAACTGAGAGATTAGCCTTTTCCTCTTTCTCACTGAGGGCACGCAGTTGGGGACGAAGGCAGCCCCTGCTGACAATGTGGCTTTCTCCTGTTCATTAGGAATGGTAACACAGTTTGGCCAGGACAAGGACAAGTGAAAGCAAGTTGGTAAGAGATTTGGGACTTCTCTTCCCTAGAGGACTTCTTACTACTTTACTATGTATACTATTGTAAAAAAGCATTGATTTTTTGGTCACGTGTATGTATTCTCTGAAGGTCAGTCACCACTACCCCTGTTTTAATAAAAGGTACATGGCAGAGTTTTTTTTTTTTTCCAGATCCCAACATAAACGTTTCCACAGCAAATCAGTCTGAAGCATAGTTGGTTAACTTCAGCAGTCACCGCTGGGTTAGACTTGGTGAGAAGCCCCAGAGAATCATCTTCCCTGTGAGGCAGAGGACTAATATGTCACACCACAGACTACTCAATAAATCAAGCCATAAAGCCTAATTGTACAGAGCCGTCTCACTAAGATCATTTATTGAATCTGTTGCTATGCTTTTTAAGTGTTTTATTAAAAAAATATTTTTATGCTATTAATTGTCCCAAATTTTCACCCTTTGCCCCTTATTAAGATCATTTTTTTAGAGTAATTTTGAAGAATTAAAGATTCATAAGCCCTGGTTGGGTATCTCAGTTGGTTAGAGCATTGCTCCTAGTACGCCACAGTTGTGGGTTTGACCCCTAGTCAGGGCACATACAAGAAGCAACCAAGGAATGCATAAATAAGTGGAACAACCAAATTGATGTTTCTCTCCCTGTCCCTCTCTCCCTGCCTCTTGCTCTCTCTAAAATCAATAAATAAAAATTTAAAAAAAAGATCTATAAGATTTGGGAGTCATGACAGATGCTTTATTCTCCTTATGCAGAGAAGCAAGCCTATTCTTACTTAGGCAGATACCTGGGTTCCTCTGCCTAAGACACAAATGAAAGTAAAATGTGTCTTAGAAAATCTGAGAGATCCCTGGGGCTCGGTGGGCCACTGCTGTGATTACACTGTACCTTTAAGGTTGTGGAAAGGTGGGACAGCTGCCTCCCGGTGAAGCCGATCCTACTAATCTCAATGTCCTAGCCCGGAAATCCACACTATTCACCCTGCATTGAGAACCTTTTATTCCTTTCCTCACCGAATTCACTTCTACAGTTTTTCTGCTATGTACTGGCTCATAGAAGAACTGGTATTTATTTTGCCTCCATCAATTTCCTAAAATTGCATAATTTCTAATAATGTAGTATAATACTATAACTAGTAAAATAGAAATAGAAAAGCAGTGCCGTAGGAAAGAGAAGTTTATGTGCTAACTATGAGAACGGGTTTATTTGCTATAACTAAGCATCGGGTTTGGCTGAACACTCTGGCAGTCAGGGCAAAGGTAAAACATGCATTATATGGCTTTTGTGCTTAGGTACTGAAAATCAATAACTTGATAGATGCTTGGCACTAAATTCAACTAGAAATTCTAAGCGTGAGAACTTCTGTAAATAGAAATGGTATTTGATCTTATAGCAAACGTGGAAGCAGTTTGCATGTGGTCGTTTCATACAGCAAAGCTCACTGTATACACATGTGCAAGTGTATTTTGCAAGTGGCTAAAGTCCTGAAGAGAAGTTACAGCTTAGGACAACAGAGACTATCAGATACCCCTTGGATCTGTGGCTCCACCCCTGGCTAACAATTCAATTAACGAGGAAGCTTCTCGACCTTTTCTTCGGCCACAGAGAATCTGATTCAGCAGCTCTTGGGTGAGACCAGAGGGTTCTGTGTTAAAAGGTGTTCCAAGAGAGTGTGATAATCAGCAGGTTTGGGAATCCTGTTCTCTGGTCAGCATTTCCTGCAGAAACTAGGATTCTATGAAATGTTGCTAAGTGTTCTCAGAAAAAGAGTTTTGTGGTCAGAGAAAGTGCTTTTGTCTAAAAGCCTTTGTAATAATAATGTATGCAGCAAATTTCGAAGATTGTATTGGGACACATTGTTTTGCAAACATATTTGACCATGAGACCCACCTTTTTTCCTCACAGAGTATGACATGAGGCACACATTGGGAGACAGTGTCAGACTGTCACCTTCAAGGTCATTTTTGCTGGTTTTTGAGATGAATAATTTGATACATGTTACATATTAACCTTCTTATGGGAAGGTTAGGATTTTCCTAAAAAAATAATTCTGGATTTTCTCTGAGGTTCAGGTAAGTGTTTCACTGAAACTCCAGATTTCCAGAGCTTGGAGAAGAGTAGCTGGTGTTACATTTGTTTTTGTTAAATACATGTATGGAGCCCTGGAGATATGACCTCTCTTGGACCACAACATCCTAGGGGGCACCATTTTTGTCTGTCATGTCTATCGAATTCTCTAGTCTGCTGCACATGTAACAGTGCCCCTCTCATAGAAGATCTGCCCCAAATGTATCCTGACTGACAAGAGTATTCTAGAGAAAGAGGCCAAGGACTGGGGACACTTACTATAAGTGAACATGGTGGCCGTCTTCAAATATTTGAGAATAAATTAGACTTTATCAGTATTACTCTGGCTTACTAGAAATTGATCTTTGAAACCAGCATTTAACAATGGAATGGACTTTCTCCCAAGTAAGGAGCGCTCTGAATCTGAAAGGAATCATGCAGACAGTGGATGACCACAGGAATGCAGTGGAAGGAATTCCCCGAATGTGAGTGGAGGGTAGCTCAAGGTCATTTGTGTGGTTTTTTTTCCAATTTAAATTTAATTGATTTTCTAACTTTATGGAATTCAAGATTCTGTAAATTTGCAAGATGGACACAGGTAAGTGAACATGTTTCCTCAAATGTAAAGTAAGAGGGTTGGGTTGGATTTTTTTAAATTAGTGGGACTTTCATTTTTTCAGAGAAAATCTTAAATGGACTTGGATTATAGACAAAGTACTAGAAGTGTAGCTGGTTGGAGCTGCTCAGTGAGCAAGGAACTGGGAGCTCTGTGTACATGGCCCTTCCTCCTCTGGGGTTCCAGGGCCCTGGGGTCCTCAGTCAGCACTTTGCAAACCACTGGGCTGGAAAATTTCTGCGTTTGGCAGAAAAGCTCTAAAATTCTGATTTTAGGTACACAGAAATGATTTCAAACATGGAAACAAAGACTTCAAACATGAAAAATGCCACTTCCTTCTTCGTTTTATGGAATGAGAACTTGGTGCAATATAAATATAAACTTCTATGTACATATTTTCCTTTCACAACTAGTGGCTAGTGGGTTTTAGGCTTAAAACAATAATTGAGATTGTAAGCAAATATTAGGGGTACTCATTCCTAAGTAGCCATTACTGGGAGACAGAATATTTGATTGTAATTTTTCAGAGTTAACAAGTATTTACCAATTAAATTTTGAATGTAAAAGCTTATTCACAAAATTCTCTTCCTCGATATGGGCAAAGCTTGCAAGATGAGCTCCAAATTCTTCACAAAATGCTTCAGCTTCTCTCCATGTTCTTTTCATCAATACTTTTTCACTATGAAATACCTGTACAGTAAAAGAAAAAAAAGTTGACACTGTCACAGATAAGGTGAGGCCATTTGATTTGAGGGAAGAAAATAATAGTAATATAATTATTGTCATTTTTCTTTATTAAAAGCTTGATCCATTAGGGAGAAATAACACTTACTGAACTGGGATATGTCTATAATAAAACTATTATCTCATTTTATCCTCACAACAACTTTGAGGATATGATAAACTGTTTTATCAATGAGCTCCTGAAGGATTCTTTTTTTCCTCCTAAATTTCCTGTAACTTGTCCCTTAATAAATCATTTTCAAGAGATGAGGAGAGTCAGACTAAGACAGGTTACAGATTCCAGGCCACAAAGTGACAATGGGCGGAGCTAGAAATAGACCCAGTACTCCTTGCTTCCAGAGTCCATTAATTTCCATCCCACCAGATTGCCTTCCAGGAAATCAGAATCTGTGAATGATCGTGAGTCTGGCTGATCCATGCCAAGAAATGAAAGATGAGATCTGGCACTTGTGGGAGGTATATTGCTAGGGTCTTTGGGTCTTAGCTGTGCCTAAATTCTCTGCTGTTTCTCAGCTGTCCTCACAGTAGCAGGAAAGAGTCAGAAAATTGGAGGCTCTGCTTTTGATTTTCTTCAAGGTCAAGGATGAGGAACTGAAGAACCAGAGCTCTAGATCCTGTGCCTCTGCAACCTCCTCATTTGTTACTTTCCAGCACTACGCCAAAGCCTCTGGTGCCAGCCTTTGCCACCCTCCGATTTGCTGCAACCAGAATGAATAGGTTTCCCAGTCCCATGGACAACAGCATAGCCTCTCCATCTTTTAAATTATATGTCAAAACTTGCCTCCTTTGGTCACCTTTTCTCACATCACTTTAAATTAAGAAATCCTACCGCCATGCCCATCAAACACACCGTATGTTTGTTGACATATTAGGGTGACATATAATAGAAAAAGCTCTGGAATAGGAGTTCCAAGATCAGGGATTTATTCCAACTCTGTCAATAAAGAGTTGTTATCTTAGGTAAATCATTTCATCTCGCTAGCCTCAGCTTACTCATTTCTAAGGGTTAACTTATTGCTCTGTGAGGTCACTCTGGGCCAATTATTCTATGGATTGAATGTAAGATTATACCCATACACATTTAAACTCAATGTATTCACAGATGGTTCATGCCATCTGTAGGTACACAATATCTCTAGAGACAGAGGCCATCTCCATTCCACTGTGCATGTGCTTGTATGCCAGAGGGGAGCTTTCTCCCATGATTTTGGAAATCTCTAGTTATAAAATGAACCAAAGAAAAAAAAGCATCCAACAAAAACATCATATTTCAAAAGTACATACTGTACTTTGGCATGTATAGTGCACAGTTTTTTGCCTACATTTTTGAGGGAAAAATAAGGATGTGCATCATACATGGGTAGTACTAAAGCACGGGTGCGCATTATACATGGGAACATGTTCTATTTCCGACAAGATTGTAGGTACTGATTTAAATCTAAGATATAAAGCTGTTTTGCAAAAACAATCCTTCACATGTTTATTTACACATATACATACACATATCAGTCATATGTGTTAATATGTTTGATCTTCAGGTGTCTGGCAAGCTGCAAATACTATCCTTAGCAGCAGAACCGTAGTACAGTGTAGCATTCCATAATGAGGACTTTATTCATTTGCTTACACATGATATTGCACCGTTTTCACCCCCAGAACAATATTGACTGGGACCCTGATATTAATCCTCATGAGGAGGACTTCTGTGTCCCTGGGGATGTCACTCTTTGGACTTGAAAAATATGTTGGAGTACAACTGAAATGATAAAGACAATTAACACATGTTCATCAAGCACCTCTGTGTGCCAGGCACTGTTCCATAATAAAACATTTGGGATACATGAACAAAATGGAAATAATGTTGGTCTAACTGAGAATGCCCATATAACCTTGACATCACCTTGAAGCAATTGGCCAGGCCTGGCTCTGACTCCCAGTCCAAATAGCAGGGCTGAAAGGGCCATCTCTCTTCATGCTCAGTTTTCTCCCGGTTTTCCACTGGTTGCTTGCACAGGGACATTGCTTTAAAGTGTGTGCAGTCCTTCACTTCCCAGCGGCCAGCTGGACTCCTTCCTCGCATGACAACGCAGCCACCACTGTAGCCTAAAAGCAGAAAAAAAACACTTTCAATACCAGTCGACTAGAACATTTTGTGCTCAGAAGACTTCTTTCAAGTGTTGAATAATTGACATCTCACAATGAAGCACCCAACAAGAACAGTGAAGGTGAAAAAGGATGCTTTTATTGGCATGATTATTTCATTTCTCCTCCTCTCTGGAGAAAAGACTAGAAGATGGAAAACTGAGAGAAGAGAGACTGCGAAGCTTGAAATTTGGGCATTTTGAGCTCAGATGGCAACTAATGGAAAACTAGGAGCTGTTGCAACTTGAAACTGAATTAGCCCCATATCTCATCAAACACCAAAATCCCTCTATTTTGAATTACTGAGCTTTTTAACTGCACAGAGAAAAGTTTAACTCACCATTTCTTGAGTATGAATATATACTGTGTTTTGAGACTCTAGTGTGAAAAATCAACAATGAAAAATGCATACTGCATATCCTCTGGGAAGTAGATTCAGCAGGAAAAAATATGTAAGTGATGTATTTAAGTTATTTGTAAGGCACACAACAGAAAACTAGACTGTAAACCGTGGCAGAAGGGAGAGAATGAGATAAATTCTAAAACGGGGTGAAAGTCTGGGGCAAAAGTAGGGACGGACTTCAGGGAAAAGGGAAGACCTTCTAGTTATGGACAAAATTCCATTTTACTCTTTTCTGTATGTTTGAACATATTGGCAAATGAAACATTCTCTCCCCAATTTCTAAGTTAAGATCCTCAAATTTGTCATCAAATTGACACAACTTAAAAGGCAGCTAAAAATAAACTTCAAATTTCATTGCATAGTAGAAAATAATCCTATTCCAAAAATAGAATAAAAACTGAGAAAGAATGAGCATTTTTCCCTGAATCTAGAGTGATCATCTAATTAATTAAAACATTAACAATAACAACAACAAAAATGGTGCATCTACATTTACATACCAGGCCAGGCAGTATATTAGCTGCCAGAGACAGAGGACAACACCAAATCAAACCAAACAAACAAAACCCAACTCTTAATTTAGTGTGAGGCACAGACACATAGACGCTTAATTGCAGTCAACATAATGTGTGAAGTGCTATAGGAACCTTGTGTGTTCTGATTTCTGTGGGAGACTTCAGAAAGATTGTGGAGTCTGCCTTGGGATGTCAGTAAAGGATTTGCAGGAAGTGACGTCTGAGCTGAGCTTTGAAGGATGAGAAAGAGAGAAGTTTCCAAGGGATGTTTATAAAAAAAAAAAAAACAAGTGATTATAGATGAAGGATTTGAAGACTTGTGATAATTCTGGACCTAAAGGCACTTTTAAAAATGTTGTCACTCCATACTAGATAGTTGTCTTGCTTAATTTCCCTTCAGAAGTAATGGTTTCGATTTTTCAGATACAGAGCAACTGGCATTATCCTTGTCAGCTGTGGTTTGGTTGTTTTATGCTGATAGAAAGACTAAAGAGAGGAAAAATGAAGAGTGAGATATGAAAAAGACAGATAAGATGTACAAAGAGCCTCTCCTAAAGGAAAGGAAGAGTGTAAAATAGAGAAAGAATAAGGGATCTGCGCCTTCAGCAATCCTGGGTCCACAATGGGTATCACAGTGACAAGACGGTCCCCATCTGCGAGAAGCTCCCAGTCCTGTTTGCGTATGCATGCTGATGCATCAAAGGGGCCTACAAAGGTGAAAATGACTCATCATAAACAAGGAAACATACTTAGTATGACTCTCATAGAAGAAAAATAAGTCAAGAGAGAGTTGGTCCATACAAAGTCAGTTCCACTGAACAGAACAGCTAGTTAGTGTTAAAGATGGAGGGTTGGGGCCAGCCAAGAGAGAGGGATTATAGCATGCAGAGCCTCCCAAGAGTGGAGCTTTGCAGTCCTGTTGAATGTAATTTTGAAATGTAGCTCACAATCTGGTAGGGTCATGAACAGTAGAGGAGGTGCTGCATGCTCCATGTGATGAAATTCCAATGAAACTGAACTGTAGAAATCCACATGGAAGCGCAAAGTAACACATTAATAGGGTTGCTCTAGCGTGCTATAGGAAACCATGCTCTCCCACCTGATTTCTCCACCCTTCCTTTCCCAGCAGCATTTGACTTGAAGCTGGAAGTCTGGGGTTCTAGTTCCAGCACAAATATTTAGTAATTTGAAACTTGAACAGGTTATATTAATCACAAAAAAAGTTATCTAAAATATGGAGATAACAATCTCTTCTCATGGGTTTTGATGAAAATCAAATAAAATAATGTACTAAAAGGCATCCTGAAAGATATAAAGGGCTATAACCACCCTTATAATGTTGCTTCTGTTCCTATTTTGGCTGTTTTCATTATAAAAGCTGGGATTTTGTGGCATGAATTTTGCCTGCAGGTTCAAAGAATTTTTATACAGCTTGAATCAGCAAGTTTAAAATGTAATATACTTTTTTGTTGGTCTTGCATTTTGTCTTACGTTCCCACATCAGACAATGATTAAATAGCTTTGGTTTTGGATTCTACAGATATTCAACTCATCTTCATTAGTGCAGAAGGAGATGTTTGTGAACTGCTATGAGGATGAGAAGTGATGCAGGAACGTTACTGCTATTCTAAAGTGGTTAACTTAATGGAACATTTGACCCAAATTTTAGAATCTCAGCCCCAAAGAAGCAGTAAAGTGATATAATAAAGGGAGACTGGGCTAAGGGAGATATAAACAAAATTTATAATCATACATTATGGGGATGCTTGCAAAGCCAAATAATACAGGTAGGGTGTGGGAAAGAGCAGAGGTGGTTTTCCTCCCAGAGAAATTGTTCTCAAATTCAATAACTCATTTCCCACTGGAGAAGAAAAACTATCATCCTATTCCACAGTGATGAATCTCACATCTCTACTAATTCTCCTTACCTGTCCTATCCTCCCTCTACCTTCCCCCACCCCTGCCATCTCTCTCTGTCAAATATGAATGAGAAAACTTTCAGTCAATTAAGATATTCCAATTCACTCTTCTAGTCTCTTCCATTTGGCAAAGCAATCTAACCATACAAGATGAACTGAGCTTGGAAGGCCTCCACCTTCTATGTCTCTGGACAAATACCTGAAAACAAGCAAGACCTACTTGTGGCCTCATGGCTAGAAGGGAACTATAGCTCGGCCTTCTCCATGGAGAAAAGTGAAGCTGTTGGGGTAGGGAAGGTGAGCTTTCTTGGAGTTCTGTCTATCTGCCTGATACTGTGCTAGGCATTTAATATGGTCTGGTCCCTGTTGAACTTCAAAAACGACTTGAGGCAGATACTAGTATTTACAGTTTGCAAATGGCAAAAAGAGGCATAGAGGCTTAATAACTTGCCTAAGTCCACATAGTGAGGATTTGATCTAGAATTTGGAAGCAGATTTATTTGACTGTTCTATGAGACAATGTTAAGGTACAGAGTAGGCAGGCATTCAATCAATAGTTGTTGAGTGAATGACTGAATCTTCCCCTCAAATAATTTGTATCCATTTCTATGTAGCTCCCTCTCATATCCCTGGTCATGTTCTCTTCTTTGTGTGGCTATAGCATTTCCTTGAAGATCTATGATCACACCCTTACCTTGTATGATAACTACCATATAATTATATAAAGCACCAAAGGATGCTCTGATTGCGTTTGCCCTCATTTATGTAGTGGTCATTTCAGAGCTCTGATGAGCCTGAAAGTGGATTCACCTGTCTATCTCTTGGCTGGACTAGCTTCTTAATACTCTCCCTTGGAGCAGAGCACTTTCAAGAAAACAGATCTGACTTGCTTTATTTGATCCCATTTTCCCTGTCGCTGGCAGATTTCCACTGACTTGGGGCAACTGGGGTAAATGTGCACTGGATTTATCCCATGTGAGTGAAATATGCCTTTTCTTCTGTGTTATCTAGGTCTAGAAACACAAAACTTTTGTCACAAAGCCTGAGCTATGGGTGGATGCAAAACGGTGATGTCCAAGTGTTTCTTTTTCACTGTACAGACATCTATGAAACTCTAATATAACTTGGAAAATCTTTTTTGAATGTCCTAACTAGTATGGACTCACCTGTTTTCTTTCACCATTAAGCAGCCTCCATTTTTACTAAATCTTTGAACTAAGTACAAAGTATGTTTTCATTTCTAGGCATTAGCTTCCTCCCAAATGAGAAAGGCCCTGTTTATCATTTTCCCTTTAATCAGTGGCACTTGTTAGTAAGGATGAAAACTGTTTTTCCTGTGTTACCTGACTAGTTAATTCTCTCAAAATACCAAGTACCATGGAGTCCCTTTATTGTTGTTGTTTGTTTTAATAAAAACCAGAATTTCCTAGTGTTTTGAGAACAGGAAATTTGGGAATGAAAGAAAAGAAAGACAGACATAAAACAGGTTAAGCAAAAACTTTATAGTCCTGAATTCAAATTGAAATGATCAGTTTGAACCCCAGAGGTATTTCATCTCTCTTTCTCACACACACACATGCACATTTTCTAGCTCCGTTCACTGAACTGGCCTAGAAACAATGGAAACCAACAAGCAATAAACACTCCTCTGCGTGGCTTGTGATACTGAAGTAGTACCATTTCCCATTAAGATGAACCAGCGTTCCTTGGTGAATTGGATGTTTCTCGGTTCAGAGCAGAAATGTACATCTTGTCATACAAAATAGCAGGGAAGCTACCAAAGGCTACTAGTGTTATAGTAAAAAGATTCAAGAGGTATGCTTGAGATTTTCATTTTCACTAAAAAAGATGATAATTGCAGAGGATTAAAACATATCAAATATGTTTTAAATCCTTACTTTATGATAGTGCTAAAAAACCCGTTCACTGTTGCAAGATACTTACAAACATATAATCATTTAAAAAAACTAGTAAAAGGAAAGACTTGAGTATTTATTCTGTCTTTCTAATGAAAACTGTATCACAAAGTAACACCCTTATAAATATATACTCCTCCCCACCTAAAAAAATCCTTCATGGATCAATGGTTCCAGGCATTGATCATTAGTGGCTGCCGGCACTGCAAACAGTGAGATAACTGAACATTATGGGTCCAATGTAGAACACACAGCCACTTATGAAATGGTCTTTTCAAAAAAGATAAGAAAATCTGAATTGGATCAGGCCTCTGATTTTAACTTTTTATAAATAAAAATGCCAATTTTATGGAAAATAAAGAGGTAGACTAACACACTAAATAACATATGGAAATACAATAAAAAAGTCCAGACAGCAGGAAACTCTACAGGACAAGCAACACTTTTGCATAAAAAAAAGAAAAGAAAAGAAAAGAGTGGTGGGGTTAAGCAACAGAGAAACCTAGAGATTAAAACAGACTTTAAAAGACTAATCAATCTGACTTCCGGCCAAGATGGAGGCATAGGTGGATGCACTGTGCCTCTAAGCACAGCCGAGATAGGGATAACAACAATTTAGAAACAGAATAACACCCAAAACCGACAGAAAATTGATGTGAATGGAAGTCAAACAACCAAGAAGTTGAAATAGACCCATTCATCCAGACCGGTAGGAGGGGTGGAGTTGGGCAGCCAGGTGCAGGTCGTGGCCTGGAGAGCCCAGAGAGTTGGGACCAGCGCGTAAGGCATCCAGGGCACACAAGACCACAGCGGGTGGACCCTGAGTGCGCAAGCGGTGGCTGGCAGACCCCGGCCGAGGGGTGGCGACTGGCAGACCCAGTGAGGTGGTGATTGTAAAACAAGGCAGTGCATGCAACCCAGGGTCCCAGTGCTGGGAAATAGAGTCTTAGGACACTGATTGAGGACACCTATGGGAGTTGAGGTGCACAGAGAGACACCCAGCTTCACAGGAGAGGTTCTTGGAGGGTCCCACACCGTGTACAAGCCCACCCACATGGGAATTGGTACCAGAAGGGCCCAATTTGCTTGAAGGAAGCAGCAGAAGAGACTGAGGTCCCACAGAGAAGGGAGCAAGTGCCATTGTTCCCTCTTGACCCTGCCCCCACATACAACGTCACAACCCAGCGACTGGGGTGCCCTGCCCTGGTGAACACCTAAGGCTCTGCCTACAGTAAGGCTCTCCCCTTACTGTAACAGGTGCGACCAGACCAAAAAAAAAAAAAAAAGACAGATGGCTCAAACAGAAGAACAATCAAAGCCCCAGAACCCATCCATATAAGTGACGGAGAGATAGCCAACTTATCAAATGCACAGTTCAAAACACTGGTTATCAGGAAGCTCACAGAATTCATTGATTTTGGTTGCAAATTAGATGAACAAATGCAGGCTACAATAAGAGAAATGAAGGAAAATGTGCAGGGAACCAATAGTGATGGAAAGAAAACTGGGTCTCAAATCAATGTAGTGGACCAGAAGGAGGAAAAAAACATACAATCAGAAAAGAATGAAGAAATAAGAATTCAAAAAAAATAAGGAGAGGCTTAGGAACCTCCAGGACATCTTGAAACATTCTCACATCCAAATTATAGGGGTACCAGAAGGAGAAGAGGGAAAACAAGTGGAAAACTTATTTGAACAAATAGTAAAGGAGAATTACCCCATTCTGGCAAAGGAAATGGACTTCCAGGAAGTCCAGGAAGCTCAGAGAGTCCCAAAGAAGTTGGACCCAAGAACAAACACACCAAGGCACATCATAATTACATTAGCCAAGGTAAAAATGAAGGAGAGAATCCTGGAAGCAGCAAGAGATAAGGAGACAGTAACCTACAAAGGAGTTCCCATCAGACTGTCAGCTGATTTCTCAAAAGAGACCTTACAGGCAAGAAGGGGCTGCAAAGAAGTATTCCAAGTCATGAAAGGCAAGGACCTACATCCCAGATTGCTCTATCCAGCAAAGCTTTCATTTAGAATGGAAAGGCAGATAAAGTGCTTCTCAGATAAGGTCAAGTTAAAGGAGTTCTTCATCACCAAGCCCTTATTTTATGAAATGTTAAAGGGACTTATCTAAGAAAAAGAAGATAAAAAAAACATATATAGTAAAATGACAGCAAACTCACAATTATTAACAAATGCACCTAAAACAAAACAAAAAAAATCTAAGTAAACAACTAGAACAAGAACAGACGCACAGAAATGAAGATCACATGGAGGGTTAGCAACAGGGGAGTGGGAGGAGGAGAGAGGGGGAAAAGGTATAGAGAATAAGTAGCATAGATGGTAGGTAGAAAATAGGCAGCGGGAGGGCAAGAATAGTATGGGAAATGTAGAGGCTACAGAACTTATGACACATGCAAATGAATTAAAGTGGGGGAATGTGGGTGGGAGAGGGTGTGCAGGGGGGAGGGGAGTGAAGGGGGGAATGGGACAACTGTAATAGCATAATCAATAAAATATATTAAAAAAATAAAAAACTTATCAACCTATTGCAATGCGCAAACCTTTTTGGAATCCTAATTAAAACAAAATGTAAAATACATTATATATTTATGAGTCATTTAGAAATTTGAGCTACTAAGTTAAGATTTATTATGAATTGTAGTTAATTATCTATAGGTATGATAATTGCATTATATTCATGTTTTTAAAAGAGGAGTCTTTATCTTTTAGAGATAATATTAAAAGTGTATGGATGAAACAATATGATGTCTGGGATTTGCTATGAAACAATATGGGAGGTGTGGGCGGGGGGTGGCTGGGGTATAGATGAAACAAAATGGACCATGAATTGATAATTGATAATACCAGGTGATGGGTATGTGGTGGTTTGTCATACCATTTGGAGAACATAACACAAAGTTGAAAAAATGGCAGAGCCATGATTCCACTGCAGATTGACTATTTTGATAATCTGACATAGGAGAGAGTCTTGGCTGAGTCAATTTAAAAACAAAATCCTGCAGGCTTCCTGTTCAGGGGTCAATTTATATGGTCAGTCTGGGCTGGATTAAAGTTCTGACATGGGGACTAAGCTAATGGATACTTTTTGTGTAGGTGTGACAGGCAGGAAAAAAGGTGATTTAGAATGGTGTATCTGCAAGCTGCAATTTAAATGAAAAAAGGAAACACAGGGGCTTTCATATTGCTATTTTCTTCCCCCAAAGGTTTACGTTTTCATCTTATTCAGAGACAATTTACTCAATGTCAGTCAGCATGAGCAGCCAAACTGAGCATCACGGCATTATTTTTGCTTCAGGGAAAAGAGAGAAAGAGTAATGTCACTCAAATTACAGCAGAAACTTATGAATGACAAGGAGCTCTGCTTCAACTCTGGATTTTAGACGTCCAAATATGCCCCAAGGAGGGTAACATTAAAAACCAAGAATTTTGTCTACTCAGAATGTATTAATTTATTTTGACAGGTATAGACATTCTTAACTAAATTCTAAAGTATATTAGAAATGATACCTGGGCTTTTTAATTTTTTCAGTAACAGTGTGACATGGAACTTTATTCCTCTCTGCATTTCAATAATATTCCTAGATCTAATATTCCTGGATCTTGATTGAGTGAACTGGGATGATTCTTGTTTAGAGATATGGAAAGTCATCAGTTACTGTACAAATTTTCTAAGCTGATGCTTATACACACAAAAAAACTTGTATTAACTTCATCTGGCATACATCTTTAAAAAGCACAGTTTAAAAAAAAATCCTCACCTGTGGGCATTTTTTCATGGCTTTAAGAGAGAGAGGAAAGGAGAGAGGAAGGGAGAGAAAGACACATCAATGCAAAAGAGAAGCATTGATCAGCTGCCTCCCAGTACAGCCAGACCAGGGATCATACAGGCCTGGACGGGAGACTGAACCCACAACCTAGCTATGTGCCTGACCAGGAATCGGACCCACAACCTTTCTGTTAGGAGAAAATGCTCCAACCAATTCAGCCACACCAGCCAGGGCAAAACATACAGTTTAAAAAAACAAATAAACAAACAATAAACTACGTATTTTAGAGCATTTTGGGTTCACATGAAAATTGAGGGAAAAACACAGACTTTCCCCTACCCCACATACAGATTTACTCTCCTTACCCCCACTTACACAAAACCTCTCCCACTACTGGCATCTCACACTGCAGTGGAGAATTGGTTAGAATCCATGAATCTCTACTGACACATCATCACCTCCCAAAGTCCATGGATGAAATTAGGATTCACTCTTGGTATCGAACATTGTACAGGTTTAGACAAATGTATGAAGACATTTATCCACCACTGTTGTATCATATATTGATAGAATAATTTCACTGCCAGAAAAATCCTCTGTACTCTGCCTTTTCATCTGTCCCTGCCCACTAACCTCTGTCAACCACTCATCTTTTTACTGTCCCCATAGTTGTGTTTTTTGCAGAATGTCATCTGGTTGAAATCATAACAGTATGTATCCTTTTCAGATTAGCTTTTTCACTTAGTAATATGCATTGAGTTTCCTTCACATCCTTTCATGGCTTGATAGCTCATTTGTTTTTAGCACTGAATAACATTCCATTGTCTGGATCTACTACAGCTTATTTATCCACTCGCCTATTAAAGGATATCTTGATTGCTTACCAGTTTGGGCAATTATGAGTAAAACTTTTATAAAAATCCATTTATGGGTTTTTGTGTGAATGTGTTTCCAATGCATTTGGATAAATAACAAGGACTGTGTCTGCTTAGTTCTGTAAGAAGCTGACACACTGTCTTCGAAAGTGGCCGCACCATTCTGCACTATGACCAGCAATGTGCGGGGTGTTCCTGTCGCTCCACATCCTCAGCAGCACTTGGTGTTGTGAGTGTTTGGGATTGGGTCATTCTCACACGTGTGTAGTGACAGCTCGTGGTTTCGATTTGCAAGTTCCTAATGACATGTGAAGTTAAACATATTTTCACATGCTTATTTGCTATCTATGTATCTTCTTTGTTTTAGGTCTTTTGTCCATTTTTAAAATGGGTTCTTAATTTTCTTGCTGAGTTTTAAGAATTTTTTGTGTATTTTGGATAACAGTCTCTTATCAATGTGGTTTTAGCAAATATTTTCTCCCAGTCTGTAGCTCGTCTTCTCATTTTCTTGATACTGTTTTTCTCAGAGCGGGAGTTTTTAGTTTTAATGCAGTCCAGCTCATCAATTATTCATTTCATGGATTGTGACTTTAGTGTTGTGTCTAAAAAGTCCTTGCCATACCCAAGGTCATCTGGGTTTTTTATTGTGTTTTCCTCTGGGAGTGTTATGGCTCTGCATTTTATATTTAGGTCTATGATCCATTTTAAGTTAATTTTTGTAAGGGGTATAAGGTCTGACTGTATGTAATATTCCTTTATGTTTTTAATGTCCACAGGATCTGTAGTGATGTCTCCTCTTTCATGTATTATATTTGCATCTTCTTTCTTTTTACTTAGTGAATCTGACTAGAGGCTTATCAATATCATTAATATTTTCAAAGAATCAGCATTAATAATTTTCTGGTTTCAATTTCATTGATTTAAGCTCTAATTCTTATTATTTCTTTTTTCTGCTTACTTTGCATTTAATTTTGCTCTGTTTTTTAAAATCCTCACTCAAAGGCATGTATTTTTATTGACTTTTAGAGAGAGGAGAGCGGGGGGAGAGAGAGAGAGAGAGAGAGAGAAAGATTGCCTCCTGACTGGACATCAAAATCGCAACCTAGGCATGTGTCCTGACTGGGGATCAGGCCTGCAACCCCCTTGGAACATGGTAGGATTCTCCAACCGAGCCCCAAGCCAGGGCTGATTTGCTCTCCTTTTTCTGGTTTCCTAAGGTGAAAGTTTAGATTATTACTTTTAGATATTTCTTTTCTAATATATGCAATCAATGCTAAAAATTTCCCTTTAAATACTGCTTCCTCTACATCTCACAAATTTTTGATAAATTGTTATTTTTTAATTTTCATTTAGTTTAATATATTTAAAATTTCTCTTGAGATTTCTTTTTTGATGTGTAATTTAGAAGTATATTGTTTAGTCTCCAAGTATTTTGGGAATTTCCAGCTGTCTTTCTGTTATTGCTTTCTAGTTTAATTCCAGTATGGTCTGAGAGAAGAAAGTGTATGATTTCTACTCTTTTCAGTTTGGTAAGGTGTGTTTTATGCCCCAGGATGTGGTCTACCATGTGAGTTTGAGAAGAAGGTGTAATCTGCTGTTGCTGGATGAAATAATCTCCAGATACCAACAATATCTAGTTGACTGGTGGTGCTGTTGAGTTCAATTTTGTCCTCACTGGTTTTCTTATCTGCTAGATCTGTCCATTCCTGGTAAAGGAGGGTTAAAGTATTCAACTATAATAGTAGATTTATCTATTTGTCTTTGCAGTTCTACCAGTTTTCCCTCATGTATTTCGTCACTCTGTTGTGAGGTGCATGCACAGTAAGGACTGTTATGTCTTAGAATACTGACTCTTTTATCACTGTGTAATATCCTTCCTTCTTCATTGCTGAAACTTTCCTTGTTTTGAAGTCTGTTCTGTCTGAAATCAACACAGCAATTCTTGCTTTCTTCTGATTAATGTTAGTATTTCTTCATCCCTTTACTTTTAATCTGTATGTGTCTTTATATTTAAAGTGGGTTTCTTTTAGACAACACATAGTCGAGTCTTGTTTTTTGACTTAGTCTGAAAATATCTGTCTTTTAATTAGTATATTTAGCCCTTTGACTAATATTTGATGTAAATAGTTGTTATTGTTATAATGACATTTATCTTTCCTCAGGGAAGATCATGATGGGGCCCCTAACCCATTCCCTCTAGTTACAAATTTACAGGGAACCTACTGCCTATCATCTATTGGAATAGCCCTAATTGAGAGCCATAGGCAAGAAAGAAACTGAGTCACTCAAATAGGAATTCATGCTGAAGTAACAGGGTTTTGACCCTAGGCTGGTAACTTAAGCTTAATACAAGGGCTTAAGGCTGGTTCCACAGGGCCTGGTTCTAGTGTAGGTTGTGGCTAAAGCCCCTAGCTTCTCTGAAACTGTTAAACTGGCACAATTTCATGCTTTGGGATCCAGAGCTGAGCACACAAGAGTGAATTAATAGAGCTGTAACTCTGGAATCCTGCTAAAATACCACAGAAGTCCACGGAGCACATGGACTAACAAGAATGTTACCTAAGTGATGGGTCAACATTCTTCAGAAAGGCACATAGTGGTGACCACAAACTGATTCAATGTGCCCACATGTGCCCACTTACTGTGCCCATTCACTGTGAAATATCAGGAACTATTCCTGAATCAGTAAACCCCTGGGATTCTGGGAAAGAATTTGAGGCCCTGGCTGGCGTGGCTCAGTGGATTGAGCGTGGGCTGCGAACTGAAGTATTGCAGGTTCAATTCCCAGTCAGGGCACATGCCTGGGTTGCAGGCCATGACCCCCAGCAACCACACATTGATGTTTCTCTCTCTCTCTTTCTCCCTCCCTTCCCTCTAAAAATAAATAAATAAATCTTAATAAATAAATAAATATTTAAAAAAAAAAGAATTTGAGGGGGAGAAATTGTACTTCTGCTAATAAAGGCATGTGTATTCTTGAGTAATAAATTTATACCTTGAACATGTCAAATGACTCACATGGATTCTAAAATAACCAGCCATATGTTACCCCCTGAGACCCTGTGGTAATCATTTAGTTGATTTACACCTTAAAGAAACATTAAGGAAGAATCAAAGGAGGTGGACTAAGGGGTAGAAGGAACTTGGAGCAAAGAAAGCGGAAGAGAATGGTGAGGTCCCAGTCCCCTCTACTCACGGGGCTGATGTGCATTCCAGTGTGTGTACCGCACGGGCTCCGACTTCTGCCCGGCTGTCTTCCAAGTGTATTCTCCTGTGTCATTTTGGTCTTGGAGAGCTATCCAAAAATAACTGTCCTTTGTTTTTACCACACTACTGATCAAACTGGTAATAAAAGCCTGTTCAAACCTTAAAAGGGGAAAAAGGAAATGTTTATAGTAAACCTCTGGGCAATAAAAATGCCATTAAAACATAATAAGGTGCACAGAATGGTACCAGAATAAACATTTCTCATGCATTCTTTAGAACACAGAGCAGAAATTACCCAACGACCCTGAACATTACTAATAAAAGTGAAATGTCAGTGTGATTCCCAGAAATACATAAGTGAGGTTGAGTTTGATTCTTATAGACAGGGCTTAATTCTTTCAAAGAATAGAGTTCAGCTCCCATTTTGAAGTGCAGGTGGTGAAATCCACAAAGCCAGCAATAATACATTTTTGGGCACATGCCCTATTTTGCAGTCAGGCCACACAACACATGCCATCCCGTAATGTGCATGAGATGGGGGCTAGATAGAGGGGAGAAGAAAGGATGTTATGCTTTTCTGAATGAGCATCTGCCAGAAGAGTTCACACGGCACCCACCCTCCATATTTGCCTGGTGAGATTGAAACAGAGATTGAAACAGCAATTTTATGTCTCCCAAAGGAGTTTGTTCACAGGTACATGGAGTCGTTGACTTATTCAAACATATTCAGATGTGCAAATTCACTGGAGATAAATTTAAAACCCCAGGAATAAACCCGAGAAAGTATACCCAGTAATATTTTCTCCAAACAACTGAATGAGTTACTGTTCATTGATTGGTGGAAATGCTCCCTTCCCAACACAAATGCATCAGAAGCAAAATCTAGAAAATGTATATATGTGCTTTCACATGGCTACCTAAGCAAAAAAAATATTAAAATATAACTAACACCCAAATTTTAAGCTAAACTGGAAACTATCTTGAAAAATTTATTTTCAGCACATGTAAAGTTTGGAAGTAAACACTTCAAACAGTGGTAATTTTGGCCAGACCTTGCAGAGTCAGTTGGAAAGGAAAGGCCTGATGAAATTACCCAGGAAACCTAACAAGAAAGCAAATTAGACTTCCTCAATCAATTTTGGATTTTGTCATTGTCATGCATCCTTAACATGCAAAGGGAAGCAAAAAGCAATGGGCTCATTCAAGAATAGAGGAGTCTCAATGGAAATAGGGGAGGGAAAGAGAAACGAACACAAAGGAGTAAAAATTTAAATAGCCTTTTGAACATCACTAGCATCAGGCAGTAGCCTTAGGTGTCTGTGATACTCATCTCGTCAGAGCATATGTGTTTTCATCACGCTTTAGTAAATATCTTCTGCAGGTATCTCTATTAATAATCTGACTAGCACATACGTGAAATTAGAAAAGTTTTTTATTTAACCAGATCGCAGTGGCAGAGACTTCTGTAAATGTACCTTAAAAGGAAGGTAGATAAAACTAAATATTGTCTAGATACCATTGTAATTTTCTTCATACTTCCATTGGTTCACACTCTCATGACCTTCTCCCCTCTGAGGCCTAGTTGCATCGTTAACATGCCCAGCACCTGACATTGCTGTGCTAGGAAGTCAGCAAGGCACTGCACCATGAAGGCTATGGCCAGGACCACCATTCACTGTGCTGGTTCTAAAAACTCAAGGGGTATCGCTGCTTCTTCCATTACTGTGTACTAAAGCATTTATTAGAAAATGGAGAGGAATAATATTGTCCGTGAACTTGGACTCCAGTAGCATTATTCATGCAATATTTTGCTTCTGTCCCTTGTTGGTTTTAGACTTATTTAGTCCAGTCTGAGTTGCTATCTTATCTCCATTTATCATTGCTTGAAACAATAGACACTTTCTGCTTTTTAATCGGCAAATATATCTTTTAAGTAGTTGCATATAACACTCATATGTTAAATCCTAAAATTGTTAAATCAAAACAAGACTCTAGTTTCCTCGGTCCATTTTAGAAGATGGCTTTGTTTTTTGTTTTGTTTTTTAGAGATTTTATTTATTGGGTTGGCCATTTTCATTTTCACCAAAAACTTTATTGATTTGGATATTTTTAGTATGTTGGCTATCTCCCACATGTTATAATGTTGAATATTCTTAATTAATGTCTCAATTTGATCACTATCAACTTCAACTGGTCTACCCCAACATGGAGCATTGTCCAGTGAGAATATCCAACATGAAACTTCACAAACACTTTGCCATGTTCGGTGAGTCACGTCACCTTCTCTACACACTGCATAAATATTTCTCTGCATTTTAGTTGTGCTTTTATCTTTCTTGAAAGAAGAAAGCATAATATCCCCAAAATGTTGTATATTTTCTTCCATTTTCAATATTAAAATGGCTACACAAAAATTTACCAATTTTGATAAGTTTTTTTAATGCACTCTGATATGACAGCTGTCACAATACATTCTAACAAAATTGTGTCAAATGAAGTTAATGAGAACTAAACACTACTAGGGCTATCTTATGAGGAAAAAAACAAATGAACTTTCTGGCCAACCCAATATTTATTTTTAGAGAGGGTAAGGGGGGGGTAGAGAAAGAGAAGGAGAGAAACACTGATTTGAGAGAGAAACATCAATTGGTTGCCTCCCATACACGCTCCAACCAGGGACCAAACCTGCCACCCAAGCATGTGCTCTGACCTGGAATCGAATTGGTGACGTTTCGCTTTACAGAACAACGCTCAACCCAGTGAGCCTCACCAGTCAGGGCAAGAAGATGGCATTGTTAATAAAGAAATTTAGCAAATATATCTTTCTTCTAAACTATATATTCTAGGAAATTAACTCTGGATAATAGCATACAATCTCTCAAGTGTCTATTTCCAACTGATAAGGAAACAAGAGAACAGTTTATATTCTTTAATACTTTATTTGGTTTCAAACACTAGAAGTGTTGATAGAGCAGATGACCTTTTAAAGTCTTTTCTGGGTTTGTGTTTTAAAATTCTTCATTTGAGAATATTCTGGAGCTTTAGATTATCTGTTTTTTTTTTGTTTGTTTTATCTGAGGTTGTTTAATTCAAATGTTATGATTTAAGGAACAAAGAAAACCATATGTACATGGCTTTATATTATTATTATTATTATTTGAATCAGGATAAAATGTTATCTGTAAGGAATTCAGCAAGCATTTTTTGTTTTTCTTTAAAAAATGATAAAATATTTTGACTGTGTATACCTACTTATGAAATCAAATTTTGTAGGGGAAGAATTCTTAGAATCAGAAAGAAATTAATTTTGCCAATCTGCTCCTTTAAAAAGTTAAGACATCAAATGTGCATTTTTAGTGTAAGCAAGAAAAACATATCTTGAACTTCCATCAGCTTGACAGGAAATTGTTGCTCATGGCACTAAACATTAAATTTTAGTTTAAAAATGCAATCTGAAGATAGCACTGAGTATTTTTGGCATACAAAGACAAATATTTTTATATCAAAATGAACATTTTGCATTTCAAAAATGAACACTTCAAAAGAAGATATTTTATACTTAAATCTCTAATTGAACACTATATTTTTTTCTTCAGTTTAGCCAGCATCATATGTAGCTGAAAAAAGAGGTTTCTTGTCTGTGAACAACACAGTACTTAGCAGCAGCAATACTGCAATGATTGTGTTTGTATTACCTGAAAAACGAGATTGAAAAAGTAATACATTTGGAAGTGCCTTCACTAGAGAGCTATTTCAATTAAAAAACCCCAGTGGTAGTCCTTATATATAATGACCTGGTTAGGAGGGACTCAGTTTTGAATTGAGTCATTGTGCTTGGATTTCTCCCAGCAACACAACTGTTAACATTTTTAATGCCAGTTTCAAATAAATGACTCTATTGCTGAACTAATATAAGATGATAAATTTCTTTCTCTTTTCTTAAAATAAAGAGTAGAAATAGGATATCAGTAGTTTTAAAATGGGAGACACATATCATGATCATTATTGCGAGAAGTTTTTGGTGGCATTCCTCCAGAACTAGAAATGTTAAGTGTTTTGAACATTGTTTCTTGCAGAACGCTGGAAGAGAAATGTAGAACTAGAAAATACACACAAGGACTAAACCTGTAAGAGTAAATATCAAACTATTAATGGAAGTTACCTTTCAGGAGTGAAGTGGGGTTGGTTGGGAAGGGGAACAGTGGAGGTGAGGGTGCACTTTCACTATTTAGTCTACATTCTCTGGCTTGCTTGAATTTGTATCAATAAGAATGTTTTTATTGTATAATTTTAAAGGGGGTATAATTAAAATGTGCTTTTAGAAAAGGAAGTTAACTGCACTGTACATAAAAACTGTTAGAACTAGTAAGCAAATTCTGTAAAGTTGAAGGATAAAAAGTCAACATAGAGAAATCAGCTGCATTTTGGTGTACTAACAATGAACAATAAAAAGGAAACTACAAAAACAATTCCATTTATAATAGCATCAAGAGGAATAAAATACTTGGGAATAATTACCCGAGGAGGTGGAAGACTTACATATTGAAAACTACAAAATACTGCTGAAGGAAATTAAAGAAGAGACAAATATATGAAAAATCAACCCATGTTGATTAATTGGAAGACAGGTTCTTAAAATGTTCATACCACCCAAAGCAATCTACAGATTGAATGTAATCTCTATCAAGATCCCAATATTTCTTTTTGCAGAAGTCGAAAAATTCATTTTAAACTTCATATGGAATTTTAAGGGAACCTGACTAGTAAAACAAAGATGAAAAACAAGAACAAAGTTGTGGTCCCATGTGTTTACTTTTGTTTGTTTCCCTTGCCTGGGGAGATAATATCTGATAAAATACTGCTATGAGCAATGTCTGTGATTTTGCTGCCTGTGTATTCTTCTAACCTTTTTATGGTTTTGGGTCCAACATTTAAGTCTGGGAACGATTTTGAATTTATTCTTGTGTGTGGTGTAAGAAGATGGTCTAGTTTCATTTTTCTGCATGTATCTGTCCAATTTTCCCAACATCATTTATAGAATAAATTATCTTTAGCCCATTGTATGTGCTTGCTTCCACTGTCAAATATTAATTGACTATAAATGTGTGGGTTTATTTTTGGGCTTTCTATTTTGTTCCATTGACCTATGTGTCTGTTTTTATGCCAGTGCCATGCTGTTTTGATTACTATGGCTTTATAGTATAGTTTCATGTTAGGCAGCATGATTCCTCTAACTTTGTTCTTTCTAAGTATTGCTGTTGCTATGTGGGGCCTTCTGTAGTTCCATACAAATTTTTGAAATATTTGTTGTGGTTCTGTGAAATATGTCAATGGAATTTTGATAGGAATTGCATTGAATCTATAGGTTGCTTTGGGTATTATGGACATATTAATGTTAATTCTTCCTACCCATGAACATGGTATGTACTTCCACTTATTTGTATCTTCCTCAATTTCTTTCTTCAGTGTATTATAATTTTCTGAGTACAGGTCTGTTACATCCTTGACTAGGTTTACTCCTAGCTACATCAAACTAAAAAGGTTTTGCATAGCAAAGGAAATCATCAACAAAATAAAAAGACATCCCACAGAATGGGAGAACATAGTTGCTGATATATCTGATAGGGGGTTAATATCCAAAATTTATAAAGAACTTACAAAACTCAACACCAAATAAATAAACAACCCAATTAAAAAATGGGGAAGGGACCTGAATAGACACTTCTCCAAAGAAGCCATACAGATGGCCAAGAGACATATGAAAAGATGCTCAACATCATTAATCATCCAAGAAATGAAAATTAAAACCACAATGAGATATAATCTCACACCTGTCAGAAAGGCTATCATCAATAAATCAACAAACAAGTGCTGGCAAGGATGTGAAGAAAGGGAATCCTTTTGCTCTGTTGGTGGGAAAGCAGATTAGTGCCACCACTGTGGAAAGTAGTCTGGAGATACCTCAAAAAATTAAAAATGGATCTGCCTTTTGACCCAGCGATCCCACTTCTGGGAATATATCTGAAGTAATGCAAAACACTAATTCAAAAGAACTTAAGCACCCCTGTGTTCATTGCAGTGTTATTTACAATAGCCAAGCTATGGAAGCAGCCCAAGTGTCCATCAGTAGCTAAGTGGATAAAATAACGAAGGGACATTTACACAATGGAATACTACTTGGCTGTAAAAAAGAAGAAAATTTTACCCTTTGTGACAGTATGGATGGTCCTGGAGAACATTATGCTAAGTGAAATAAGCCAGTCAGAGAAAGACAAATACCATGTGATTTCACTCATATGTGGAACCTAATGAACAAACTGAACTAATAAGCAAAACAGAGACAGACCCAGATGGAGAGCAGGAAGACAGCTAGTTTGGGGAGGGTATCAGGTGGTAGAGGCATTGAGCAAAAAGGAAAAAGGACTCAAGGACATGGACAACAGTGTGGTGATTCTTGGGGGAAGCAAAGTATGAGGGGACTAAATGGTAATAGAAAAATACAATAAAGGTTAAATTTAAAAAGATGAAAAAAATTAAAAAAAATTAAAACAAAGTGGATGTCTCACACTTCCTGATTGCAAAACTTAATAAAAAGTCCTGTAATCAAAATAGTGTGGTATTGACATAAAGAAGATGTATAGATCAATGAAATAAAATACAGAACCCAGAGATAAACCCTCACATACATGGTCAAGTGATTTTTCACAAGGGTGCCAAGATAGTAGGGGAAAGGACAATGTTTTCAGCGAGGATGCTGGGGAAACTGGATTTCTACCTGCAGAAGAATGAAGTTGGGTTCTTACTTTACACCCTTTACAAAAATGAATTCAAATTGGATCAAAGACTTAAATGTAAGAACTAAAAATATAAAAGTCTTAGAAGAAAATATAGGAAAAAATTTCATGATAATGCATTTGGCAATGACTTTTTGAATATGACACCAAATACAGAGGCAACAAATAGGAAATGGATAAATTGGACTTAATCAAAATTAAAAGCTTTTGCACATCAATAGAGTGAAAAGACAACCCATGGAATAGGAAAAATACTTGAAAATTATGTATCTGGTGAGGAATTACTATTCAGAATATTTAAGGACATCCTACATCTCAGTAGCAGAGAACAAACAATCCAATTAAAAAATGAGCCAAGAACTTGATGCCCTGGCTGGTGTAGGTCAGTTGGTTGATGTGTTATCCCACAACCAAAAGGTTAAGAGTTTGATTCCTAGTCAGGGCATATACATGGGTAACAAGTTCAGTCCCTGGTAGCGACACATATGGGAGGCAACCAATCAATGTTTCCCTCTCACGACAATGTTTCTCTCCCTTTCTTCTCTCTTTAAAAGCAATGAAAATAAATGTCCTCAGGTGAGGATAAAAAAAAATGGGCCAAGGACTTGAATAGACATTTCTCTAAAGAAGGTACACAGATGCCAATAAACACATGAAAGATGCTCCATATTACTAATTATTACAAAAATGTAAATCAAAATCACAATGGGATACCACTTCACCCCCATTAAGATGTCTATTATCAGAAAGCACAAAAGAACAAGTGCTGGCCTGGATGTGAAGTGATGGGGACCCTTATGCACAGCTGGTTGGAATGTAAAATGATATAGCCATTGTGAAAGGGTGTGGTTGTTCCTTGAAAATTAAAAATAAATGTATCATATGATCCAAAATTCAATTTCTGGTTATATTACCCAAACGAGTGCAAAACGGGGATTCAATAGGTATTCGTACATTCATATTCATAGCAGCATTACTCACAGTAGCCAAAAGGTGCGAGAATCTTATGTCTACTGATGGATGAATGGATAATCAGAATGTGGTGCATACATGCTACAGAATGAGGCTGAGACACACTCAGTCTCAAAAAGGAAGGAAATTCTGACACATGACAAGGTGGAATAACCTGTAGGATATTACACTAAGTGTGATAAGCCAGGGACAAAAGGACAACTATTGTGTGATTCCACTTGTGAGGGAACGAGAGTAGTCAACCTCATAGAAAGAGAAAGTAGAATTGTGATAGCCAGAGCCTGGGGGCAAGTGGGAATGGAGAGTTAATGTTTAATGGGTACAGAATTTCAGTGTGGGAAAATAAAAACAGTTCTGGAGATGGGTGGTGGTTATGGTTGCACAATATGGAGTGTGTTGATGTCACTGAACTGAACACTTAAACATTGTTAAAATTGTAAATTTTAGGTTATGTACATTCTACCACAATAACAAAGTTAAGTGCAAATATGTGTGGGAGATATGGTGGTTGCAGGAAAATAGTGGAACTGTAAGCACATTTGAAAATAATGCATATTTAAACCTAGGAGAAAGTGAGATATTGCAGTATTTCTCACTTTTGACAAAAATTCACAAAATTGAATGGCATTGGATTATTTTGTACCCCATATTCCATGACTGATGGATTCAAGATTTAGACATACATGCGTTTAGCCAATTACCCATGGGACTCAAGCTTGGCATTCAGCCTCTGTCTGGAAGCAAAGTGGCCAGGCATGAAAAAACTTGGTAACAGGATGTAAGCAAATAAAATTCCATTACTCAGCAGCAAGGGCCTGAGTTTCTTTCCTTCCTATTCCACAAAGTGTTAAAAGTTCTAGACCAGGAGCAGTTACAGGATAACAAAAGAAATAAGTAATTTGTAGCAGGTGGTTCTAATTGTGCCTCTCAAACCTGTCGCTCAATTGTGCAGAAGAGTGGAAAATCAATTAGCAACTACAAGGTTGGGTGCTGGTGAGTGACAGGACTGTCTTAACTCAAAGGGAAATCAGTAATGGAAGAAAATGATTACCAAGACTGCTAGTGGACACTGCTACATCTGAGGAGACTTTCCATCTACTGCCCAACTTTCTCAGACAAAAGATGCTGTTGGAAAATATTTGAACATTTATTGTCACCCAAGAGCAGTACAGTGTAAGTCTTTATTTCTTAGCTGTTGGGATCTGAATGAATAAAAATCAGGAGTACCGGGCCCTTCCTGCCCCTCAACTTGCATGTCCCATGTTGGAGTCATTGCTTTGGATGTAGGCATGTTTGCAGGACAGTGCACATGTATGGTACCTGCCTGGGACAGATGCATCCCTGGGGGTAACTTAGGGGCTTGGCTGGTGACTGACAGCATAACAGCACAAGGTCACCTGGGTGGGTGTGGGAGGTTGAGGCTGGGACAAAAACAAACTTACCTCTGCCATAATTCTGCTTTAGAGTTGGACCACACATGAGTACTGACTACTGAATATACTTAGTCAAAGAAAAAGTTTAAATATTCATAGCATACTTTCATATCAAATATTGGGAGAAATGAAACAGTAGTTTATTTTTCTAAACACTTTCTATCCTTTGCATGAAGTCTCCAAAGGTGTTTAGAAAATGAAGCATTTGAACTCTAACAGATTTCTGCCTTACCTGGGGTCATCTTGGCATTGTGGGTTATCTGTAATGTCACTTTGAGTTTATCCACTTATTGTGTTATTTTACCTTCTTTACTTGTTTTATAGATCTATTTTCTGTATCTTTAGCTGTTAGCCTGCAAGTAGCATCTGGACAATTACACCATGCCTTTTATTTCTTTTGTACAACATGCCAATATAGTGCCTTTCACAAAATAGGTGTTCAATAAAATTTTTCTAATAAACTCTTGACTATTGAACTTTTACAAAGTCAGATAACATATGAAAAGTAATGAACACAGTAACAAGTATGTTACAGGCACTCAATTAACATAAAAATGCACATATACACAAATAAAAAAGAAAGGAAAGTGAATAGACATTAAAAAAAAACATGAAACAGGCTTATTTGCACCAGGGAAAACATAATTAATTAAAAATAATTAACAAAAGGTCATACTTCCATTGTCCAGGCCCTAAACAAAGTCCTATCAACATAGGACTCACTGACTGAAGACTTCCAACCCAAGGTTCTTGAAACCTTATGGGTGGATTAACAAATTGAGGATACAGATTTTTCCCTGCTGGTAGCTATTCTGGGAAGGACAAGGACAGAACTAAAGACAAAACTAGCTACATCAAAGGTAGAGCTATACTCCCAAGCAAGGATCTCCTAAGCATAAAATATTCACCCAGGAATTTATTTTGCCAAGTGCTGTCCATTTATTCCTGGATGTGTACGTGCCCACTTACACGTATGAATTTCTGTGCATTGTTTTGAGGACAAACTGGGAAAGAGGGTAAGAAATCAAGAAGGTAAGGGGGAAGGAAATACTGGTGGCTTTGAATGTTGACTCCCTATGTGGGTCGAGCAGAGAAAGCATGCATGAGTCCCTGCTGCGGGTTAGACCTACATTAAAGGGTCTCCAGATGAAGCCATAGCTCTATTGTCCCGTTTCCTGGTATCTGTAGGTATTTTTAAAGGCAATGGCCTCAGTAAAAAAGTAAGCGATTTGCCTTGCAGATATAGTTTTCCCGTGAAACTGCTGAAGAGTTCTGTCTTGCTTTTGTCTTCAGCAGGGAGGAGTCAATTTCACAGCCCTCATTGTACTCCTGATATGATAGTGATGCTGAGGTCACTTTGGATGTTAGTTTATTTATCCTCTGTTGCACATTGGCAGTGGGCTGTGACTTGTATGGCGTGTCAAGAGGGCACGGCTCCTCTGTCAACATCGCGAGGACACCTGTGCACCTAGATGTCTAGCTCTACACACAGACCTAAGAAGCAATGGGAAGCTTCTGACCATTTGAAACCTCCACAGTTCAGTTATACTTACTTTTATTCTAAAAAAAAAAACAACATGACTCACACACATTAAATTTAAAATATGTAATATTACATAAAGTATTTCTTTTCTACTATACAAAGAAGATAAAATCTAAATATAACTTAATATATTAGTGAAGCTAGATAATAAATGTTTATGGAAAGTAAAAGTCACCTTAATTTTACTATTTGTTACTCAAAAATCAATTTAGGAATAACACTGCATATTTTAAATTCATCTCAATCAATAATTTACATAATTTAATACTCCAATGTATAGCACACTTACATTTTGATGAGTTACTGATTATGGCTAGATTTTTGTCATTCCAAGAGCCCACTGTCAAAACACAGTCATGTTTCTGAGGGAAAACTTCTATTTTACCTGTTCGTGATGGTTACAAGTGCAGGAGGGCAGTAATAGCCACTGGAGGCATGGTCGAAGTTCCGAAGGACCATGTCAATTTTGTAACAGAACCCACCATGTCTCTCCCATCCCTTAAAAAGAAGAAAGAATGTTAAGGACATAATCTGATTTAGTAAGATTTTTTTTTGTATATTTTCATTTACCACTTACCTTTATTCTCTGACCCACTCAAAACTTAATTTTGTCTTGATATCTTTGTATTGACTCTAACTGGTAATGCTATTAGCTATAGCCACTTTTAGATTTATTTAATTCTTAAAACCTAAAACCTTAAAAGCAAATGGAAAGACAGGGGCACTTTACCAAGATCTGGCTCTCTCTCTTACACAGACACACACACACTGAGGGAGGAAGGGAGGGAGGGAGTTCAAACCCACAGAATTTCGTACAAATGGTTCCTACAGACTGGTAGAAATTAGGAGTGTTTCCTCTGAAGACAGACTCCATGGGCTTGCATCCTGGCTCTGCCCTTACGTGACTTTTTTTACTCTCTCCATGTCTCTGTGCAGCCAGGTAGTGACAGTGTCCATGGGGCTTCCGTGAGACTCAAAGGAGATAGTGCAGGCAAAGACCACCGAACAGAGACAGGGTCTCAGCCTGAGCAAAGAGGATACATGCACCTAGGTCGTAACGTATATCTTCCCAACTTTCTTCCATTCTGTTTACTTCATGTTATCCCACTGAGATGCGCCAAGATTCAGGACTTGGATAAACTCACAGACTCAGATAAGGGGACCCAGAACCCAATTCTGGGGCAACCTAGGGTAGTCTCAGCTGGATCATAATGCATCCAAATAGAGATTGGCCAGAATATATATATTTCTGGCAAAGATTTTTCCTAAATCGATTGGCCAGCCTTTTAGAAAGGAAGAATGCAAGCTCTGGCAGTCAGACAAAAGGACAAGTATGTGGTCGTGGCTCCTCCCTGGCAGCAGTGAAGGGTGCTGTTCTTAGAAATCACATGGTATAGGAAACATATATTCATTAGTCTTCTATGTTTCGACTGAGTTATTTTCTTTCTTTTTCTTTCAGCGTGATAAAATTGCATCATACCTGTTTTTGTATAGCCACCAGTGTTAAAATACACTTTATTTTGTGTCATGCCAGTGCTTGCTGGAATTTGATCCGCTATAAAATGATTTCTGCTATAATCTTGGTCTTGTGGTAAATTAAATAAAACCGTATTTTAGAAATCAGCTATTTTAGTTCAGAACATATTGTTCAATGAGGTGTGGCTTACAGGAGCCCCCAGCCAGCCCGCCAGGCTGTGCTCTGAAGTCACTCCATTAACACTGACACCCAGCCCGGTCTGCGTGAGCACCTGAGAGCCACAGCCAGAGCCCCTCCAGGGATTGCTCCAGACAGGGCTGGCCGGGGGTGTGGACTGCTTTTGTGTTCGGAAGAACAGGTGGAGGAGCCTGATGATTTGACCTTTCTGACAAAGTATTCTTTCTTCATAAGTAATTTTTAGATCACAGGCTTCTTAGGGAAAAAAAAAGAATCCAAGAACTGAACATGCTCAAAAAATTGTGGCATAGTAATAACCAGAAACACAAAGACTCTTTACTATAAGCCTTTGTGCACATAATGAAAGTGGAAAGAATAATTGATTGTATCCATGAATATCCTTTGTACATGAAGTACCATTTCATTTGAAATGAAATGATGATGACAATACTGAAATAATTGCTCATATTGTACAAGCCCCAGAAAAGTGACTCAGACGGAAAAATAAATCTTTTTCTTTGCTTTGAAATGATCGAGACTTATTTTATAAATTAATTTGTATGTGCAGACTGTTTACAGATTTACATTGAAGCAATTGGCTAAAAGAAAGGAATCTTTTGAAACCATACTCATAGACTGCTAATGCACAAAGAGACGGGAATTTTGCAGTAAAGTTAGAGAACTGGGTCTGAACTCAGAATCATTAATGCTGGTAGTGCTGCCGGATGGAGAAGGGAAACCAGACGAAGTCTGAACAGAACATCGGTTCTGTTTCTGCTGTGTAAAAAATTAATTGCTCTTTCAATTGCCTTGAAAGACATATAGAGATAATTTTTTTCAGTATTTCTGCTTAGATAGAAATTATATTACTGATCAGTTATAACTAATTCAGGAATTATAATTATTAGATAAAATGTTCAGTAAAATGTGAGCTACAGCACAAGTATTGTTCAGTGACAGTATGAAGATTTGTTTGTTTAAATATTGACTAATAAATAAAATGCAGTTTCTGGAGAGATGCAGTATTGTTTAACTGGAACTAAATAATAGGATTAGAGAAAACAATAATTCAAGCAGGGCTGCATAGAAACCCAGTTTGGGAAAATGTTGATACTCATACGATCTAAAAATCTCCAATATTTAAACCCAAATTCCTGTGTGTGTATGAGAGAGAGAGAGAGAATGCATGTGTTGAAGACACTGATAGGTAGATTTTTGGGGTAACTTTACTGTAGAATATTAAATGCATTTTAAGAAATTTAAAACATAATTTTCTACCTCGTAAGTTTAAACCTAAAGTATTTTTTATTACTTAAATTACTGATAATGCTTTATTATATAAATACTATTTTTATTATCCTTTCCCCAAATAATAAATCAAAAAACAAAAATGAAATTATCTTCTGGAAGATGGGCCCTGTGTCGTACATGCTTCTCCTCCTAGGTGAGTGTTCGAGAAACCCATCTGTATCGGCGTACTAGCTGGCATTGTTGTGAGAGGCTGTGCTTAGCTTCAGTGAGTTTTTCTGAAGACTCTTTCAGTGTGTTTGTCCACTTCATGATGGTTGATTTATGAGCATACCTGCCCAGACCGCACTGAGCACTGGGCATTTTTTGACCAAAAAAGGCATGACTCCCAGTCCCCATCCTCCCTATTCACCTGATCTCATTCTGAGCAACTTTTTTTTTTGTTTCCCTCAATGAAAAAGTCTTCAAAGGGAAACATTTTGCCCATGTGGAAGAGGTGAAACAAAAACCAGCAGAAGCACTAAAAAGCACCAAATTTGACGAGCTCAAAAACTGTTTCGAGCAGTGGAAAAAATGTCTCCATGGGTGTATTGCATCAAATGGAGAGTACTCTGAAGGTGAGTGGAGTTTAAACATGTAAGAATAAATATACAGTTTTTTACAAATAAATTCTGGTATTTTGGGATCCCCCCTCATATATTTTGAGCATGCACTTCTTTCCCTTATTGTATCTAGTCAAATATTTAAGGAAAGTGAACAGGGGAGCAAGAGTTTGGATGCAGAAGTTCACTTTCTGACTCAAAGGAATGCGTGCACTGTCCCCCTGACAACCCACTGGACAACAAGTCAGTCCAGGGAGGGCATGGCATGACTCTTGTTGATGTACAGACAGCATGATGGTATCATTTACGTTCTTTTTAATAAAAAAAAAGCAGTCTTGGGTTGAAGAGAATGGCAAGAAAATCCTCGCAGAGCTATAAATCCTTCATGTGACTCCAGCTGACAATGGTTTTGTTAAACGTAGCCCACATTTAGAAAAAAATGGAGGAGGGAAGGAAAAAAGGAATAGTAGGAAGGGGGAGCAGAGGCAGGAGAGAGAGGTTCACTTCTAGTTGATGGCGAATAAATTATTGTAGTTATGAAGTCCCTGCACCTGAATCACAACGTTAATGGCACTTACCTCTTGGCAGCCTGATCCAGGATCAGAAAGGACATGTCCTGCTCTCTCACAAATGTAAGGAAGTGTTTCGTCACAATTTTTAACTTTCCAGTGTCCTTCCTGAGGGAAAAAGTATTACAAGGTGAATGAATACATCCCATTACTGATGCTGATAGGCAACGCCAATTATTTTGTGTAAAAACATGACTAATAATAAGTGTTACAGGATGGAGTAATGTGTTAGGACCTTGCGCTGTCATTGGAAAGTGTTGATTCTCTCTCTACTTGTGAGTGGGAGGCTCTGCTCTCTCTCCAGCATGTGAACAGTTGTGGGACATGCCATTCTGGACTGGTAGGCACAAGGGGAGCAGCAGCAAGCTCCTGATGTGTGCCAGGCTTAACGTTGAGTGACTCTCATATATGATCTCATCGTTCCTCTGCGATACGCATTCTTACTCCTACTCCCAGGACTAGGTTCAATACTTTGCATTAAGTAACAAACAGCAGCCCTGCAGACCTTCCCCATGGGGTCCTCAGTTACAGGACAGTGTAAGGCTCACTGTCGCTCTTTAATAACTATTGGATGGATGGATGACTGGACAGATAACTTCCCAGGTTCTCATATTTAAATTTAGGCTTCAGCCATGCTTAGGTAACTTTTTAATTATAGTAATTGTATTCATATTAAATTCTACTTCAAGGGAATAAATGTTACTTTTCATACATCTACTGTTTAAGAAGCTACTGAGCCGACAATAAGGGGCCACCACGTATCACACTTACAGCAGCACTGTCCCCACACACCTGGTGATATTGATACCTATCCTTACTCTTTTAAAAATAATTTCTCTGTCCAAATGTTGGCTCCTTCTCTGTGAGCATGTGAGGTGAAATGTCCACGTTTGTCAAATAAAACCTGAGAATGTCAGTAGGAAGTGAAGGTCATCTTTGTTACATCAAAACTAATGAACCAACAAAGCATCAAATATTGTAGAATAAATCGTGGTGTCTTTCAGCAGAGTTAGACCCACGATGAACATTTAGAGAGGTCATTATTTGTTCTTCCTCAAATGTGACTCTGAGACACTGCTTTACCACTGTAATTGTAACTACACATGTCTGTGACAGCCTGAAAAGATAGAACAATAAAAGACATCATAAAAGTAAGTGCTTAGAAATGTCCCACGTTTGGCTGGCACAATTACTTTGTCAAGCTGTTTAAGGAACATGGATAAACTGCTTTTTGGAGGAACTTGATATGGTATCCTGGTGGTCTGAAAGACTGAGGACGCCCTCCAAATCCCAGTAAGTTCAGCAGATATCTGATTGAAGAGAGGAAGTCTATTCTTAACACATAAGAAACCCTTCAAATGGCTTGAGATTAAACTAATTCTGTATAATCAGATGTTTTAGATAAACGAGAGCTAAAGAATAGGGCTAAGTGTGATATTAAGGCCACTGGGACCATTATCTTCATGTCAGGAAAAGAGCAAGATTTTCCATTGATCCACAGTTTTCAGAGGTTGCACACACTGTTGAAAACCTTTTATGCTAAGAAGATAATGGAACTTAAAAACCATCACTCTCCAGAGTAATCTCTCAACACCTCAGTTCCTCCCCTCATCTTCATCATCATAGACAACAGCGCCACCGTCCTCCAAAATGGTGGTTACTCACGATAAAAACCTACCTCTCTCTCACCCCCACTTCTCATCTAGCAACAATTCCTGTCTTCCAGAGGGTCCTGGAATCTGTCTGCTTGTCTCCACACTCACTGAACTAATTCAACCATTGGAGTAGCCTCCAAACTGGTTTCTCTGCCGCCACTTTATCCTTCTTCAATCTGTTCTCTATGTAGCAGCCACAGTGACTCGTTTCCTTGAAGCTCCACAGTGATTCCTATACTGGACCCACAAGCCTCACATTTTTGCCTTCCTCCTGCCCCAACTTTTGCCACCTCCTCACTATGCACCCCTTCTCACCACACTGGTCCTCTTTTTGTCATCAAACACAGCAAGCCTTGGCCTGCCTTTGGGCTTTTGCACTAGCTGCCTCTGTGTGGAATGTTCTTCTTACTCTTCAAGAGGTTTTTGTTGCTGTTGTTTTCCTTAAGTCCCAGCTTAAATGTCACCTCTTCAGAGAGCCTTCCTTGACTGTCTTATCTGAAGCAGCTGCCCCAACCCAAGTTTCTCACCCTCATGTCCACTATTTGCTCAGAACTATCATGACAACTATAATTACTCTGATTTTTCTGTGGCCACAGGTTTACTGCCTAGCATGGAAGCTGGGTGAGGAGCAGGGCCTGTTCCTGGCTTGGTCTCTGCCACAGCCCAAGTCCTGGTGTTGGCTGCCCTCCGTACAAGTCCAGCAAAGTGAGCACTGAACAAACAAATAAACTTACAGACTGCTCTGCTGAGACACATAACTGGCTTCTATTTGGAAAAATTTGGGGTTCAAGTGTGTGCCAATTAGTAAAGGTGACGGAGGAGCCATTAGACCATTCAAAGGAAACTGGAATTTTATTGCTGCTCAAACCAATCCATGTTTCTGATGCATTTTCTGTAAGAGATAAATATAAATTACTTACAGGAATTTTATTATATGCAGAGGAGATATTACACTGGGGCTATTACCAAAATATACCACTTTGCAGGTGATTTCTTCATGTGATGAAACCTGTTTAAGTCTTGGTAAAAATATCTGCTTACACTTTCCCCCCTATATGGTAGTATCCAATCTGCTTGACTCAGGTCTTATTAAGTGAGGCAGAGTGGGACCAAAAGCCCATGCCAGGACAATGTTTAAAAGCAAGTCAGGTTGCTGGGACTCTAGTTCCTGCTACTAGAGGGAAAGTAGATCTGAAAGGTCTATTTTTATTTCTGTCTAGAGAGAGAAAAAAATGGGAAGGTTTATTGGATTAGGAAAAGGGCACACATACAAAATAACTTTTAATGATAGTCTAGCTTTATGATATATGTCTTCTTCTTCTTTTTTCTTCCCCTTGGGAAAAAGGAGTAGAAACTGTTAAAAGTGTGCAAATAGGAACAGTGGGCTTGCCTGAAACATAAATGAAGTTAGACCGCCCAGGCAGGGGGAAAAGACCCTGCGTGGCCGAGACAGATGTGCAGGTGCCCTGTGGCCATAGAGGCAGCCACAGGGTTCTTTGAAGCCCAAATTGGAAGGGTGAGGAGAAATGACAGTGGCAGATTTTGTTTTCATACTAACTTGAAAGGGTCATCAGAGTAGAGTCTAGAGAGGCTTTTTTTTTTTTTTAATTTACTCTAAGTCAGTGATTTTAATATTCTCTGGCACAGTTCTGTATTAAATGTATGACACGGGTAGAGGCAGACCTGCTCTGTCGAACAGAAGCTGGGTGGAGCCTAGAAACCTGGGCCTCCTGAGCATGTCACAAAGCTCGGAAACCATCGCACCAAATAAATTACCTATTTTTGCCGGCTAAAGTTATTTGAATCTAGTTATTTGTCTAACCAATTCTCTTTATTGCTTAGATTACATGACCACAGTGCATTATTGCTATTTGCTGGCCATATAACTAAATTATAGGTTTAGGTGGTTTTTTTTTCCTTTAAATTAGAAGTTTCAGAAAATGACATATGCCCCTTAAAAAAATATATATATATATTTTAACATGTCAAATATATAACATGTTATATATTAACATGCTATATATTTTAACATGTATATATATTTTAACACATATATAAACATGTCATATATCTGGCATATGTGAGCTTTTACAAAGTTTCTGAGTGTGTATTTTGTAGAAACCCAATGAATTTGCACTCCTGAATATTATTTAGAAGTTTCAGATACATATGCCATAAATAATCACTTTTTAATAGCTTGATTTCTTTTCTACTTCACTAATAAAGACAGTTACTACATTATATTTCATATCTCTTAAACCAAAGACGTGGCACTCACCGTCTCCAAGGAGGGTCACAAGGAACTCCACCTCTGCTAATGAAGCTATGTCTATCAGGGCACTGTTATCAGACTGGCAAGAATGCAAAGCCTCATTCCAGGTTTTTCCTTCTTTCTGAAGTTTATAGCAGTTATGACTGTGGGGATTCCAGCCAGGCTCACAGTGGGTAGCATAATATTTCCAAGCATCTTTTTCTTTTTAAATGAAAAACAATAACAATAACAAAAACAATATCATTTCCCGCATTTAACAAACATAACACATTGTTCTTTAAAAAAAGATTTTATTTACTTATTTTTAGAGAGAGGAGAAGGGAGGAAGAAAGAGAGGCAGAGAAACATCGATGTGAGACAGAAACACTGATCAGTTGCCTCTTGTATGTGCCCTGACTGGGGACTGAACCTGCAACCCAAGCATGTGTCCTGAATGGGAATCAAACCAGCAACCTTTTGCTTTGTGGTATAATGCCCCACCCACTGAGTCACACTGGTCAGGGCCATTACTCATTACTCTTAATATAAAAATAAGTATAATCATAGAATATGATTACTTTAAAATTTTTAAAAATAGAAAACATATGAAATAGTAACATATAAATTATAGGATTTTAGATCTTCAGAGTTGAGAGGGATGCAATCTATGATCCAGATCTAGATCTAAGATATGATAGATCTCAGTGCTTCATTTTCCAAATGAAATATCTAAGGCACAAAGAGGTAAGGAGATTTGGTAAAGGTCAAATAGCCAAAGCTGAGAGTCAGGGCTAGAAATAAAATTTAAAAGTTAGCATTCCCCATTTTAAAAATCTTTTCACACTGAAAAAGGAGTATTATGGACCACAAATTAAACAGTATTTTATGTATAGTACGTGGGCATAGATATTTATCCTTGGGTGAAAAGAGTCTGAAACTCCAGCCAATCCCTCAGTAGAGATGACAAAGCTTTCATCTTGAGAGTCATGCAGAGAACCTGTTGTGTCTCTCTGGATTCATATGAACTCTGGGTTAGATTTAAAGGATAATAGTATCATGATGTTTTGTCATTGGAGGGGAAGGCAATGGTATGCATGCAGTTTTGGCTTTCTTCTTCCAGGAGCTCCTCCCAACCTGGTGAGAGCATTTTTACTTTATTTGATGAACCACAACTGAGTGCCTCCCTCAAGGACTAATTTAGTTACAATTCCACTGCTATTTGGGAAATAAGACATTTCTCTTAAAATTGCTTCTATGAACTCTGACAGCAATTAGCATCACAGCTGAAGAATGTAGGACATTTAGATATCATTCACCCAAGTGGTTTTCAACCTTAAAAAATGAATCACAGAACCAGTTTAAAAATGGGACCTTAAATTTCACTAATGGAAAGATAAAAAGACAAAGCAGGAGCCTCTGACTGAAGCAAGGGTGGACTCAAGCAAAGAACCTGAGGATCCTGGACACGGTTTGAAAATGCTGGACTAGGTCATCTAAAAAACTTGGTGAACTTGAAGCAACATAATTGGTCCAAACAAACTTATCTTAACTACCCTCATTTCTGGTCTCCGACCTCAGTTAGTGGGTCTGGGAAGTAAATAAAACAGAAGAAATGAAGAGCGGAAGGAGTGAGTGCAAGAGGGCATAAGGAAAAATAAAAACCAGATACTTCTCCAAGGAGGACATACAGAGGGCCCAGAGATATATGAAAGGATGCTCAGCATCACTAGCCATCAGAGAGATGCAAATTAAAACCACAATGAGATATAACCTCACACCAGTCAGAATGCCATCATTAACAAATCAACAAATAAGTGCTGGTGAGGTTGTGGAGGAAAGGGAACCCTAGTGCACTGCTGGTGGGATTGCAAACTGATGCAGCCACTGTGGAAAACAGTATGGAATTTCCTCAAAAAACTAAAAATGGAATTGCCTTTTGACCCAGCAATTCCACTGCTGGAATTATACCCTAAGAATCCTGAAACACCAATCCAAAAGAACCTATGTGCCCCAATTTCATAGCAACACAATTTATAATATTCAAGTGCTGGAAGCAGCCTTAGTGACCATCAGTAAATGAATGGATCAATAAACTGTGGGACATTTACACAATGGAATACTATGCAGCAGAAATAAAGAAGGAGCTCCTACCCTTCGTGACAACATTTGGATGGATCTGGAGAGCATTATGCTAAGTGAAGTAAGCCAGGCAGTGAAAGACAAATATTATGTGATCTCACCTATAAGTGGAGCCTAATCAACAAAACAAACATGTAAGCAAAATATAACCAGAGACATTGAAATAAAGAACAAACTGACAGTAAGCAGAGGGGAGGGGGGAGGGAAATAATGTGGGAAAGAAGAGAAAGGGTCATAAATGAACATGTATAAAGGACCCATGGACAAAGCCAAAGGAGGGTAGGATTGAGGATG
>PVIA01001668.1:0-87913 GCA_004024845.1 Tonatia bakeri | reverse complement strand
CCTATAACCTTGTTCCCATATTCTATAATACAGTACCCTTTCGCTGCTTAAAGGAAAATAAAAAGTTAAAGCTTAGTTATAAGGAATGATATTTTAAAATAATAATTTAGCTTTGTCATTTTAAATCTAGAGTTGTTTCTGATTATGCTGGTAATGATTCTTTTAAAATTATGTTTTATCTCTACTTTTATTGCTAAAACATTAATTCTCACAGAAACTACAAAGAAGTGATAGATCTTAAGAACAGAAGTAATTGGGCTTCCAGGTGCTAGACTATAATTAGGTAGTATTTAAGTTATACCTAAAAGTTTTGTATGTTACTTCAGGAGGAGCATGTGTTACTATTAAGAGATATGGCATGTGATAGGAAATCAATGAAGTTCAGAATTTTATACAACTGTTTTCTAATTTACTTTTTTTGGTATTCTTCTCCCATTACCATTCAGTCCCCTTACACCCCCCTTACCTCTTGCAATCACCACACTGTTGTCCATGGGTACTTTTTCCTTTTTATGTTTAATTTCTAGGGCAACTATCAATAAAACTCAAAACTAAAATAGAAAAAGATGCATATTTTGTTTTTCTAGTGCAGAGTGACTACAAATGTAAATTTTTTATAAAGAGAGGAAGAAAATATTTTCATATGCTTAGGTTACTTTGCTTTAGTTTTTAGTAAAAACTTAAATGCATTTGTTAAATTCATGGTAACTTTTAGATATCAGGTATTATCTCTTTTTTTAAAGATTTTATTTATTTATTTTTAGAGAGGGAAGGGAGGGGGAGAGAGAGAGAGAGAGAGAGAGAAACATCAATGTGTGGTTGCTGGGGGACATGGCCTGCAACCTAGGCATGTGCCCTGACTGGGAATCGAACCTGCGATGCCTGGTTCGCAGCCCATGCTCAATCCACTAAGCTACACCAGCCAGGGCGATATCAGGTATTATCTTGTTACACATTTTTATTCCTATAATTATAAAGCTAGCCTTAGCTAAATGTAAACTTTGAGTTATTAGCAAAAACAGAGGACTTTGCATACATTGAAAGGACAAGTAAGCAACTCCTAAGAACAACTTAAAATGAAAACACTTACCAACTACTTCATGATCAGTGTGGTTCAGGTATTTTTTACACACATAAGGTAAGGTGGCCTCACAGTCCCGACTTCTCCAGGCATTTGGCATAAACGAATTAAATGTTCCACAGTGATATTCAATGAATGGGTCAAAATTTACTTCTGAAACACAGTGTGAGTGTTTAATGTTGGAAGCAAAATCAGTTAGTTTAATACATACTGAAATGTCATTTTAGCATCAAGGAAACAACTTTCTCTTTGGCATATATGGTAAGTCCTTTAAGATATTTTATTATACTTAAGATTTTGCAGTTGAGTGTAGGTATGACAAGAAAATGACTTCCCAAAGTAGGTGACAGCTGATTTTATTGTTTTAAAGTAGAGAAATATTTTGCTTTTTGTGGCTATTTTTAAAACAGCTGACTAGAGTCTTGGCTCTGAGCCACATCCTCCTGCAACCTTGGCTAAATACATACCTAGCTTACCTTCTTGGCCTCCATTTTCTTTACTGGAAAAGAATTACAGGAATTAAGTCAGGATTAAAATTTTTGTAAGCCACTTTCAAAATAATATGCCTTGTAAGTGTGTGGGCAAAGCTGCCACTCCACCCGAGGGAAGATGTGCCTGTTGAAGGTAAATCAAACGCTGCAGGTACCTGGGCTCCAGTTCAGATAGTTGAGCGGTGTCCGGTCAGACCACTGCCAGCCAGCATGCTCATCCAGCTGATTCAGACCCATCCACACTTCCGCTGCTTCCCTGCTTAAGTGCTCTGAAATGAACAGAAATATGGAGTTTCAAAAAAATCCAGTGTTATGCTTCTTCCTTGTTTTTCTATTTCTGGAGCACAGAGTCATAAATTAACTCCAGTCAAAGACAGAAAAGGGTTTAAGTGCTACTAACCCCTGGTGCTTCAGAGTAAAAAGCCAGCCTCCCCTCCTCTGGAGAAGCACAGCAGCCTCCTGCAGGCAGGCTCACTGATGGCAGCTCTGAAGTGTTATCTAAGCATCTATAAATGCGGCCTCTCGATGGCTGTCAATCCATCCAAGGGTGCATGGCTACAAATCACAGACCACCTGATTTGTGCACCCTTAAGGGTTCTAGAGGGTGAGGAGAAAATGTGCAGGGCCACTCCACGAAGTCTTTCTTTCTTGCTGCATGTGACTGGTGATTTCAGCTTGGAGACTCAGGACTCCAGCTGAGGAGTCTGGATCCAAGTGACCAGAGGACCCAGAGGGATCCACAGCACGTTGGAATGTAAGGGTCATGCACAATGCAAATAAGTCTTCAACTTTTTTCTGTCAGGCTGGCTCTGTGGCTCCTACACCCAAGCACTGTGCCACAGCTCCTCCTGGTTTCATTCAATGCCATTTGGGTTATAAATGCTGTGTGTAAACATGTGTGCTTGTGCAGAAAAATATGGTTATCAAAACTGCAGAATGAAGAAAAATCTTTTCTGTTTTTTTACTTTTTGTGCACCTGAATTTAAGAAATTATCCTAGAATAAACATGTACTACTTGTACGATAAAATTTGGGAAAAAAAATAAAGACTGTCAGAAACTTTTCATGAAATTGATTAATTTTGTGACACTTTCAAATATTGCCATTTAATCTTTTCGTTCATTTGTTTGTTTAGGTAACATTGGTTAATACAGTATATACATTTTAGGTGTACAACCTAATAATTTGATATCTCTCTATGTTATTGCAACAAGTCTAGTTTCCATTCATCATCATATATTTGACTCTCTTTACCCATTTAAACTTTTCATCTGTAAAGGAGAGCATTTTTCAAAAAGTACAATTAAAAAAAAAGTACAGAAAAAAAGACGAGAGCCTTGTTCTCTCATTGTTCCTCTGCTTTGGAAGCTAATTTATTTTGCACCAGATGCAGGGGCCCTGCCTGACACAGAGGCTCTGACAGATAAGAGTTATAAATAGGGTGACTGTATGTCCCAGTTTGCCTGGAAAGCTCATGGTTTATGTTGGTAATTCCAGAATAATTATGAATTGCAGCTGCCTTTACTCTCAAAAGAGTCTCAGTTTGGATGTCCACTGTACGGTCACCCAGGTTGTAGAGGTCAGCATATTCACCAACAAGGATTAAGCTTATTCTGTGATTGCATATTTCAATATAACAGTGAACAACTGGAAGAATCTAACTCAATAAAAAAAAAAAGAAAAGAAAAAGGTGCTTTACAATTCCGAGAACCCAGGAAACACTAAACAGAAACAGCATAACATTCATGGGCCCTGCCCTTCCAAATTCCTGAGGCATTAATACAGAGACTCTTCCTAATGTCGATTAGGTTACTCCTTTCAATGGCTTTGATTAGATCACATCCTAATGAGAGGAGGTGGGCTGTAAAATGGACTCACAAGATGGAGACATTTTCACATTTCACATGGGGGTAGGTACCAAGTGGTAATTTCGAATAATCTACTTAAAATATTTAAATATTTGTTATTCTTATCTTAGAATTATTTTGAATACCCTCTGTGTAATTGTTTTTAACAATATATGTTAAAAAATCATTGTGTTTATATCTGTGTTTAAAGGTACCCAAAGTCTACTTCTAAAATTAAATTGGCTCATAATTCTATAATAACAAACTCAAACCTAAATCCTTTTGGATATTTCTTGGCATTTATGACAGCTTGGATAATTCCTTATAGCATAGTTAATGTTCGTCAGTGATTAGTAAGAAACAGTAGGCTATTGTCATCGAAAAGTACCTTGATCAGAATGGGCTTCCCTATTTATGAACAGACTTCTGTTTTCTTAAACAATCCCCAAAGTCTCATTATAGAATTGTGGTATTTAAATGAAAAACTATGGTATTTTTTAATTGTTATTTAAGTTTTATGAGTAAGTCCAAGCCCTCTTATTAGAAATCCTGGAGTCAAGACAGATAACAGCTGTCATTCATCTGTGGTGTGCAACATTTTCTACGAGAATCATTACTTGCTAACAATGACTTTGGAAATGAGCGTTTTTCTGAAATACGACTCAAATCAGTTTTGATGATAATTTTCCACTTTTGCATGTCTGTGGGGGAAGGAGCAGGCATGCACTGTTTATGCACTTGTTAAATCTTTCTTGCAGACATTAATGATTTTCAAAAGCATTAAAGTGTGCTTCTGCTTCTACTCAGTGAATCTACTACAAACTTATAGAAAAATAATTGGAATCTATGCACAAAGTTGCGTGCAGGGATGGCTTATGATAATGACAAATAAAAAGACAATAAATAATTATATCTATCTACCTATTTATTCCTATCTTTGTATATCTATATTATAGACATGGACAGATATTCATTATGTAAAGATAAATAAGTGTGTTACCAAACTGTGTGTGTGGCTGTTAAATGGGTAACACATATTGAATATTTGTTGTATGTACCAGGCACTTTTCTAAGACTTCACATGCATCATAACATTTAATCCACACTGCCAATGGGTAAGCATTATTATTATTCCCATTTGACAGAAAAAGGTAGTTGGGACACAGAGTGGTTAAGTCACTTACTTGGGTAGCCTTGCTAGTAAGTGGTAGAGATGGGATTCAAACCCAGGCAGTTGACTCTCGGGTCCCTGCTCCTAACCACTGTGAAATAGCTGCCCTTATTTTTATTCAGTACCATTTGTCAGAGATATGCATACCTAAATGCATTTGTGTTTTAGTTGTAAAACATGTTTCTATCCAGATTGTGGAATCATGGGATACTTATTTTTCTTTCTGTATACTTGAAATTTTTAAATTATTCTAGAGTAAACATGTACTACATATGCAATAACATTTGAAAAAAATGTCAGAAACCTTGAATGAAAGTGACTAATTTTGTGACACTTCTAAATGTTTCCAAAAAATTTTTAAAAGCTGTATGTACACATATACAAATAGATTTAACCTTTAAAGGAGGAGTAAGAGGAGAGTTTAGGTGACAGGTGAGACACAAGACCCAGCTCATCATCACAGTTCTTTTGACATCTTATATCATTCTCTTACAGTGTTAGTTACCATGTGTGTGCTTTTGCTTTTCTAGCTAAATTTTCAGTTCTTTGGAATCCACCAGAAGGCCTACTATGTACCTGCACACAGTGAGTAATAGGAAAGACTTTACTTGTTAAAGACTTTATTATTTTTCAATGGGGAGTGAATGGCTAAGATCTCTAGCAGACTTTGAAACTTAGGTTGTTGTGTGTTCCAGGAACTTGCTTGAGCTGCAAACTCTGGGTCCCTTGCTGGGGCCTCAGCTGCTCTTCTCCGAGGGGGAGAAGATAAGGGACGCAGGGTGCCAAACTGAACGGCCCGGGGTTCAAGTCAAAATTCTGGATGTAAGTTTGTATCGTACTAATAAAAGACAAATATTTTCCAAGGAACCTTTTTTTTGGAGCATAACTTTGCATGCTTGGACATAATGGTTAAATCATTTTCATTGTATCAATATTGATGCCCCCCTACTTACTCCTTATGAAATTTTCTTCAGTTTCATCTGCAATACTTAGTAAAGCACCTCCTTGCATCTGGCATGATGCATGTGCCTCGCTCCAGGAGAGAGAAGAAAGCAGGTTGAACTGGTAGCAAATGTGTGAACTGAGATCCTTCTCCCAGACAGCATCACAACCCACCTCTGTGGATGCTGGAAACAAAATCCATCAAAACATTAACTATAATCTTATTTTATCGAACAGCAATATACTTCTAAGAGGGATTTGAATGGAATGATTCCAAATTGGAACCTCTAAAACTTCAGGGCCTTACTGATTCTTGATTAGGTCTCTGTGATGAAATCTGCCTTGTTATCCCATTGGTAAACGCTTTCAAGAATTAAAGGAATTCTAGAAATTATCGATAAAGAAGCTCAGCTCCTTTCTGGGAAAACAATAGAAACCATTTTTAAGAGAAGGGAATAGAAGTGAAGTATTTGTGAAAATAACATCTGAATTCTTTAAAAAGCTGTCGTTTAGAACTTTCTACCAAAAGCTGTGTGTATTTAAAGGTTTATCTGAGGTAGATGCAATAGTTGTGTCAAAGCCCGCCCCCTCCCAATACCAAAATGTTAGGGGGAGATAAAAGGGATAGAGCTAAAATACAAGTCTATGGTGAACAGAGTTTTCAATAAAAATTGAGAACAGGAAAACCGACAGTTTTAAAAAGTTGTTTCAGCCAAGAGGAAGTGAAGCAAAATCTGTCATAAAACACCAACCAATGATTACATAGTACGTTTAAAAGTAGATTTAATAAAGAATGAAATATGGATCTGAAATCTGAAGTTCATTGAAAATGAAGACCTAATCTGAATGCTTTTGCTAAAGTTTAAATCAAAACCCAAGGTGAGCAAAGCAGTTACAATAATTACCTAAAATCAAACTCAGCCAGAGAATTTCACTGTGACCTACGCTACAGCATGAGTGTAAGTGATGGACGGTGATCCGCTAAAATCTAGAACAGCCTTTTCCCAGTGACCCACAGAACAATAACTTGTAGAGCTCCCCAGGAAAATCCAGGACACAATGCCTGTGTAGCCTCCTCTGAGAAATTCATAAGGTACATTAGTGTCTTAAAGGCTCTGAGAAGTTCTGTAGTAAAGAAACAGCTTAATTTTAATTTAGTGTACTTCAAACTTATTTGACGATAAATTTTTTGCTTTCCTTTCCCATAATAGTTCGATGGCCTTGTGAAGGTAGGATGTTTGTTTTCACGTCTGTTTACAACATATAAACTGAGTTAGTTAACCAGACAGTATTAAGCTGCATATAAATCCAAGGTTGTCTGTGGAGTTTCCTGACTGATACCTGTATTTATAGAAGGATATAAAATTGTGAAAGGGTAGAAAACAAGGCTCTCACCAAGTAAAACTGATGAAAAGGAAGAGCAAAGAAGAAAATTTTCAGACATCATTTTATACATCAATCCAATTTCATACTTTGCCCTGGTGGCTGAAATTTCCTGACCGAGCTTGAATCCTTAGAGACTATCTTCAGCTAAAATGCCAGTCCCTGCCGAAGGTGGACAACACACTCAGTATCATCAGACCTGGGTTCATCCTGTGTGACCACTGAGGTCGTGAGGGAGGAGTGGGGGATGTTTACAATGAAAGTGTGCATAAGAACCATTTAGCCAGCCTGTAAAAAAAAAATTATAGATTCCATATTTCAGTCTCAGAGATTCTGAATCAGGAGGACTGGAGGGGGATTAAGGAACCTACATTAAACACACTCCTGATTTTCAGGCAGATGGTCCGTGAAACAAACCCTGGGCAATGTGCTTAACAAGAAAAAAGTGCAAGGCCTTCCTAGGAGGAGAGGTCTGAGTAGCCTTTAGAAGGCCAGTAAGATGTGAGAAGGGGAGTTTAGGGAGAGGATGTCAGAAGGGGTGATCCCAGACTGGGACTGAGGCAGGAATACCTGCCTGTCATCTGCCCTGGGGAAGGATTTGACCAGGAGTCCTAATTACAAGCTTCTAGGACACAGCCCTGTCATAAGAAAAGGTCTGGCTGAAAGACACTTCAAATGATCTTGTTCCCATTTTTGTCAAGAGTTGGTCCTGTCCTTTTAAAGGACACGGATGGAGCTATGCAGACACAACCTTTTGCAGTAGGTTGGTTGAATTCTATATCTTAAAAAGTTAAGTGAGAAACTTGCTGGTGATTCTATCTGTACTGCAAATTACATAGCCCAGTTTTCTTCGGTTTCCCTTGGTTTTGGATTATCTGTGCCGATTATTCAGGTTAATTGGAAGAAAACTTCTAATCAAATGTTTTCAACAGGTGCCCGTATTCTAACAACTTCATTTTGTCATTGAAATTTGGTTTTAACTAAAATATAAGAATTCGTACTTTTGCGCAGGCAGACACAAGTCCTCTCTCTGCTTCGGTAGGTGGGTTGTGTATCAGTCACCCCATGAATCTTTCTGGAGAGTTGTATGGTAACAAAAGGAGTGGAAATGCCACCCTGGATCAGGGTGCTGTGATGTGCTATCCTGATCTCCCTTCAAGACTGAAGGCCTTACTTCCTCAGATGCCAGGAGATGCCTCTCAACGTTAAGCTGTCTTCAAGCACCACCTTGGCTGAATTCTCTCTGCCTGATGTCAGTCTCCCTTCCCAAAGGCAGGCAACAAACCATGACTGACCAGGGCAGGGATACAAGGCCCCTCTCTTCCCAACAGGGGGCAAACCCAGCTTGAGAACACCTCAGAGGGTCAGTCAGGCCCGCATTCCAACCCTGCCAGTGCTCTCTACCCTTCCTTCCACAGGTATGGAACCCCAGGAAACCCCCTGCAGGTACATCAATCTCTGCCTCAGAGACTGCTCCCTAGGAATCCACTTGGTGCAGGCTTCCGTCTTAGCCTGGGGTCTTTGCATGTATTTACTCTTAGGTCTTTTGCTTCTTTATATATAATCTCTCTTTCCAAGCCACTGAAAATGCAAGATTGAAGGCTAGTGTCTCATGTACATTTATCTTGAAAAAGTCAAATATAAGGGCTAGAATTATATTGTTACATTTCTTTGCAGCTTTTGTTGTCTTTGTATGATCCCTTCTGTTGCTAAATTATGAACTCCTTGAGGGAAGCAACTGTGTTGTATATATCTTTGAATCTCCTATTACTTGATGAAAAATTACCCAAATCTTTCACATGTTATAAATAGGTAATTTTTCCCCTCCCAAATTACACCAGTTTTAAATGAACTGAAGCATTTTTCTGTCAGCACTGATTTTATCATGGATTATGTCTGAGATGCAGCCAATCCTCCTTCTCTATTAATATTTTCTTATTTTTCTTCCCTAAGGACACAGCTCTGCCATTGTCTCAGGTGTATTGCTTTATTCCTGATCTTAGGAGGAAAGCATTCAGTCTTTTATCATTTAAGTATGTTGGATGTGGTTTTTTTTGTTTGTTTGTTTGTGTAGAGTCTCTTTACTAGTTGAGGACATTACGTTTTAGTTTTTTTGAAGGAAGGAATGTGAAGTTTTGTCAGTGTTTTCTGTATTGGTAGATGATCATGTGGTTTATGTCCTTTATCCTACTGGTATGGGTATTACATTAATCAATTTCAGATTTTAAACCAATCTTGCATTATGGGGATAAATTCCACTTCTCCATAGTGTACAATTCTTTTTATATTATAGTTGCTGGGTTCTGTTTACTAGAATTTTGTTGAAGATTTTTGCATTTGTAGTCATGAAAATATTGATCTGTACTTTCTTTTCTTGTGATGTCTTTGTCTGGTTTTGGAATTGGGGAAGCAGTGGCTTCACAGAATGATTTGGGAAGTGTTCCCTCCTTTTCCATTTACTTTTTAAGCCACTCAATCTGGCAACTAGAAAATGTCTTGTCAGGGCCATCAGTCACTTCCATATTGCCAACTGAGTCCAGCACTTTCAGACCTTGTCAAATCAGGTCCTTGAGCACCCTCCCTCTCCGTACCACAGACTCTAATTTTCTTGACTTCACATGCCTGGCCACCCATCTACCTCTACAACCACCACTTCTCAGCCTCCTCTGCTGGTTCTACTCAAACTAAATGTTGAGGTCTTAGGATTCTGCCCTGAGTCCCCTTCCTTTTTATTTATTACATGCTCTACACTGTTTAACCCATTCCCATAAATGCCTTCCATATCACTTTCAAATATACAGAGACCTTTACATCTAACTGTTTAGACCACATTTTCACATGCTTGATTTACACATATGGCATGTATCAATCTGAATGATTGGTTTTCTCTTCCAAATCTGTATCTGCAATTAACAGTTATGCATATCAGAAAGCTGGAGTCCTAATTAACACCCCACTTTCTCCCTTGTCCTCCAAGTTTGTCCTTACCAGTGTGGAGTTCAACTCCTGGTTAAAATCCTCTATGTAATTTTTTAAGCCTGACCATAAACAATGACAAAGGCTTTATTTTGCTGACCTCAGGTAGAAAGCTGCCCTTGCTACACCTGACTCCTCCGTACATTGCCAAGTGTACAAACGTCAATCAGATAATTCCAGAGGTTGATATCCTAAAAATATCTCACCCTAACTATGCATGACTCTCTAGCTGTGTATGACATACAGCCAGGAGGGACCTAGCATGGCCCAGAACTGCCTTGAAACAAACCCAGGGAGATCCTCATAAACCATCCTTGTTCCTGAGGATTGAGAGTGACAGATGTTTTATCTCATCCTTCACTGCTAGTGTGTTTGTGTATGTGTTTGTTAATGCTAGATTTAAATTTCGCTCACTTACAATCAACTTTTTAAAAAAGTTGAACACCTTTTTTTAAAGGCAGCATTATTTTACATCAAGATACTAAAAAAAATCATGTGTAAGAAAGATGAGATACAGAAATATAAATCTTTATTTTATTCCACTCATTCCTGTCTGTCTTATCCACTATTGACTCCAAGGAAAGAGCTATCAGTTCATTCAAATTTCAGTCTCTGACACATCATTTTGAGTTATGTTGGCCAGAAATACTATGTAACAACCAAACTCTACACAGGAACCAAAAAAAGAAAAGAAAAACAAGAAAGGGAGAAAACTGGTACTGTAATTCAGCACTGTACAAATCAACATGCTCTCTGCTGATGAGGCAAAGGTCAGGAGAGCTGGAGTCTGGTGGGTTGTGAAGCAGAGGACGCCTTTGAGCTGTAGGAAGCTGAATAAATAGATATTCTTGAGAGTGAGAGGCCAGAGCACCACTGAACCCAGGCTTCCACTTGGGACACCACAATTGGCTAAAAGTGACAATGGATGCTGACAGTGCTCTTGGCAGAACCTCAAGGAAAATATTGTAGTTTAAAAAAATGTCCCTAGCATGTCCCCTAGAGCAAGAGACATAAAGGAAAGAATAAACAAATGGGACCTCATCAAAATAAAAAGTTTCTTCACAGCTAAAGAAAACAGTATCAAAATAAAAAGAGAATCAACTGTCTGGGAAAACATATTTGCCAATGACACCTCCAACAAGGGCTTAATCTCTAAAATATATAAATAACTTATACGACTCCACTCTAAGAAGACAAGCAACCCAATTAAAAAATGGGCAAAGGACTTGAACAGACAATTCTCCAAGGAGGACATACAGAAGATCCAAAATCACATGAAAAGATGTTCAATATCGCTAGCTATCAGAGAGATGCAGACTAAAACCACAATGAGATACCACTTCACACTAGTCAGAATGGCCATCATAAACAAAGCAACAAACAACAAGTGTTGGAGAGGGTGTGGAGAAAAGGGGACCCTAGTGCACTGTTGGTGGGACTGCAGACTGGTACAGCCACTGTGAAAAACAGTATGGAACTTCCTCAGAAAACTAAAAATGGATCTGCCTTTTGACCCAGCAATTCCACTGCTGGGACTATATCCTAAGTATCCTAAAACACCAATCCAAAAGAACCTTTGCATCGCAATGTTCATAGCAGCACAATTTACAATAGCTAAGTGCTGGGAACAACCTAGATGCCCATCAGTAAATGAATGGATCAAAAAACTATGGTACATTTACACAATGGAATTCTATGCAGCAGAAAGAAAGAAGGAGCTCCTACCCTTTGCAACAGCATGGATGGAACTGGAAAGCATTATGTTAAGCAAAATAAGCCAGGCAGTGAAAGATAAATACCATATGATTTCACCTTTAACAGGAACCTAAACAACAAAACAAAAAAACAAGCAAAATATAGTCAAAGACACTGAAATAGAGGACAGGCTGACAGTGACCAGAGGGGAGAGAAGAAGGAGTTTCAGGGGAAAGGGTTTACAGGAACAAAGTTAAAAGACACATGGACAAAAACTAGAAGGAGGGTGGTAATGGGAGGGAAGTTGGGAGGGAGGGGTGGGTGGGCTGGATTGGGAATAAAGGGGAGAAAATTGTACTTGAACAATGATTAAAATAAAATTTAAAAAAATGTCCCTAGTATTAGGATCATGTGAAATACATGTTAATCTTTTTGGTATTTATTTACTTATTTTTAACAAGAACATTTATTAGAGACAGAAATGGAAACAGAAGATGATGCAAAAAATATGACATCTAATTCAAGAATCCGAGGAGTGTAGGGATCACATGCACATATATGAACATACATGCATTCAGATTCAGATACAGGAGGCTGATGATCTGATAGTATTTTCAATAAAGAAATACTTCATGCTGGTTGGTAAACAGCTGTCCTGAGCTCCTCGAGTGCCCTTTGGTGCCCTAGCCTCTTTTCTCTCTTTCCCCTACACCTCTTCCCATTCTAGAAGCTAAGAGTTCAATAGCAGCGGTAGAAGTCTTACACACCTAACTCTGACATTAAGGTCTCCACTTGGACTGGTCAACAGCCCATGCCATATTGTTGTTTAATGTCTTAATAGCACCCCTGTATATTGATGTATTTTGCATAGAATTACCTCTATATTATGAATTGTCTGATGAATAATTATCTGCAGCAAAATTACCTTGGGCAATTGTTAAAAATGCAGATGTGTGGGTCCCATACCCTGGACCCACTGCATATGCGGGGGTGGAGGGGGGTCAGGGAACAGGTAATTCTAGAGCATCCTATCAAATACAGTCTGCATTTTGTAGCACAGAGCAAATTTGTCTGTCCTGTATTCCAACTAGATGCCAAGTTCTTTGAAGGGAGGGTCTTAAGTTCTAACACTCTTGGCATTCACCATTATGCCTACCTAGCTTGGTGCCATTAACAGACAATAAAGAGGAAGGATCATTGATTTAGAAGTGTATGCTGAAAAAATAAGTTAGGTTTGATGATGATGATGATGATGATAATGATGATGTATACTTATTATTTGTCAGGTACTATGATAGGTGCCTTAGAGGCATCATCTAATTGGTTCCTCTCAATAACACTAATAGTACTGTTATAATCTCCATTTTATGGCAGGAAACTGAGACTAAAGATCTCATCATTGGAAGGAAGAACTCCAATATTAGTCTGTCTGATTTCAAAGCCTATACTCTTTCTTGTTTACTAAGCTATACTGGGCTCTTAGATTAAAAAACAACTCTACAGGTAATTTATCAGTCAAGTTCTTTGGAGTTAATATCTTCAATTTGCTTTTGTTTCAAATTTATTTGTGTATTTTATTATATACATGGGGGAAAGTAGGAATAGAAGATGAGGAGATTGTAAAAGCTGTACTCTTTGACTTACAGGAACCAAGGTAAAGAAAATTGAATATAGACAATAATATATGTATATTATGTATATATATATATACATACACACACACACACACACACATATATATATATCCCCCAATACTTAGGAACCACTGTAAACATTTTACATAAATAAAATAAAGTAGTAAAGTACTAACTGAAAAAAAGTTAGAGTTCCCTAGCCAAGATGCAGGCATAGGTAGAAACACTTTGCTTCCTTGCACAACCAAGGAAAAATAAATGATTGGAAAACAAAAAACAACAGAACTGCCAGAAAACAAAACTGCATGGAAGTCTGACAACCAAAAGAGTTAAAGAAAAAACTTTGCCCTGACTGGTAGGAGGGGTGGAGACTGGAAGCCAGGGCAAAGAGGACACTGTGCAAGGCAGTAGCTGGCAGACAGGATTTCCCACATTCGTGAGCAGATAACCTGGAAGAAACAGCTGTGGGAGCGAGACAAAGTGTGCAACCCAGGGTTCTAGCACAGGGAAATAAAGCCTTAAAAACTATGGTTGTAAAAACTTGTGGTGGTTGTGACAGTAGGAGAAACCTCCCAGTCTCACAGGAGAGTCCACTGGAGAGGTCCAGGGGCTCCTAAAATGTACACAGACCCACCCACCTGGGAATCAGCACCCAAAAGAGCACAATCTGCTTGTGGGAAATGAGGAAGGTAACAGAATGTGGGGCAAGAGCCAGGCAAGCGAGCAAGCTGCATTTTTCCTTCTTGGACCCATTTCCCACATACAGCGACACAATGCAGCAAAGAGAGTTACCACACTCTTATGAATACCTAAGGTTCTGCACCTTACAATGTAACAGGCACGCTGAGACAAAGAAATATGGCCCAAATGAAAGAACAGATCAAAGTTCCAAAAAAAGGCCTAAGTGACGAGGAGATAGACAGCCTATCAGATACAGAGTTCAAAACACTGGTAATCAGGATGCTCACAGAAATGACTGACTTCAGTAACAAAATAAAGGAAGAAATGAAGGCTACACAAAGTGAAATAAAGAAAAATATACAGGAAACCAATAGTGAAGGGATGGAAACCAGGACTCAAATCAATGATTTGGAACAAAAGGAAGAAATAAACATCCAACCAGAACATAATGAAGAAACAAGAATTTAGAAAAATGAGGAGAGGCTGAGGAACCTCCAGGACAACTTTAAGTGCTCCAACATCCACTTCCGGCCAAGATGGAGGTGTAGGTGGACACATTGTGCCTCCTTGCATGAGCAAAATTAAGGACAACAAAAATTTAGAAACAAAAAAACAACCAGAACAGACAGAAAATTGAACTGTACGGAAGTCCCGACAACCATTCATCCAGATCAGTAAGAGGAGCAGAGTTGGCATCTGGTGGAGAGGCGTCGCAGCAGGAAAAAGCAGCGGCTAGAAGACCCTGGTGGCAGACCCCAGACACAGCTGCGGGGAGGCAACGAGCAGACCCAGTGAGGTGTGCTAGGCAGCTGGCTGTCCACAGTCACACATTCATGAGCAGATAAACCAGGTGAAAATGGGCAGCAAGACAGACCACATAACCCAGGGACCCAGCGCCAGGAAATAAAGCCTAAAAGCATTGATTGAAAACACTTGTGGGGGTTGAAGTGCTGGGAGAGATTCCCAGCCTCACAGGAGAGTTCTCTGGAGAGACCCACAGGGCCTTAGAACATACATAAGCCCACCTACCCGGGAACCAGCATCAGAAGGGCCCAATTTGCTTGGGGGAAGTGGCAAAGGGGACTGAAATCTGACAGGGAGCAGAGCAAGCGCCATTGTTCCCTCTCTGACCCCGCCCCCACATACAACATCACAACCCAGCGACTGGGGTGCCCTGCCCTGGAAAACACCCAAGGCTCCACCCCTCATATGTAACAGGCATGACCAGACCCCCCCACCAAAAATGGCTCAACCGGAGCACAAATCAAAGCCTCAGAGCCAATACTTTTAAGTGACAGAGAGATAGTCAACCTATCAGATGCACAGTTCAAAGCACTGGTGATCAGGATGCTCACAGAACTGGTTGATTTTGTTTGCAAACTAGATGAAAAAAATGAAGGCTACACTAAGTAAAATGAAGAAAAATACACAAGGAACTAATAGTGATGGAAAGAAAACAGTCTCAAATCAATGTAGTGGACCAGAAGGAGGAAAAAAACATACAATCAGAAAAGAATGAAGAGATAAGAATTCAAAAAAATAAGGAGAGGCTTAGGAACCTCCAGGACATCTTGAAACATTCCAACGTCTGAATTATAGGGGTACCAGAAGGAGAAAAGGAAGAGCAACAGGTGGAAAACTTATTTGAACAAATAATAAAGGAGAACTACCCCATTCTGGCAAAGGAAATGGACTTCCAGGAAGTCCAGGAAGCTCAGAGAGTCCCAAATAAGTTGGATCCAAGAAGGGACACACTAAGGCACATCATAATTACATTAGCCAAGGTAAAGATGAAGGTGAGAATTCTAGAAGCAGCAAGAGATAAGGGGACAGTTACCTACAAAGGAGTTCCCATCAGACTGTCAGCTGATTTCTCAAAAGAGACTTTACAGGCAAGAAGGGGCTGGAAAGAAGTATTCCAAGCCATGAAAGGCAAGGACCTACATCCCAGATTGCTCTATCCAGCAAAGCTTTCATTTAGAATGGAAGGGCAGATAAAGTGCTTCTCAGATAAGGTCAAGTTAAAGGAGTTCATCATCACCAAGTCTTTATTTTATGAAATGTTAAAGGGACTTATCTAAGAAAAAGAAGATAAAAAATATGAACAGTAAAAAGACAGCAAACTCACAGTTATTAATAACCACACCTAAAACAAAAGCAAACTAAGCAAACAACTAGAACAGGAACAGAAACACAGAAATGGAGATTACATGGAGGGATAGCAACAGGGGAGTGGGAGGAGGAGAGAGGGGAAAAGGTACAGAGAATAAGTAGCATAGATGGTAGGGAGAAAATAGACAAGGGGAGGGCAAGAATAGTATGGGAAATATAGAAGCTAAAGAACTTATGACACATGGACATGAACTAAAGGGGGGGAAAGTGGGTGGGAGGGTGTGTTCAGGGGGGAGGGGAGTGAAGGGGGAAAATGGGACAACTGTAATAGCATAATCAATAAAACATATTTAAAAAAATGCTCCAACATCCAAATCATAGGAGTGCCAGAAGGAGAAGAGAAAGAACAATAAATTGAAAATTTATTTGAACAAATAATTAAGGAAAACTTCCCCAAACTGGTGAAAGAAATAGACTGTGAAGAAGTCCAGGAAGGCCATAGAGTCCCAAACAAATTGAACCCAAGGAGGAACACACAGAGGCATATCATAATTAAGATAACCAAGATTAAAGATAAGGAGAAAATCTTAAAAGCCGCAAGAGGAAGGGAGATCATTACCTACAAAGGAGTTCCCATAAAACTATCAGCTGACTTCGCAAAAGAAACCTTACAGGCAAGAAGGGGCTGAAAACAAATATTTGAAGTCATGAAAAGCAATGACCTACACCCAAGATTATTTTATTCAACAAAGCTATCATTTAGAATGGAAGGACAGATAAAGTGCTTCCCAGATAAGGTCAAGTTAAAGGAGTTAAAGGAACAGAATCACAGACATGGAGATCACATGGAGGGTTATCAGTGGGGAGGGAGAGAGTGGGAAAAAAGATACAGGGAATAAGAAGCATAAAAGGTAAGTAGAAAATAGACAGGGGAGGTTAAGAATAGTATAGGAAATAGAGAAGCCAAAGAACTTATACGTACAACCCATAGACATAAAATAAAGGTGGGGAGATGCTGGAGGGTGAAAGGGTGCAGGGTGGAGGCTGATAAAGTGGAGAAAACATTGGGAAAATTGTAACAGCATAATCAATAAAATATACTTAAAGAAGAAAAAGAAAAAAGTTAGAATATGCAGCTATCATTAACTTGAAAGTTAAGTTAAGAAGAGGAAATGATTTTGAGGTTATACCTAGAAATTGAGTCATAAGAAAAGGGAATTGAGATGAGAACTCATTAAGAAATAATGAGGGCAACTGCCATTTTAGAAAAATCACCAAGCGGCTAGCTGATGCCTGGACTTGACAATGGCATAAGAAGCAGTCTGGACTTGGAGAAATTAAGGCAGCTCATAAGAGAAAGTGGATTGAAAGGAGAACTGAGCTTCACACGCATGCAGTTTTGTTTTTAAGTATTTTGTTGGGAGTTGGGGTTAATGAGATCACAGAGTATTAAAATTTGATTCTAGTTAAAGCATCTTTATATACTAAACTTAATGAAGAATGGCTAATTAACATCTTTTGAATAGAAGGAAAAATGGAATATACATCAGGATTGTCCTTTCAAGGCAAAAACAAACGCAAAATCAAGTTTGGATAAATGGAATCAGAGTGCTTATTCAGACTTCACTATACCAATCCCAGTGCTCTTCTTTAGATACAGATCACCTTCCAATCATCCTTGATTCATTCGTGACACAGGGGAAGTGAAGATTTCACTCTTACTGGGATCGGGGCAAAATCCCCACTTCTCGTCTCTTTCATATCGGCTTGTTGTGGCACACCACAGTAAATTGTCTTCCCGCCCTTCCCGGGTACATTCGTGATGCCACTGGCGGTTATACTGGAAGGGAAACATGCATGGTGTCCCGTGGCTGTTCCCTTTCAGTGTATACAGATCTAGGAGAAGAAAAGGACAAAGTCAAATAAATATTATGCCAGCTTGATTTTAATGACTGAACACCTATAATGGGCAAAACTCTTGCTGTACCAGAGAGAACCCTCAGGACCTCACTGTCCAGAGAATGTTAGCGTGAAAGCTGTGTGCTGGGCTCAGAGGACGTACTCACAGATGGTGTATTTATATATTTATCTGTTTGTTTATTAATTATGGTGCAGTGGTACAGAAGCATACACAGATGTGAAAGGATGAAAAGGAAAATTTAATGGAAGTTTTACTTTAAAATATCACCTATACCAGTGATCAGCCCTTGACCATCAAGAGCTTCATAGGCCTTTATTAATTTAGTTATCCCACAAATATTTATTGAGCATTTAATGTGTGCAGCAGTGAGGGTATAACAATGGACAAACTGGAGAAAGTTCCCCTTAAAAAGGAGCTTCTCTACTAGTGAGGAAAGACAAAAATAAAACAAATGCACAAGTAAACATAATTTCAGGAAGTGATAAGTACCATGATGAAAAACAAAACAGAGTAGGAAGACAGTGTGTGTGTGTGTGTGTGTGTGTGTGTGTGTGTGTGTGTGTGTAGGGGTATTATTTTGGATCAGGTGGTTAGAGAAGGCCACTCTGAAAAAGAACTGGATAAAGTCAGGGAGCAAGTATTTGGAAAAGGGTTGTCTGGAAGAAGGATGAGCAAATATGAAGAACTTGCAAGAAGACGTGTGTGGGATGAATGAGGAAGAACATGGGGGGAACAATGGGAAGAGGAGTCAGGGAAGTTCAGTGTCAGCTCACAGAGGCCTGCTTGCCACATTATGGACTTTGGTCTTTCTTCTGAGCATCGTGGGAAGTCACTAGTGGGTTATGGATGAGAAATTCACATGATCAGATTTCCATTTTTAAAGCCTCATGGGGTGCAGTGTGGCAAACAGAACCCACACAGGGAGGGGACAAAGAGGGAGGACAAGCTTGGAGGCCTCTACAGCTGTTTTAGAGAGACACGACAGTGCCCAGGTGGCCTGCTGGCTGCTTTCTCCCTTATCATTGGCCTTAAGTGGGAAACAACAACTTTTCATGACTCAACTGGGGCTTTCTGTGGTGACAGAGATCAGGGCCACCCTCAATCAATAGGTCTTAGGGGGAAAGGGCTGGCTGTGGAGATACCCACCCCTTCCACACAATCAGAGGGGCTGGACTGAACTTTCTGGCATCACCAGCCCTAGAGGTTAAGGTTGTTTAAGAACCATTGGTATTTCAGGACACATCCTCTTGTTTTGGTCCTTGCCTTCTACTCACCCTTCCCCTGCATGCATTATGAGTGTGGGTATGTAGCTAAAATGTTAATATAAAGCAAACTTTCATGTTCTCCTTGGAACTGTAGATTATTTGGAGAGCTGGTTTGCAGCACTTGCTTCATTGTAGTGAGTCCTAAAAATAGCCTGCTTTAGCTCCATCTCTTTATTCATTTCTTGTAGGTACGGGATAAAGTCCTGCCTTGGATCTGAGGAGTTCCTTGCTCTGCTTCCTAGGAATGGTATAGCGTTCTTAGAAAGATATGTTCTAACTCTACCGAGCACCATGAAGACAGGGACCACATCTGTCTTGCTGGCCTTTGTAAAGCAAATGCCTGGCCCTCTACCTGAGAAACAATAAGTGCTCAATAACTGTGTACTAGATGGTGAAGAGATGGACAAAAGAATGAAGAGCACCACCAAACAAAACCTGAGAAACAGGTCTGGGTAATCATAATTTAACTATGCTGCTCTCTTCTTTTCTTTCTTGTTTTACTTTTTACAAATGGCAAATATTACAGAACTGTGAAAAATAAAAGCCTTTCCCCTACAAAAACAAACAAACATGCTTTTCTATTCCCTTGCACACACGAATTAACCCCTGACAACCGTCTATCTTGTAACGCGACCATCGGGTGGACGCTGGCAGGGCTTTGGAGGCACAGAGGTGCCCTGCAGACACACTCCCTCCCCGGGACGGAGTGTCTGCAACCGGAGAAACAGTGGCGGGAGAGGTTCTCAGATTCGTCTTGCTAAGTTGTTACTTCAAAGTTCTTTTCCTTCTACCTCCATTTTCTCATTTCCTTTCCTCCTCCTATACTTTCTCCTCTTTCCATTGATTCCCAAAGTTAAGTGTTTTCTCCTCTGGTCTCTCAGAACTTCTACTTCTTTAGGAGAATTCAGCAAGTCCAGTCCAAGACTCTAGTCATTCTTTTGCAATAAGTGATTAAGCAACTAAAATATATTTAGCAGAAGTTTCTTGAGAGTCCGGGTACTATGTACATCTTTCATATATTTTACAAATCTTTATGGCAAACTTTCTAAATATATCATTTCATTAGTACTTTGGTTAATTATTTTTTTACCTTTGTGCAGATATTCACAAATGCCTCCACCGCCTGACATGTAGGAAACCCACTTATGAAGATATTTCCAGGAGGCCACCAGCACGTTGTTCTTCACCTGCACCATGTACTGCAGCGGCCCGGAGATCATCTTCCTGTTACAGCGCCACCCCAAGGAAACGTGGGTGGAATCGCACTCATATATGCTTAACGGCTGCTCTGGATCAGATAAATTCAGACCCAGGCAACCGCTGCCTCCAATGTTAAAGAGGCGATGGTTTGAAACCCATTTCCACATCATGTACTTGTTGGGTGGTTTGCAATTCTCCAGGGTCAGTACAGATTTGCCTGCTTGAATGCATTTCTTGACGCTCTCACTTTGGATCACAAATATTCCTTTATCTGAAACAGCAAATAAAAGATATGGTATGGGATTTTCATATGTAATTTTCTAGTGTCATGGGCATCCCAGTGTGCATGTGTTAAGTTGTGATATGTCACAATCAGCAGCCATTTTGGACAGATCTGGAGTTGATGGGCAGGGTCCACCAGGAAAGTTTGTTTGTTCAAAACAGAGAAGTTTCTTGGGAAGCAAAAATGGGCTCATTGAAGCTAATGGGAGACCTCTGATCTAAGACCTCCATGGCCCTACAGTAACAAAGGCTACCTGTCAATCCACTCAGGAACTTTACTGATGGCGAAGGAGCTCTCCACAACTGGATAGAAAGCAGGCATTGAGAATAACACTTGGGGCTAGAGAAGAAAGACGCTGGGTACCCAGAGGCATGTGACATTTGGTTTTCTTCAGGTAAATGCTTGAATATTAGAAACATGACAGCTGGATCAAGAGCCACCAAAACCGAAATTTCTACCATTAAATTCCTGTAGAAAACCCAAAGGATAGACATGAAGTATACTTTGTATCTTGATACAAGAGGTCATACAGATGAGAAAAAAAAATACTTCTCCACATTTGCTTTTTGTGTTAGACCCATCAGCAGTTGAAAAGTGGAGACCTTTGATATGGGAGTGCCCTCTTTGCAGGAGCAGCCTTGTTGTGTGGGACCAGCAGGAGCAGACAGATGCCCAGGACACTAGCTGAGGCCCCATACTTAGATACGAGAAGGGTAAGAGTGCCATGATGGCAGCAAAAGCACATAGGCCATGCAGACAAGTGGAAAAAGCAAGCGTTTTGTGATATAGTCTTGAGCTTCCAACTTCCTGGAGCAGAAAAAGATGGGTGATTTGGGTGAATTTCCTCTGGAAAAGCTGGCAGGGCACAGCCAGGGAATATGTGTTAATTACATGCCTGTTACATGATTCCACCTCAAGCCACTGGCTTGGAAGACACCTAATACACAGCAATCATGAACGTATTCTCTCGAAGCATGGACTGTCCTGAGCTCATTGACTAAATATGCTGGCGGCTGCTGCCTAGGCCCTGGTACTCAGCCCAGAATGTCTGGTCAGGTCCAAGAGCTTGTTTGTTCTCCCGTTAGCTAGGTTCTCCTCTTATATTTTACTTCCTGTCCAATCTTCAGATCTCTGAAGGAACATTATCAGGTTCCCTTAAAATAGCTGTAGTTTAGGGAAAGTTGTGTCATATCGCAGGGGGATAGAAGGGACAGGCAAAGGCCTTCTAGAGATTTGGAACAATGCAGAATGAACCTCCTTACATATCAGTGCATGGGAATAATGGTTTTTGGTTTTTTTGGTACAAGTTCTTTTGACTTTTCCAAAGTTACTGAGATCAAGAGAAGCTGATTTACAATAAGAAAAATCACAATGCATTGTTAGAAAAAAAGATTGTCAATGTATAAATGAAAGTTATACTTCATTTAATAGTTGATAACCTTATTTACAAATATATATTTGAGGGATTGAATTAGTTGTTAAAAAATTGCTTAGTCACCAGACATCAGAGCAAAAGAGAAGAGTGTGTAGTGCAGTGTGGGGAGAGAATGAATAGTTTTAGGGAGATTTCATTTAGATCAGGAAATTTGTTTTCCTAATGAAACCTATGTCTGTATGTTATTAGTAATAACCCTTTAAGGCCAAATCTACCTCTCTCCAATGTAATGTGGATTCTAATGACTAACCTCTGCAACTTTCCTTTTCACCTTTTCATTCTAGCTAGAAGGCTCACCTTAATTTCTCTTATAATCTACTAATCATTCTCTGGCTAGCTCAGAGAACTCTCTGGCTAGTTCTATTAATTTTTTACTAAAGAATAATTATTTTATTACAATTGTCCTGCAACTAAGTGGCTGGACTTCAGCCCTCTGGGCTTCTGTTTATGGTATATACTTAAGGTAGGTGGCTAGACCACCTCACTAGTGGTTAAGAACTCTGGAAACAGGCAGACCTGCTACAGACTAGTCTTGTAACTTTGGGCAAATTTTCTATTTTTTTTAAGATTATTTATTTATTTATTTTTAGAGAGAGGAGAAAGAAGGGAGAAAAAGAGGGAGAGAAACATCAATATGTGGTTGTCTCTCACATGGCCCCCACTGGGGGCCAGGCCACAACCCAGGCATGTGCCCCAACTGGGAATTGAACCGGCAGCCCTTTGTTTTGCAGCCCATGCTCAATCCACTGAGCTACACCAGCCAGGGCTGGGCATATTTCTTGATCTTTGTGAGCCTCACCTTTCCTCTGTGAACTGGAAATATGTGTAATACTGGTCTCAGAAGGTGCTAAGAGTATTCCATGAAAAGCTACATGCAAAAGAATAAAAATAGACTATTATTTGTCTTCATACAAAAAAATTAACTCACACTAGATCAAAGACCTAAATATAAGACCTGAAACAATAAATTACATAGAAGAAAACATAGATACTAAATTATGGGCCTTGGTCTTTGAGAGGATTTTATGAATTTAATCCCAAAGGCAGGGGAAGTAAAGGCAAAAATAAGTGAATGGGACAATATCAAAATTAAAAGCTTCTGCACAGCAAAAGAAACTGCCAACAAAACAAAAAAGCAATCAACCAAATGCAAGAAGATATTTGCAAACAACAGCTCTGACATCTAGTTAATACCCAAAATATATAAAGAACTCATCATACAACTCAACACCAAACAATCCAATTAAAAAATGGAGAGAGGACCTAAACAGACACTTCTCCCAAGAAGACATACAAATGGCCCAACAAATACATGAAAAGATGCTCAACTTCACTACTATTAAGGAAATGCAAGTGAAAACTACAATGAGCTACCACCTCACACCTGTTAGAGGCTATTATCAACAAGATGGGTAATAATAAGTGTAGGATAGGTTGTGGAGAAAAAGGAAGCTTCGTTCCCTACTGGTGGAAATGTAAACTGCTACAGCCACTATGGGAAACATTATGGAGGTTTCTCAAAAAAAAATAAGAATAAAGCTACCATATGACTCGGAAGTCCCTCTTCTGAGCATCTGTCCAAAAAATTTGAAAACATTTATTCACAAAGATATATGCACCACTGTGTTTATTGTAGTATTGCTTGTGGAGGACAAGGCATGGAAACATCAATGTGTCTTTTGATAGATGATTGGATAAAGAAGATGTGGTACATATGTATAATGGAATACTACTTAGCCATAAGACGATGAAATACTGCCACTTGCAACATTGGATGAATCTTGAGATGATTATGCTAAACAAAGTAAGTCAGATGCAAAATGTTAAGAACCATATGATACCACACATATGTGGGATATAAAACTGAAAGCAACAAGTGAGCAAACAAGAAAAATGAACAAAAACTCATAGACACAGACAACAGCATGGTGGTTACCAGAGGGAAGGGGGTTGGGAGATAATAAAGGGAAAATGTGATAAATACATGGTGATGGAAGGAGATTTGACTTTGGATGGTGGGTATACAATGCAATATACAGGGGATGTATCATAGAGTCCTACACTTGAAACCTATATAACTTTACTAACAATGTCATACCCAATACGTTTTATTTATAGGAAAAAAAAGAGTATTCCATTAAATAATCCATGCGAAGCACACCACATACTACCTCGACATGGGAAGACCTCAATAAATGCCAGTTGTTATTGTTGTTATCAACCCTCTGGCTTCCTGATTCTTGGTCTGTAGATCCAGCTACAGATCTGGTTGATCACTCTAGAGTGTTAATCTGAGCATCCCACAAAGAACTCTCTTCTTCCATCATCACAACAAAAGCTCATTTTTACTTTAGCTTCTGCCGCATACAGCGCATGCAGATTTACTAGTTTTAAACAGTCATTAAACACCATGACATCGCCTTTCAGGGAGAAGACAATACTCTTCAAACAACCAGGTAACAAAATTCTTGCTTTGTCTGTTCAAATATAGGTGCAGCTCTGAATTAAGATTCTTTGTTCATCTCTTACATTGTTTATAAATTCTATATTGCTGCTCTTCCGTAGGAAAGAGAGAATATGATGTTAACAAGTAGTGTATGGATGGGTGTGGTCTATGAGTAAGTAGACAGGGAAATTAAATATCACTAAAGTTGGGAGTGAATAATGTTTTTAAATATCCGACTTATGAAGTGTAAAGAGAAAATGAGGGATTGAATCAGAACTTCTGTAATCACTCCAGTGATCAGAAAACTGTCTTTCCAAAGCAGAAGATATTAGAGAAACTTAATCCCATGGTGCATGATTCTGGGCTGCTCTTACCTTTCCATGCCCAGCTGCCTTTAGAATGTAACTTTGGAAAAGTTCTTCAGAATGTGTCAAAATGTGTAACTCTGCCTTAACAATAACAATAAACCTGTCATTTTCAAAAGAATACTATGTCATGCCAAGCTAAAAATGACCCAAGCCCACTTCCCATTAAGCCATAACAGAATCTAGTCCTAGCATCATTACTCTCCATAAATTCACTGAGGAGAAAACAATAGTTTTCAAATAGACTATGAAGAGACCAATATAGGTATCAATACTCTGATTATTATTATATGCATGTATGGGTTGTCTGTAACAAAAAATAATGTGAAAATAAACCACCATCCTTAGTGCCTGTAGCCAGACTTCAAAAAGGATGAAAATCAAATATGGGAGGAATCAAGATTGATTACATATGTCAAAGACATCAGTTCTGCTTGAACAGTGATTAAGTGATTAATGAAGTACTGTCAGAATTACTAAATCTCTTCTCAGTAAAATGTTATTATACTTCCCTTCATGATTATAAGTTTAGGGGGGAGAAAAAGGATTAACTTACTGGAAGTGACTTATAAACTAAATTTCTTCTTTTTTTTTTAACAAAATAAAATCCATGGAAGACAGTGGTTCTGCTTTCTACTTCTGAGATCTTTTTAGGAAGCGATCATTTTAGACTCACCTTTTGGCCCCACAGGATAAGATGTGCTTTTTAAGGACTGGCAAGAGAATGCTTCCTTGATCAAGTGTGGAACTTAAGTTTAGGGTAGTCCTTTCATGACCACATGTAGACTATTACTTCGTTCATTCATTCATTCATTCTTTCAACAAGCATTTACTGGGTGCTGGATATGTGGTAGGCATTGTGTAGAGTGCTAGAGATGTAGAGGGAAACCATTTGCCATAATATCTGTCCCTTAAAACTGTATCTATTTGTATGATTGTCTACAAGTAAAGTAAGTATCAAAAGTAAATTGTAATTGAAAAATAAAAATAAATAAAGCCTCAAAATTCCAATCTCTTCTTCTTTCACTAAACATCAACTACAGCTCAGGTGAATGCTCTTAAAATAAATGAAAACAGCCCTGGTTGGTGTGGCTCAGTTGGTTGAGCATTGGCCTGTGAACAGAAGGGTCACTGGTTTAATTCTTGGTTGGGGCACATGTCTGAGTTGTGGGCAGGTCCCCCTTTGGGGGCATGCAAGGGGCAACTAGTCGATATTTCTTTCACACATATTGATGTTTCTCTCCCTGTTTTCCTTCCTTCCCTCTCTCCAAAAATAAAATACTACAAAAATGAAAACAAACAACAAATAAACAAAAACACTATATCTATTCATTCTGGAATCATGGGAATGCTCCTAGTTAATGAAATAAAGGAGGCTCCATCTCTTTAAAAAAATTATAATTGCACTTAAAAGGAACTCTTTAAAACAAGTGACTTTAACAAAAGGAAAAGAAAATAGATTAAAACTTAAGACACCTAACTGGATTTTTAGGAGACATCATGTGTGAGGTGGACGTGACTTCCCAGTGTCGTCAGACCCTTCTGAGTGGAGGGCACATACTTGACCGGGGAAGACATGGCAGAACAGTGCTGGAAGGAACGTGGAGAGAAGACTAACTTTACCCGTAAATGCAGAGCCATGAACTTCAGACCTAGATGAGTCTGTAAAGCTCATTTAATTGAATCATTCCTTTACATTTTTCCCCCAAATCCATTTTATCTTAGAAGTTCTATATACTCAGTGAGGACCATACAGTCCTAGGCCTAACTTTAATTACATCCATTCATTAATAACTCAGAAGAAGACAACAAACGGCTGGCACTTGTTGCCATTTAGGGTAAGAGATTTGAAATTTCAAGCAAATATTTATTGAGTGTGTAATAGGCATGTGTTAGGAACCCTGCAGATAAAAGGGTATATATGTCATAGTGTTTGCCCTCAAAGAACTTATCTTCTCCCTGGGAATATTTCGCGAAATGTACAGAAAGAACTGTAACTTAAAGCCAAAGTATATTTTGACATAACAGGTATAAGCACAATAAGGTAGAAGTCAGGGGTAGAAGGGGTCAGTTCGACTTAGAAGTTGAAGAAATCACTCTCTCACACACACACATATATACACATTCTCATTCAGCAAACATTATTTATTAGGGAGCTAATATTTGTCACGCATGCAAGAGCATTGGTGAACTAGACTACCATGGATACTTGCCCTCATTACAGAGTCCAGACAAGTGGAAGAGGTCTGTGTGTGGAGAGATGATGAGTCGGGCAAGGGGCATCCTGGACAGAACAAATGCCACCACAGCTCAGAGGGGATGAGAATAATCAGCTGCAGGGGTTGCGAGCCTAGCTACACATAAGACTTTGGTAGCCATAGACTACGAACTTAGAAAGAGGTGGTTTGGAGTAATTTTATAAAGAAGTTGAATTTTATGCAGAAATTTGTATGTTACCCTTCATATGAAAGGGAGCTTTCAGAAAATGAGGAGGCATGAGTGGGGCTGTGGTGTGAAATTCACCCCACAATTGGGCTGGTGAATCATTCAACAAAACATTTATTACTGTGTGCCTGACATGGTTTTAGAGAGCTGAGAATATGGACATAAGGGCAAATGTCCAAGTTCTTGCCCCAGGGAAGTTCTCATTTAGGTGAGAGGAGACAGCCCATGAAAGGAAATGGAGAGCAGTCTGGGGACTATTGCTATGACCCAGCCCGGAAGATGGAAGGTACTGACTCAATGGGTGGTGAAGGGAAGAGAGGGAATTACTGGACTCCAGCCACCAGCGAGAGAATTCAAAGGGGGAAGAAATGACAGGATTTGGTAAAGGATGCAATGTGAGGATTCTGGAAAAAAGTAGCTAGAATGACTTGTTTTCTGGCTTCAGGTATTCGACTGGCTGCCAGATGGCTGCCAGTCCCTAGGACACCCCAAGGTTGGAGTCTAAAGCCTGGGGCTGCTATTGCAGCTTGATCTATCTGTGTGAACAGTGCCCATGGGGTCTTGGGGGCAGTTTCTCTTGAGACCCTGCCACTTCATGTTCAGTATCCCTCTGACGCCTGCACCTGCCTTGTGGAGTCCTCTTCTGCTTTAAATAGCTTTTCTCTTAGAACTGCCGGAATTTTTCGAGTGTTAAGTAAATAAACTATAGTTTAAAGTATTAAGCCTTGGTGAGGTTTCTGTACATTTAACAAAAAACACTTGAAACAAACAAAAGAATAATTCCTAAAGAAATACTCTTTTTTAATGGTGGATTTTAGGCAGGCAAAGGGCTTTCCAGTATTCGATAAATTACACTATGACAATGGCCTTGTAACCTAATACACACACAGAGTCAGAATCTGTGCTGCTCCATGTTAAGGGAACTGAAAGGAAAAGTTCAAATGCACGGTTCCCATCAAGTGCAATGTTTAAGACAGGCTATTAGGAAGCCACAGCTTGACGACTGCAATCCAATTTCAATCTCCTAGCCCATTCCCCTGGGTTTAAACCTCTTTTACTCCATCCACTCACACAGCTGGTGCTGGGCTCATGGACTTCCTGCCCTGTATCATGTCCCGAATCTGTCCAGTTCCTTGTTGTTCTAACAGTATTTCAGTTTCGGAACGGAAGGGGTCCAATCTGTAACCAATCTAAAAGTGAGCAGCTTCTCTCTTGAGATGTACTGACCTTTTTCAGCCACACAAATTTGAGTTTGTGCCCTCCAGAAAACAAAGGCTTCAGATCTGATTGTGTTCCTTAGATTACTCTTAGCAGGAAGAGATGTTGTAATTGGCCGAATCAATTCCTGTTCTTGGCTGAATGATGCAGAAAATCTGGATTCTTAACATGACTTTCCAAACCAATAAGCAAGAAATTTCTGGTGCTTGCAGCATGCACATTGTACTTGAAAGACCAAAGTGAAAAGTGTACCTGCCCTTCCTGGGCGTCTCTGGGGATTTGCATTTATCCCAGATCCTCTGAGATTTGGTGATTGTGTTTTAACAAGCTGACAGCTCCTAACAAAGCCTGTGGGTTTCTATCAATTGCCTTCCATTAATCAACTAAAAAGTTCAGTACATTTTAAAACATCTCAACTTGCCTCAGAACTTCCATCTCTTCCCCTGCCCTACCACTGTCCTTCACTTGGAGCCTTCTTTATTCTCCTATAGCTTCCGAACCCGGATAATCACTACCTCCACAGGCCGGTGGAACCCTCTGGCTAAATCTTTTTATGTGTTCTTTTCCCCTTGCTCTCTAATCTCCCCAAATTGTTGCTTCAAGTTCCACAAGGCCTATAGTACTCTGGCTCACAGGTGGGGGAAAAGTGAAACCCAACTTAATCAGCACCATCAGGCTTGGTTTTGTGAGGCTTCAAATTGCCTGTTACCAACCCCTGTGTGAAGTGGATTAACCCTTTCAGACTGTCCTCACCACTCCCTGCCATTCTCTCCCCCTCCTGGGTCCCTCTGCCCATCTCACTCAGCAGCACTGACCCTTGCAGAAAATCTTATTATCTCTTTACAAGTTCTTTGTTTCATCTCTGTATCTTACCAATGAATTTTAAAGCCGAGTTAAAACTCATTTCCTCCTTTTAGCTTTTAGTTTATTTCTCCATCATTTTTGTCTTTAACTCTGAAGTACCTAACAGACATTGCCAGTGTAAAAATCATTGACAGCGGCTCTATGATCATCTCACAGACTGTGTTGAAATATACCATTTCAGTCGCCAGGGAGCCTCGTTACAAAGAGCAAGTTATGGCAAGATGCCGTCAGATAGAACACTGATACACCTCCCTCACAAATGCCTGCGTGTTGAAGCCCCCATGTGGTATGATTCAAGGACTTGGTCATCAAAACAAACACAGAAAAGCACTCCACCACCAACAAAACCACGCTGGGAAAGATGTGACATCATTGAAAGCAAAGTGTTTGCAGGAGCTCTCCATTTTAACTGCTTTGAGAATATACCCATTAAAAAAAAAAACAGAAAAACCTATACTTAAATGGGAGATAGACACTGAAATGAAAACAAAACCATCTTTTTTAATGGTAAATACATTGTTAGTCCCTGTATTCATTCGCAGGGCTGCCATAACAAAGTACCACTAACTGAGTGGCTTAAACAACAGAAATGATTGGCTCACGACTCTGGAGGTTACAAGTCAAGAAACAAGGTGCTGGTGGAGCTGGCTCCTTCCATGGCCCGTGAGGGAAGAGTGTTGTTCCAGACCTCCCTCCCTGGCCCATAGATGGCTGTCTTCGCCCCATATTTCCTTATATCACCTACTCTCTCTCTGCATATTTCTGTATTCAAATGTCCCCTTCTTATGAGAACACCAGTCTTATTAAATTTGGGGCCGCCCTAATCACCTTGTTGTAACTTGATTACCTCTGTAAAGACCTTATCTCCAAATAAGGCTTCATTATGAGGTATTGAGGAGAAGGACTTCAACACATAATTTTTGAGGGGGACACAATTTGACCCATACCTCTTCCCATGCTTCTTATTCAAGCAGGCTACCTAATTTGCAGGGCCCAGGGTGAAATGAAAATTCAGGGCTCTGGTTGGGGCAGAGAAGTTGAGTCAATCTCCACTTTCCACTGGCCCACAAGTGATCGTAACTTCCATGCCAGAGAGAGATGGGAACACATTTAGTACCTGGGTTTGGGGTAGGTGATAGGTTCCCAGTTGGTCCTTATATCACCTACAGAGGTGCTGCCAGCCCAGCAGAGACAGTCACTGCTTTGTTCTTCCCTTAGATGCCACTGATCATTCACTCCCAGACCCTGGGCCTCCAGTCCCCAACCCCAATGCAACCAGGTTGCCACGTGGGTGGAGGATAAGAATATGAAGCGGGAGGCTGAAAATGCAACCAGGGGGAACTGGGGAGGTATTAAGAGGTGGGACTGAGCTTGAGGTGTGGCTTTAACTGCTGGCTCTTACTCCATTATCCCATGGGACTTCGTGCCCAGCACACAAATGCAAAGATAAAAACGTTGAGGAATTCCAAGACCCCAAACCACAGAACATTAAACCCCAAGTTCAAGGTCCTATTCAACATGGGTCCCTATGAGACTGCTGAGGTCAGGTGCTATAAAGCCTGCCCTGTCCTTATTTGTACAAGGCTAACACAATAGGAAAAAGACTGTAGAAAATTGCTTTTAGGGTAGAGCTGCTTGAAGGTAAAGAGTAAGTGCCTTGTTTTCCTCATCTGCACAATGGGTTTTAAATTAGTGCTGGCCTTATCAGATCCTGATAATGATTACCTCAGTCCATAGGGCCACTTTATAAATGTTAATTAAAAGAAAAGCAAATTATAACTTTGAACATGGATAGCTGCAAAATAGCCACAAAATAAGACAATGGTTGTAGTAAGATAATCACTTAGAATTTCCTGTTTATACTTTCATAATTGAAAAGGAAAATTCTCAGACTCATAGTTACAAAGATAGAACTGATGGTTGTTGTCAAAGGGGCGGGGACATGAGGGATAAGTGAAAAAGATGAAGGGATTAAGAAGGACAAATTGGTAGTTACAGAATAGTCACGGGAATGTGAAGTACAGCACAGGGAATACAGTCAGTAATATTGTAGTAACTACGTACAGAGCTAAGTGGGCACTTGAAATATCGGGAGGACCACTTTGTAAAGTATATGCTCATCTAACCATTATGCTGTACAGCTGAAACTAATACAGAATATAATTTAAAAAAGAAAAGGAAAGTTCTCAAGAGCAGAATGCCCAAAACCTGAAACAGTAAAAAATTTTATTAACATATTTCTTTGGAATTGTAGTAGTCTGGAAAGTATCATAAACTGACAGTCATATGGATGCACATGAATGCAGAAACCTCTTGCTGTTTTGTTTAGCTCTGTTTCATTAGAGCCCAATTTATAGAAATTCTATTACTATTCCTTTTTTTTGAATGGCTTTATAAAATATTCTTCTTTAAGTGACTTAATATAGTATTCATAAGGTGTTGTTTTGTTTGTTTTAAGAACTGTAATATTTTTCACTTTGATCAATTAAAAATATAATTAATGTTCCTAAGTTTCTATTGGAAAATCTCAAAGCCCTTTAAGGATAATTTCTGAAAGAAAACAGCAGCAAAGTCTACAGATGTCTCGACTATATTATTTTGATAGCTTATATAAGGACTCATAGGGATGGGTTCAAAAGAAGCAAAACAAAGGGATCGTTTTTTCAGAAAACCTGATCTAAATAAGCAAATTGCTGGTCAGGGAAGGGGAGCTGAGGGGACAACTGAGCTGTCTGTGTGGCTCAACCCTTCTGGTCACTGGCCTGCAATCCCCATTGTGTGGTATCGGTTACTGCGACAGCCAACAATAGGAAAGGAGGTTACGAGCTTCATGAGAAAGAAGCCAGGAAAAGCTGGAAGTGCGTCCTGACTCTCTGAAGCTCGGCGGAGAGGAGCTGGTCAAAGAAGCGGAGATGGCAGCTGTGAGAGTGGAAGAGACTCTGAGAGCTGAGCAGCGGAGACGGGAGAAGTAGCGTCAGATGGCTGGAGTGATCCCCCGCCAGGAAGGGCAGCTAAACCAGTGTCTGATATGCTTTCACTTAAATCCCAAATCTCCAGAGTTTAGGAACTACCTAGAAAAAATTGAAAAGCCACTAATAGCTTTGTACATTTCTTCTTATTAAATATTCACTCCTACATGTGGGAAGTACTGGTTTGGAAAAGGAGGACTTGCAGAAAGAGGCTTACCTCCTGTTCCTCTTGCCACAAAATCAAATTACCGGCTCCCATCAAACAGCAGGATACAGAATGAACTATTTAATGGAATCACAAAGCTATTCAGGGGTTCAAATCCCCACCCTCAAGTTCCTATAGGCTCAAGTTACTTAGCCCTCCTTGATTTAGATAGTAATATAGTACCTACCTGATTTGGTGAGGACTCAGTGTGTTAACGGGTGTAAAGAGGCACAGAGTAACCACTCCCCAAACATCAGATACTATTGGGAACAGTTGAGACCCCTCTCAACTGTAGCTTTTTCCCTCTGTATTAGGAATGGAAACTATGAGGAAAATGTCAGGGTCACAACTTCTCCCCACTGTTGCTCCTGGTGGTGGCTCTCATCACCCTCCTTCAGAAACCTCTCTCAGGTGGCACCTTGATTTTCCTTCCTCGACACTGGGGTACACCACCCTGAACCCCTTCCTCACGTTCACTATGGGATACCAGCAGATTCTCCATTGTCCTCCCCACTCCAAACAAAGCCTTTGACTTGCAACACAGATGACCCAACACTCGTCCCCCTGTGTTTTCTCCACTGCAGGTTGTGGCTGATTTAATGGGTCATGAGGTCAATTGAATGGTGAGCATTACAAAACAAAGTAGAATGAAACAGAGTAGAAAAGTAGCAGCACATCATCATATTAAGTAAGGATTATTTTTTGATGAAACTTTGTTCAGACATGCATGTCCGCACTGCCCTGCATGTCAGGTTCCTCAGCTTCCTCTGTTCCAAGGACCCTGCTTCACCTGTTCTCCACTTGGGTGGCCACTCCGACAGCCACACCTTGGCTCTGGTCGCTGCTGAGCACGGATCCCCTCAAAGCTCATTTCTATTGCATTCAATCTAACCTAATCTACCCCTCCAATTCTGCCATCCCTCTCATCTCCTTTCACTAAATCTATTATTTTTTAATTTTCTTCCTCTTTACCTCTTATTTTTGAATCCAAACTTTCTGCTCCTCAGTATTTCGACTGGGACTGACTTTTTTGTCATCAGCATCTTTCTTTATGCACAAGTGCTTTAACCTTCTAGATGGTCTCTTTGCTGCCCTTCAGAATTACCCTTTTCAAGTCCCAAATCGATCATGGTGTTCCTAAACATAAAAGTGTGATCTGATTCCCCTTTGTCCAAACTCACAAGACCCTTCTCAGCAGTACCCAATTCACCCAATCAGATTTTCTTTCCCCTTTAAGTATAGTGCCTCTAACCAAAGTGTTTATTCCTCATCTTCCGCATGATTCCGAATACAGACATGTCACAGAGTCTTGTCCTGCTGTGACCCTATTCTGGGGGTCTGCTCACCCACAGGACCTGATGGTGCAGCGTCTCTGTGTGCATATTATACCCCTATAGTCCCCGATTCAAGGACAAAGCACAGGGACTGGTCAGACCGCTGTGACCAGATTCCTCTCCCAGAAAATTAAGGAACTCTTTCAAGGATGCTGTGAGAGCTACACATGAAAGATCCTGCAGGTTGAAGCAGAAGAAACCAGTCCACAAAAAGACAACCAAACAGGGACCACCAAGCAGCCCCTGAGACAGGAAAAGTAATTGCTTCGTCCCAGTGGCTTGCTCTTGCTTCCTGGGAGGCCTAGTTGCACAGGAGAATCTGTCCTTGGGTCCCCTTGAGACCCTGGTACACTTACATCTAGCCCCACAGTTGCCTGAGTGACCTTCAGGGCCTACTTTCCTCCATCTAAAACAGTCCAGACTAGAACTTTCATTGAACTACTGTCACCCAACACGTGATTCCTTACCTTTGCACATACTCTCTGCTCCTGGGAATGTTCTAGCTCCCGTTTCTCATGTGGCAACTACCTACTTATCCCTCAGGAAAACAAATGACCTATTGTTAGTCCTCAGCCTCTCAGGCCTGTCCCTCCTCTGCATCCCTTTCCCCAGCCCCTCAGGTCAGTCTCTCCTCCACATCTCTTCATTCCTTATTATCATAACACCTACTGTATTGTTTTGAAATTGTTTGTGTTTCAGAATCTGTGTCTAGATGCTCAGCCTCTTGGGAACAGTACCCTATTCTGCTCATATGTTTGTCTCCCTAGTCTGCAGGCGAGTAGATGATTCTTCTGTCTCCCTACCCTCACCGCCAACCCTGGAGGTCCCTCACCTGGTACAGTTCTCATTTATTCCCACTGACTTTCTGTGTCTCCCAGCCTGACAGACCTCAGTGCAGTCTACAGCGCCAGGAGATTAGTGCCCCAGGAGGGGCCCTCCATCAATGACGGGGATGGGGGGCGGATGGGGGGGGGATGAATGTCTGTGCTTCCTGCCCCTCAGTGGGTCCCTCAGAAACACCTCTGTGAAATAGCGCCCCAGTTGCCTTTATGGTGTTCTTCTATCTCTTCCCTGTCTCATTCCCTCATTCCTTTATCATGCCTTTTAGAATCACCTCCCAAATAAATTACTTGTATCCAAAAAAACGCACATCTCAGAGACTGCTTTTGGGTGAGCCTAAACCAAGACGGAGAAGAAGTACACAAAGCCTGGCAGACAGTGAATGAACAGCTGGGGCCTCCAGCCCCTTGTTGCTCTTCCCATTGGCACAGAATGTCAAGAGACACCCCTACCCTCTCCACCCAGGTCACTCTCTTCTCTCCAGACAGGACCCCATGGTCAAGTACTTGGACCTCATGCTCACCAGACTTTCACTTCCCTTGGTCACTGGTCATCCAGAAGAGACTACCCTGACCATCCCCAACAACTGGCACAGCCATGCGCTCCCTCCACTCTGGCCTCCAGGAAGCTCAATGCTACAGAGGAAACTCTCCTCTGTAGGATGGGGCCATTTCACATACATAATTTTCAGCCCTCCATATAGTATCAAAATCCTTGCCCCCTCCCCCAATTCATTTCCTTTACAACCCCCACAGAGACTGTGCCTGCCTTTCCCCAGAATGCCCCACTTCCTTCTTCATTGTCTCACTGCCCTCCCAGTATCTGGGGTACTTGGGTAAGTGAAGTTATCCAGTTTTAGCCTTGTTAGAAGAAAGGACCTGACCCCAGAGCCACAGTGAGGACCCTTGGTATAGCCAATTAGAGACAGGAAGGCCGACTGCAGACCTGCGCAGGCTGCGGTGCTCAGGGCAGCAAATAATTGTTACAGGCTGTCAACCTGTCGAAATGGTCTGGACTTGCCAGAGGGAGAGGGCACTATGGTGATACTGAAACAAAAGAATAACACATAACTATTATTATTAGGTTCATTTTTATATATGAGGAAACTGAGAGGTTAAGTAACTTGCCCAAGGCCACACAGCTGGTAAACAGTAGAGCCAGGACCTGAATCCAGGCAGTCTGGCTCCCAGAGCCTGTGAATTTAACTACTATATGACAGCACCTCTACTGATTTTGGAGTACAAAATAATTGATAAATGATTGAAAAGTCAGTGCAATACTATCAATTATCTGTCTCCCAAGGCTGGGTGTTGTAATACATATCAGAACAATCAATACTACCTATCAAACAATTCAGATAAAAATACTATGCACACAGTCTGCCTTGCATTATTACATATCATGTACTAGTGGATATGAAACTGAAATAGGTGCATCATTTTTCTTGGTTACTCTGTGGCTGCCAGTCGTGGCTAAAAGCAAGTCAGTGTGGTTCACTGAACACAGCGGTAAACTGAGGCACCCCAAAACACAGCTGGACCTCAGCTTTTACATCTGAAGTATGGATGGCTAGAGTAGGCATGTGTCAGGTCCCTTCAGCTGCTCAGATTTTGTTTTTCCATCTTTATGTAGACAGGAAAAACTTGATTTCAAACCTATCTAGATTATACTTGAAATTTACTGATGTGGGTGGTTGGAGTCAGGCAGGGGAGACTTTTTGAGGACTGGTACATTCAATGCCACATAATCTCTGTGCTCTTTAGAACCTCAGGAGCAGCATTTTCATATTCAGCATTCTTCATTCTGAAGAATCTCTGTGCCAACTATGTCAAACGTTTCAAATATGCAAACTGTCACCTGGAGCTTACAGGAGGTAGCAGATGGTTCTGGATTCAGAGTGCCCTTGAGTACCAAAGAGAAAGCACTGATTAGAGCTACTTCAGGCCAGGATTTGGGTCTGCTACATATAGAAGGGATTAGCCGTCAGTGTTAGCCTTGCTCAGAGGATCAGCAAGCGCATGCTCTCTGTGTGGCTTGGTTCCAGCTTCTGCCCTATGGGCAGCTGCTGCCCAGTTCTAGATATGCAGCACTCAGGCAAAGCCTGCGAGGTAAAAGGGGAAGGACTAAGCACTGCACGGTAAACTCTTAGTGGAGACGAATCACACCATGGGGTCAGATGTGCATTCACAGGAACATTTTTTACTGAACCGATCAGGGAGGGAAGAGGTTCTGATCTTTGACCACTTATTAGAATTGCTCAATCTGTCCCTGATAAAGCCTCCTGGGAGTGCTAGAGAATACAGTCTAGAAAAAATACCTCAAAATCATATACATAAGATGTTGAGAGGGGGAACATGAACATAGACATTGATGACACCTTGTTTTACCCCCTCTCCAAGCTTATCCCCAAAGGCAGAGAGGATGGAGGCTGCAGGAGTCTCCTCCCCATTGGTTAAATGTCCCCCTGCCTCCCTTCACACCTGAGCTTCCACTTGGGGCTCTTGTCTTCTCTGCTTCAGAAGCAGCAGGTGCACTTACTCATTACTGAGGGCCCCTGCAGGACAACCTCTTACGTCTCTTTATGAATCTATGTGTAGTAGGTGCTCAACAAATGTTTGAATTTGTTGCCTGTGTATGCACATGCATGTTGCAAGGGCAGGGGATTACTAAGGACAGGCCTTACAAAAGGTCTCACTTCATCATCAGTGGTCCAATGGGTACCACAGACCCCATTTATCTTACTGAGAGAAACTGAGAAGCAAACAGTGTGACTTGTTCCAGTTCACACACCTCATTAGGGCCACAGCAGTGCCTCTCCCCCACCTCCTCTGTGAGGCGTTAATACGGAAGATTAAGTTTTCTTTCCCGAAAGGGGCGGAGAGCATAGGCCCACTTGGGGACACTCCACAGGTGGCGGCGCACACCCACAGCACTTGCTTTGGAAGAGGACGAAACAGAACATCCTTTTTGACACCATTTAGCCAAGAGATGCTGCCCCCAAATAAACAATTCTCGGGAGCTGACGTTTTGAAAGGTCTCCTAAACTCCTATGCCTGGTTTGTGTGAAGCCAGAGATGAGTCGAGTTGCCTGCAGACCCAGGCCCCACCCCTCCTCGCTCCTGTTGCAGAAGCCTCGAGGATCCAGGGCGGAGGGACTGAGTGCAGGATTTTCTCAGGACGGCAGAGATGTGGCCACCATCTAAATTCGGCCGCTCTTAGCTGCTATCGTTAGTCCTCCAGCCTGGCCCTTTCTCCACTCCCTTGACCACCCCAGCCCCGATGTGCCGACCTGGTCCCTCCAGCCGGGGGACACTCACCCTGCCACTCGGTGACCGGCTCGAAAGGAAGAGCTGCCGCCTCGCCCTCCGCATAGCCCTGCGGAGCCCCCAGGAACAGCAGCAGCAGCAGCAGCGACGGCAGCAGCAGCAGCATCGCTAACCACTGGGCTCACGGGTGCCTAGCACGGGAGGCGGAAACTCAGCGCCCTCAGCCCTCCACCCCTCCCGAGGGTCTAACTACCCCCGCACCCTAGAGGCTCAATCTGTCGCCCCTGTCTCCACTGTTGGCATACACTCTAGGCTCCCGGCTAGGAGACTGGAAAACCACAGAGGTTTTCACCGCCCTACTCCCTCAGGCTTGGAGAAGGAGGAGGCGGGGGTGGACCATCTGCCCATCCCAGAAATTCCTGCCTCTGGGGTGGAGAGAGGGGAGGGGTGAGTCTGCCCTGTGTACGCTCCTCCTGCTTCCACTCTTGGGAGGTGAATGAGTTGAGAATCTCTGGGACAGGAAGTCTGACATCTGGGTTTGCAAACCACCCGGATTCTGGTAAATCGTTAGTGTGGCAGCAGCCAGCTTAGAGTAAACCAAGCTGCTCTGTGGACCTGGCCCTTTTTAACATCCCCTCCTCTGGAATGTGGGCAAGTGGAGATCCCTGGGGAGCAGTGCACCCGGGTCTCCGCCCTTCTCACTGCAGAGTACCCCAAGCTTCTTCTATTCTTGAGTTCCTTTCCGTTTTAAAAATAAACTCCCCCTTCCATCTCCTTGGCTCCCTCAACCCAGCAAAATAGCAGGGTTATCCTACCTGATAGCGGTTATCATATTATTCCATTTTATAGCTCAGAAAACTCATCCAGAAAGGCAAAGTGACTTGCTGTATTTTACTCCTTAATCTAGCAAAATTTGTTTCTTAAACTGGTCAGTAGGAAGATCCTGACTAGAATGCAGTCTTTCTAACTGTAGTCTTTCAAATAACCAGCAGAACACTAAAAACATTTGTTATTGATAACACCTTTCCTAGCAGGACCTTGACATTAGTGATTAAAGCATAAGAAGAAGAAAGTAAAAGCAAGCTTTAAAAGATAAGGGAAGATGGTGGGATGTTGGAGAACCTTGCCTTTATCAGCTGCCTATTGGCTAAGACCAAACCAATATTTCTGAGTAACACCATCTGCTATGGACTGAATTATGCACCCCTTCCCCTAATTCATATGTTGAAACTTTAACCCCCAGTGTGATTGTATTTGCAGATCAGGCTTTTAGGACTTAATTAAGGTTAAATAAGGTTACAAGGGTGGGGTCCTACATAGGACTGGTGGCCTTTTAAGAAGAGCAAGAGCAATATTCCCATCTGCAGGCACCAAGAAAGGTCATATGAGGACACAGAGAGATGCCCACAGAAGGTGGGGATCTGCAACCCAGCAAGAGGGCCCTTGTCAAAAACCTTGATCTTGGACTTCCCAGCCTCTGGAACTGTGAGAAATAAATTTCTGTTGTTTAAACCACCCGCTCTACGATATTTTGTTATGGCAGCCCTAGCAGACTAATAAACTGCCTCAGCCTGGTTCGCTGGAAAGCAGAGTCTGGGGTGAGATCGCTAGGAAGGTGTGGGACTGAAGATCAGTGTGAAATAGAGAACAAAGGAAAGTCTCTGCTGTTGCCACTACAATAGCAACACATGCTCAGACCTGCAATAACCTCAGAAGACCTCAGCACTTTCTGCCCTGGAGATGAAAGAGAAAAACAGTCATCTGTAGGCTCACTGTCCCTGCTGGTTAAGGGAATCCTAGGTTTATTAATTGCTCTGCACATTTCCACAGCAATGAAAAGCTTCAAGCAAGGTCCTATGCCTTGGCATTTGAGAAGCCTGTGGACAGCAACAGGTGCATGGGATGGCCAGAGGTGAAGCGCTGTCAGGTTGCTCCAGAGGGAACCTGGGGGAAGCCTGTGCAGGGCTGGCTGCCACAGAAGTGTCTGGACTAAGGGGGTCAGGGGAGGTGAGCTGAGAGGATGTGCAAGATTCCAGTGTGTGTCCATAGTCAACAGCATTTCATTAAATGTAGAAGTCAACATCCCTGTCTGAAAACATGTAGAAAAGGGATGCATTCGGTGTACAAAACTATATGTATTTCAATCATGAAACATTTATCAATCTCCCCTACGGCTTCAGAACTACATTGTGTGCTATGGGAATATCCCCAAAGTAGACAATTTAGCTCTGTCTGAGTGGGCTGGCATCGACTGCAGCACCCAAGAGCAATCCATGTAGCATATTCAGGTAATAAAGCACAAGACAGATGTTTATCTTTGCGGAGGTGCAGTGTAGTGAGAGTCAAAAGGAGAGAGTCAGGAGGAGCTAGAGTTATTGCTCAGAGGCTAGTTGTGCTCAGATAGGGTGGAGGACGGTCCAGGAAAAAGTTGCAGGAAAAAATACAAGGGTTGGGGTGAGAAATGCTTGCATGGGAGACAGCGAGTAGGCAGGCCTGGCTGGAGCAAAGGGCAGCTATTGGAGCCCTGATGAATGAGGGCAGCCATGGGGCCATGGGCTACCTCCCACTGGCTGTGGGATTCTGCTGAGACAGTTGCCTGTTGTGGGCTTCAGTTTTACCCTCTAAACAATGAAAAAAAGAAAAAGCCTTCCCTGATCCACAGAGGATAATATTCCAGAGTAGCAGTGCTAAGAATATGAGCACAATAAAAAAGAGAAACAAGCCATATTTTATCTCCAGAGCAATTGTGTAATGAACAAAGGTGATGATAGCTTCCTGGCCTGCTCCTATTACATTTCCTATTCAAGGGTGAGAAGACTCAGGGAAGAGCTAATCTCCATGTCTTCCTGAAGTATTGCAGCTCTGAGGGGCAAATTGTGGCAGAGAGCCTTTCAGCCTTCGGGAAAACAATCCTTCCTCATAACCCAGCCTTGTGAATGTTTCTGAATTATGAAGCAGGAGAATACCATGGTTAAAAGAGGCTCTCTCCCACCTACCAGCAGGTGGCTTAGCCTCCCGTAGCCTTGGTTTCCTTCTCCGAAAAATGCAGATGGTGGTCTTTGCTTCATACTGTTGCTGTATTAAATGAGATAAGTATGTGCAGTGCTTGGCACGCAGTCCTGCATATCGTCAGTGCTCATTCGTGGAAGCTGCGAGTGTGGGAGAGAGCAGGGCAGCAAAGAGAAGAGCAACAGGGAGCCCAGAACCACGAGCTACGGAGCACTGTACTGCTGTGAGTGTCCGAACCCCAGCCAGCAGCGGGCCACCAGAGCTCTGCGCCTGCAGGCCTTGGTGCACCTTCTATCACTCAGTGTGTGGTTTTGAATCGGAATGTGTTATTTGATTATACCTCTCACGTGAATGTGAGTTCCTGGAGAAACCAAATACATTTTCCTTCTCTTTGAATCCCCAGGGAAGCACAGTTCCTGGCACTTAGTAAGTTCTCAAAAGGCCCCTGCTGAACAAATACATGAATGAGGAAAGGAAAGAATGAGGTCGAAAGGAATACAGTATTTGTAGTCACTTGAAACTCAAGAAAAATATTAGAAACCTGAATTATGTTGAAAGACAATGTTGAAGAAATTTCAGGGATTTAAAATTCACTTAACGTATGGGTTATGGTGAGGGTCAAATCAACAAATACAGTCATACCTCAGTACTCGTCGGCTTCAGCACTCATCAAACCCTGTACTGGTCACATTTTGATAAGAAAAAAATGTTTCAGCACTCAGCGCTTGCTCAGGACTCATTGGTATCAGCACTCATCAGGAGTTCTGGAACGAATTAATGGTGAGAACTGAGGTGCCACTGTATTTTTTATGCGTGCATGTAGGAATTGGGGTCTCAGCAACAAAGGGTGAGACCCTGATTTATCATGAAGGTTTAATGAAAAAAACTGTTTACAAAGGTATGGGCAAAGTGAAGAGAACCAGGTCAGGAAGGTGAAGACCTAGTTTCTAGCAAGTGCAGTAAACTGTCATACTGCATGTGGGTCTGGGGGAGCAAGGGCAGGGACAGCTGTGCCTATGGGACAAGGAACATCTATCGAACAGGACAAGAGAACAGTAACTACTACCATACTGAAGCCTGTCAGGCAGAAACTGAGAGAATAAATATGCCCTGAATTCTCCTGCCCTCTCATCTCTTCCCATAGTGACCCCAGCCAGGAGTCAGAGTGCAAGGAGTTCAGAGAAGTCAGCTCCCAGAGCACAGAGCAGGGTGAGAACTACAGAACGTGAGTCTGGAGAGACAAGCAGAACATATCCAGCCTTCTGTCAGTCTTCACACTTGTGTGGAGGGTACAACAAAGAACAGGGCACAATGCGTCCTTGCCCACAGGCACAGAATCTAGATTCTAGGCAGGGGCGTCCAACCCACGGCCGGTGGGCCACATGTGGCTCAGGATGGCTGTGAATGTGGCCCAACACAAAATTATAAATTTACTTGAAACATTATGAGATTTGTGTGTGTGTGTGTGTGATTATGTGTTGCAATGTATTTAATGTGTGGCACAAGACAGCTCTTCTTCCAGTGTGGCCCAGAGACGCCAAAAGGTTGGAAACCCCTGGTCTAGGGGAAAAAATGAAAAGGTAGTCAGATAATTGTACAAGACTACAATGCAGGTCACGAGATGAGGGTGCATCTGAAACAAGAAAAGTACTTGGAAGGGCCACTTATCAAGGCCCGAGGCTCCAATAAGGCTACCAAGAAAAAGCGGCATCTTAATGGACATCTTGAATACTTAGGTGACTTCAAAAGACACAGTTAAGAGAATGCAAAGAAAAACCACCAACTGCAAATCATATATCTGATAAAGAACTTGCATCTAGAACATAAAGATCTCTCAGACTCAATATTAAGAAAACCAACAACCCAAATAGCAAATGGGAGAAAGATTTGAATAGACATTTTATTTAAAAAGATATACATATGGCAATTAAACACATGGAATGATTTTAAGACCACTAGGCATTAGGGCAATGTAGGTTTCAACCACAGTGACATACTACTATACACTTATTAGAGTGGTTGAGATGAAAAAAGTGGTTGAAATGAAAAAGGCATACTGAGTGTCAGCAAGGCTGAAGGATGAGGAGAGGCTGGAACACTGATGATAGGAACATAAAACGGAGCTACCACTTTGGAAAGCAGTTTGGCAGTCTTTGAAAAGGTTAAAAAATACAAATATAACTACTCCGTTTCCTAGAGCTACTATAACGAAGCATGACAACTGTGTAGCTTAAAACAGCAGAAATTTATTCTCTCACAATTCTGTAGGCTAGAAGTCCAAACTCAAGGGGTCAGCAGGACTGGTTCCTTCTTGAGGCTCCAAGGGAGAGTTTGTTCCATGGCTCTCTCCTAATTTCTAGTGGTTTCTGGCAATCCTTACCATGACTCAGCTCACAGTTACACCACTGCAGTCTCTGTCTCCATTGTCATATTGTCACAGGTGGGCACATGTAACCAGGTTCTTGGTGATTGGGACAAAGAATTGAACCAAATACTCAGAGTTTATGGCAGAGAACATGGGAGCAGGCCAACTCCAAGCAGAGATTGACCTCATGGGCTGAATTCTGTTCTTATAGGGCAGATCCTGGCTAGTTTTGGCGGGCTTTTACTGCGCATGTACAAGCAGTTGTATTACTTTAAAGCTACTGCACATGTGGTCTCCCATGATTTTCCCTGATTGGCCACTGGAGAAGGGGTCACAATGTTATCGAATGGATCCCCCCTTCTCCTGAGATCCCCTGTACTTGGTTTGCCTTTCCTGCCACCAGGGAATTATAGCTTTCCACGTTAGAGATTGGTGAAAAGGAAAGGATTTATTCAAGTTATACAGACTTAAGAGTAATGACTTAATGTCTTCATTAAAATTCCAAAGTCCCTTAAAACACCCACAAACACACACAGTCCTTCCTACCCCACTTTGCTCAGTCCGTTGTACCACATCTCAGGAAAAGAAATAGAAGTCTGTGGCTCAGGTAGCCCCTGGTTCTTCCCAGTAATCTGTGCTCGGCTGGCAGGCCTCCCTTGGTTCCCAGAACCATCAGCTGTGTAGCCACCTCGATCTCCAGTTGTTATTCCAAAACCACATGGCACCTTTTCATGGCCCACCAACAAGAGTCCTTTCACCCCTTTCCTTCCCACAGCGTCTTTCTTGCAGTCTTCCAAACTGCTAAGAAAGAGCTCTGCATCACTACTACATCTTGCTTTCTGGCTTCCTAAGCTGCATGGCAAAGAGAGATCCAAAGCCGAGTGGTTCTTTCCTGCCAAAGCCGCATGGCTCTTCCTGTCATGGCTGCCATGCCTGGGTTTAAATCCCAGCACCAATCTTCCTCTGCAGCCCCATTTCCGACTCCTCCCACAATTGGCTACACTTGCCAGCATTCCCATATTTTTCCAGCTTTTCTGGGCTGACATAGTAAGTCCAGGCAGGCATGGCTGTGGGAGTGGAGCCAATCATCTCCAAGCTCTTATGCAGGCTCTGCAACCAGGGAGAGTTGCCTCCCAGTTACATCCTGGGTGAAAGTCACCCCTTTCTCCCTGGCTCAATGCATGGCCACAGCTACTTAACATATCTATGAAACCAGTTAAAGGTTATAGATGTGTTAAATGACCATTCTAGAGGTTCTCTGCAAAACTTGCTATGCAAAACAACTCAATGGCCCTGCTCCATGTGCCCTATCCCCCAATTCAGACTTGTGGGGGTGAGGACATCCCATGTTTTTAATATTTCCTGGACACCCTGAGTTCTGGACCCCATTACAAATCCTTTTTTTGAGGGCCCCCTGGCTGTACCCTCTTACAATATGGCCTTCTTCCCTGTATATCTCTCTGTGTCTCCACATGGCCTTGGTATAAGGACATCAATCATTGGATTTAGGGCCTCCCCTAACCCAGTAGGACCTCGTTGTAACCAATTACACCTGAAAAGACCCTATTTCCAAGTAAATCACATTCTGAGGTTCCTGGTAAATAGGAATTTGTAGGGACACTATTCAATCCAGTACAATGACCATATGATCCAGACATTCCACTTGTAGGTATTTACCCAAGAAAAATGCAAGCATAGTCTATAAAAGATTTGTACATGAATATTCATAATGGCTTTATTTGTAATAGCCCAAACTGAAAACAACTCAGACACCTGTCAAGGGACAAATGGCTAGATTTGGGTATATCCATGCAATGGAATACCACTCGGTAGGAAACAGCAATACACCATCAGTGCGTGCTTGCAACAACATGGCTGCACCTTGAAATAATGCTGAGTGAGAGAAGTCAGACAAAAAAGTATATATTTTATGGTTAACTTGTATAAAATTCTGGAAAACATAAACTAATCTGTGGTAATAAAAAGCAGATTAGTGCTTGCCTTTAACAGGAATGAAAATGGGGATAGTAGGAGGAGGGAGGCTTGGCTTAGCTGAGAGGTAATGGACATAGTTTCCAGATAGAGGAAATGAGGCAAGATTGAACATAGGTACTTGAGAGACTTTTATAGCAGAGAGATTGTATATTGAGGTAGGAAATTCTGGGACGCTGAAGGTAAATGGAAACCTGGGAGTAAGTCCAAAATCATGTTAAAAACCTTCGTGCTTAAGCCAACAGGGAGCCAGGAAGGGCTGTCATTGTGGCCAGATTTACAGGTTACATTTTTGGTAGAATGTTCTTGCTAGAGGATGGAGAGCGGATTGGAGGGGAACAATGCATAATGGTTAGGAGGCAGCTGCAGGAGTCTCGAAAAAGGAATCGACCTTATCTGGACTAGAAAGGACACAGTGGGAGACTGGGAGACATGAATACACATTAAAAGGAAGGATTGTCAGGACATAGTGTCTGACTGAGTGTGTTGGGGAGAAAGAGAGGAGTTGCAAAGAATGATGTCCCACTTCTGACACAGCTAATCTAGCAGCTCCATATAACAAGGAAGGAGTTTGGGGGGGAGTAGGATTTCAGTTTGCCATATGCATAAGGCCTGGAGGCCTATAGGGCATCCAGGTGGGAATGTCCAGGGGGCTGCTGCATCTATGCAAACAGCGGTAGGAACAGGATGGCAATACAGATTTTGAGCTTATGTGTGGTTAATAATTAAAGCCATGGGAGTAGATGTGATTGTGTGGTTGAGAGAGGAGTGAAGAGGTATGAAAAGAATTAAGTGGACAAGTAGGAGTGTATAGAGAGGAACCTGGGGCCAGAACGGCAGTTTCAGATCCTGGCTCTGTCACTCACTGGTGGTGTGACTTCGGTGGGTTGTATGACCTCCATGTACCTTAAGTGTCTCATCGGCATAAATATTATAATAACAGTGAAATTTCATTAGTTATTATGGAGATAAAATGAGCGAATAGCTGAAAAGTGTTTAGAATAGTGACTGACACAGTAAATACTCAGCAAAGGTAGTTTTTATTATTAATTGTTATTGATTAAGACAAATAAAGATATTTTCAGGTTAAGAGGGTTGGACTGCCTGGGTGGGAATCTGCTCTGGACTACACCAAGTCCCTGCACCTCACCCAGCCTTAGTCTTCTTTCTGTAAAATGGAGTAATGAGTGTCCACCTCACCCTGCAGCCTTATTTACAATAGCTAAGATATGGAAGGAACCCAAGTGCCCATCAATAGACGAGTGGAAACAAAAGTTCTGGCACATTTACACAATGGAATATTACTTGGCCATTAAAAAGAATGAAATCTGCCCTGGCTGGTATAGCTCAGTGGATTGAGCATGGGCCTGCAAACCAAAGGGTCGCCCATTCATTTCTCAGTCAGGGCACATGCCTGGGTTGTGGGCCAGGTCCTCAGTGAGGGGTGCTCAAGAGGCAACCGCATATTGATGTTTCTCTCCCTCTCTCCTTCCCTTTCCCTCTCTCTAAAAATAAATAAACAAAATCTTAAGAAAAAAGAAATCTTACCATTTGGGACAACATGGGTGGACCTAGAGGGTATTATGCTAAATGAAATAAGTCAGTCAGAGAAAGACAAATACCACATGATTTCTCTTATACGCAGAATCTAAAGAACAAAATAAACAAACATAATTGAAACAGACTCATAGACATAGAGAACAGACTGATGGTTGCCAGGATGGTAGAGGACTGGGGGACTGGGTTCAAAAGGTGAGAGGATTAAGAAGTACTGATAAAAAATGATAAAAAATGATCATGGGGACATAAAATACAGTGTGGGGAATATTGTCAATAATATTGTAATAACTATGGGTGGTGCCAGGTGGGTACTGGAAAGATTGGGGGGAATATCTTATAAAGTATATGACTATCTAATGACTGTGTTGTATAGTTGAAACTAATACAAAATAATTTTAAATATAAAAAGTAATGGAAAAAATAAAATATAAAAAAGATTGTTCATATTATACTTGGATAGCACCCATAATCAGGCAAATAACGAATGCTCATGAAGTATAACTATGATTATTAGGTAGTACTCACAACAGTTACTCTACGAGGTAGGAATTTACAGTCATTATATTCCAATGAGGACACTGAGTTTAAGTGACTTATTGTTAAAGTCCTACCCTGACTACGAATGAACTTACAGGCTATCTCATTAAGAGAAAATTGTACTTGTATAAGACGTGAGTTTTCTAACCTATTTAATATGTATTTTTAGTAGCTTTCCCCAGCCATTAATTAAACAGTTCTGGTTGTGTTCAAAATAGTGCTTTGTGTCATGATTTACAATGGTATTTTAACTAATAAAACCCACAGTGGCTGGAGTACTAAGGGGTGAAAACTTATTGGGTCAAGGGCCAATTTCAGTAGTGAGTTAATGAACTAGTTTTTCACCTTAGTCCAGGCAACAATTTATATCAATTTAATTTAATTAATGTCTTTCCCAGTGTGGTATTTAGCCAGAAAGAAAGTTCCACTCCCTTGGAAGTTTCAGTTGAGTCTCTGTCTTGATTGGACCTGCCAGGGTGTCTTAAGTCTGCCTGTTAGTGCGTGGCCTGATCTCAGCACACTCATGCTCTCCTGTTGTTTCCCATGTTCAGCCTTGCTGAGGCTGTGCAGAGGAGGCAGGCAATGGGGCATGCATCTGCAAAAGGAAGAGGAGAACCCCTCTGCAGAGAATGTCTGCCAGCAGCACATCTTCTCTGAAATGTAGCTGGCCTGGTAATGCTTAAGCCTCATTGTGGTCAGAGCCCCTTGAGAACTTTTCAAAAAGCAATACCCAGGCTGCCATCCACAGAGGTTCTGATTCAGGTGGTCTGGGGTGGGACTCCACCACCACTATTATTTTTTTAAAGTTCCCAAGTTTATTGTAATGTGCAGTCAAGGTACAGAAATTCTGGATCTGTGCTCAGAACCCATGTTAGGTGCTGAATAGTTGAGTGTAGGAGGTGATGTTTGGGATACAAAAAGAAAGTGAAATCTGTAATAAAACTCCCAGTTGGGAGAAAGGAGGCTAAAAGCTCTAACTGGCTGTGTTGTAAAACTACAAAAGGAAGGAGAAGCAAGCGGTGGGAAGCCATAACAGTCATGGAGTGGCTGTCATGGGGGAAAGTTACTGCCTGACCCTCTTAGGAGACCCCATTGGGAGCCAGCGAATTGCCTCCTCAAGCCTTGATTCCCTGGAAACTTACTTGGAAAGATTGGAGAGTGATCAATATTTATTTAACACCTATTAGTCATTTTCTAGCAATTTAGATATTTTATTCCATTTAATATTCAGAAAATTATACAAGATAGTTTTTGTAGTCACCAACGCTCCTTTTAAATAGAAACAAAACAAGCTGAGGGGTGGCTGCACCTTCTGATTTTCATCAAAGGCATAAATCCAGGCAGAGTCTGGAGGTGTGCTCACCTCTCAAAGGGGTGGGAACACATGAAGTCGAGAAGGGGAGGAAGAGAGACGGTAGGGTAGAGCTGATGGGTTAAAAATCTTGCTTCCATGATTTCTTAGCTGTGTTACTTTGGTCACGTTACACAGTCTTGTTGTTTTCTCTCTGCATGTGAGACAATAAAAACCTACCTGCAGGCTCATTGTAAGATGAGAAATCATGTGAGTCAAATGCCAGCCGCAAGCCAGGCCTCCAGAAGTACAGCCACAGCCACTCTCTGGGAGGGAAGTGTTCCTAAGGATCAGGCACAATGAGCCTCTGGTGTGTTCATACTTCTCTTATCACACCAGTTTTATTTTTAAGCCAATTCAAAATTCTAAAGCTAAGGGTAGAAGAGATAATGGGGATTAGACAAGAGATAGTCAAACAGCTATAAAAAGAAACTAGTAGATAAAGGTTTTCACCTACACTTTTTAGGTTAAAATGGTTAAATGTTAGAGTTCAGAGTAGCTTTCTGAGAGGGTCTGCAAAGCTCACTGAGTGGAGCGCTAAAAACACTGGCAAACCTGTTTTATATTGTTAGTTCTTCTAGTAATCATCCAAGGCATGCTGTCGAGTTTTTCCATAGCTTGGCTTTTTTCCTAGGTTAAATCAGAAATCATGGTGTTATCAGATGTCTAGCATTTGTAAAAGGAGAAGCTATGGATGGCTAAATGACCAGGAGTCCATGAGTATAACTTAATTTTTTCTGCACTATGTTTATAAATCAATATATAGTTTTATTCCTTGGTAATGGCTTTATTTATATTTTGTTACTAAAAAAAGCAGTTTATTAACATAAGGCCAGAAACCTCAGCCTTTTAAACTCAGATCAATCGATTAAATAACATTTTTAATATATTCTTAGTGAATACAGTAAATCATAAAATTATAAAAGGCCTCTGTTGTAGCTTTATTGAGATAAAATGACAAACAAGCAATTGCACAAATTTAAAAAGAACAATTTGAAAAAAATTGACATATCTATACATCCACAGAACCATTATTATAATCAAGATAATGAACATACCTATCATCTCTACAAATTTCTCAGTGTTCCTTAATAGCCCTCTCTCCTATCCCTCCCAGTACAGACCCCAGTCAACTATTGATCTGCTTTCTGTCACTATAGATTAGTTTGCAATTCCCAGAATTTTGTATAAATGAAACCATGAAGTATATACTTTTTTTTTTTAATCCGGCTTTGTTCACTCAGAATAATTACTTTGAAGTATAGCCATGTTGTTGCATGTATTAAGAGTTCATTTTTTTCTATTGCTGGGTAATATCTCACTATAAGGCTATATCATAATCTGTTTATGTATTTAGCTGTTGAGGGATATTTGAGTTGTTACCAGTTTTATGCTAATACCAATAAAGTTGCTGTGAATATTTATGTACCAATCCTTGTATGACTGTATCTTTTAATCTTTCTGGGGCAAACACCTATGAGTGAGTAACAGGGTGATATTATAGTTCTGTGTTTAACTTCTTGAGAAACTACCACAGTATTTTCCAAAGTGTCTGTACCATTTTACATCCCCACTGGTAGCAAGTGAGAGTTCTAATTCCACCATATCCTGTTAAGTTCTTGAGGTCTTAACCCCCAGTACTTGCGAATGTGACCTTTTTGGGAAATAAGATCTTTCCAAATGACAAATTAAGATAATGTCATCATGACTGGTGTCTTTATGAAAAGTGGACACTTGGACATAGGGTCAGACTTGCACACAGGGGAGAACACCCCGTGAAGATGAAGGCAGAGACGGGGGAGAGGTATCTGCAAGCCAAGGAGTGCCAGAGACGCCCAGCAAACACCCAGAGGCTGAGGGAGAGGCATGGAACAGTGCTTTCCCTCATATCCCTTAGAAGGAACCAGCCCTTATGACACTGATTTTGACACTTCTAGCCTCCAAAACTGTGAACCAATAAATTTCTGTTGTTGAAGTCACTTAGTTTGTAATACTTTGTTGTGGGAAACCTAGGAAGCTAACATACCTGTCAATACTTGGTGTGATTAGGTTTTTAAATTTTAGTCATTCTAATAGATCACGGTAGTATTTCATTGTGTTTTAAATTTGCACTTCTCATACATCATGGTGACTATAGTTAATAAGTATATATTGTACACTTGAAACTTTCTGAGAGTAGATCTTAAATGTTCTCACCGAACAAAGAAAGTGACGATATGAGGTGATATGTTAATAAACTTTATTGTGATAATCACTTTACAATGTGCATGTGTATAAACCATCATGTTTTACGTCTTAAATAGATACAATTTTATCCATCAATTTCACTTAAATAAAGAAAAATAACTTGCATTTTTGTAATGACTAATGATGTTGAAAATCCTTTCATGTGCTTATTTGATATCTATATATCTTTTTTGATGGAGAACACGTTTAAATCTTTTGTCCATTTTTAAAATTTTGATTATTTTCTTATTTACTGAGTTTTGAGAGGTACATTCTATTCTATGAGAGAGGTAAATACATTCTATTTTTTTATAATTTTTTTATTGTCGTTCAAACACACTTGTCTCCATTTTCACACCCCCACTTTCCCCCACCCACCCACCCCCAACTCCCACCTTCCACCTTTATAGATTCTACTGATTTCTAATAAAATTCCATTATGGTCAAAGAACATAATTGGTATGACTTGAGTTATTTTAAATTCACTGAGTTTTTCTTTCTTGGTGTGGCTTGGAGTATTGTCTATTCTGCTAAATATTTCACATGTACTTAAAAAGAGTATGTCTTCTGCTGTTGGTGGGTAGTGTTCTAAAAATGTCAGCTAGGTAACCTGGGACTACTGTAGGGCTCACGTTTTTCCTGTCTCTCCAGGATCACTGTCTTTTGCTGCCTGATGTCCAGCGCCTTGACAACCACTGTTTCATGTATTTTGTTTGTTTGTCTCTGTTGGTGTGACAAGTGGGAAGGTAAATCTGGTCTCTGATATGCCATCTTTTTTGGAAGCAGGAATCTCATTCTTTTTTAAGATTTTTTTTGTATCTGCATTCAACCTGCAAACTGGCTTTAGAGGAAGAAGGGCAGGAGGCAGGAAATTAAGATTAGTGTAAAGAAGTCTATCTGTACTTTTTAAAAAATGCCTCATGACTGCTTGTTTTTTCCCAAGGAGTGGGGTGTGTGTGTGTGTGTGTGTGTGGTGTTAATATCTGAATGCATTTCACACTCATCTATAACATATTTCAGAACCAATAAGTAAATTAAAAAAAAAAACATAAAATCTGAGCAGCTAAACTACATAATAAATCTTAGAAGCATGTTACTAAAATCTCTGGACTAAAATCTCTCTGATTTATTAAGTAAAATACTTTAGACCCTCTTGTATAGACCCTTTTATAACTGTTGTATTATGAATGATTGTAAGAATGAAGTATCAGGTTTTAATCCAATCTCACCAAAATGATATCTGAAGGACAAGGAGCTGCTCTAAGTGTTCACACTGAGAAGCCCGCTCAATGGTCCCTGTACTCCAGCAGCTACCCCTTTCCAGTCCAGGCCATGCTTGTGTCCTAAGCTTCCTGTCATCTTAGGCAATAGATGCAAAAAATTCACAGTGTGGGAAAAACAGACCAGGTCTCCCTTTTCCCTTTCTTTTTCTAGGCTCCATGAAGACTGCTGCCTTCCATTAGCACTGTCTTTCCTCAAGCCATAGAGTACAAAACACAATCGTCTTGTGGTTTTCTTTCTTTTTAAATTATATTTTATTGATTATGCTACTATAATTGTCCCATTTTATCTCTCTTTGCCCCCCTCCATCCACTGCCCCCTACTCCCTCAGGCAATCCCCCACCATTTTTCATGTCCATGGGTCACGTGTATAAGTTTTTTGGCTACTTTATTCCCAGTACTGTATTTTACAACCCCATGGCTATTGTAGTAACTACCAATTTGTACTTCTTAATTCCCACGCCTCTTCACCCATTCCTCCACCCTCCTCCCATCTGTAACCAGTGTTCTGTCTCTAGTCTTCTTGTTAGGTTAGTTGGTTTTTTATATTTTATTGTTGATAGATATATATTTATTGTCATTTTATTATTCATAGTTTTGATCTTCTTATTATTAAATAAGTCCCTGTAACATTTCATATAATAATGGTTTGGTGATGATAAACTTCTTTAGTTTTTTCTTGTCTGGGAAGATTTTCTTGTCTGAGAAGTTCTTTAGTTCTTTCAATTCTAAATGATACCTTTGCTGGATAGAGCAGTCTTGGCTGTAGGTCCTGCTCTTCATGACTTTGAGTACTTCTTGCCAGCCCCTTCTAGCCTGCAAAGTTTCTTTTAAGAAATTAGTTGACAGTCTTACGGGAACTCCCATGTAGATAACTGATTTTCTTTTGCTGCTTTTAAGAGTCTCTCTTTATCATTTAATTATGATACCTTTAGCATTTTAATTATGATGTGTCTTAGAATGGGCCTCTTTGCATCCATGTTGCTTGGGACTCTGTGCTTCCTGGACTTGTATGTCTATTTATTTCACCAAATTAGGGAATGTTTCTTTCATTATTTTTTCAAATAGAATTCCAATTTTTTGCTCTTTCTCTTCTCCTCCTGGCACCCCTATGAAGTGAATGGTGGATTGCTTGAACTTGTCCCAGAAGCTGCTTATACTATCCTCATTTTTTTGGATTATTTTTCTTCTTGTTGTTCTGATTGGTTGTTTTTTGCTTCCTTATGTTCCAAATCATTGATCTGATTCTCAGCTTCATTCACTTTACTATTGTTTTCCTGTAAAATGTCCTTAATTTCAATTAGCGTATCCTTCACTTCAGACTAGATCTTTTTTATGCTGCTGAGGTCATCACTAAGTTCCTTGAACATCCTTATAACCAGTGTTTTGAGCTCTGCATCTGATAGATTGCTTATCTCCATTTTGTTAGTTCTTGTTCTGGAATTTTGATCCATTCTTCCATTTGGCCCACATTTCTTTGTCTCCTCATTTTGGCAGCCTCCCTGTGTTTGTGTCTATGTATTGGGTAGAGCTGCTATGACTCCGTGTCTTGGTAGTGTGGCTAATGTAGTAGGTGTCCTACAGGGACCAGTGGCATAAACTCCCCTATCATCCAAGCTGAGGTACTTGAAGTGTGCCCTTTGTGTTGAGTATACCTTCCTGTTGTAGTTGAAATTTGGTTGCTGTTGGAAGGTCAGTAGAAGGGATTTACCTAGGCCAGTCAGCTGCAATGACTGGCTCTGACCACTGACCACCAACTTCTGCCCTCCATGGAGCATCACTATGCAGGGGCAGTGTAGTGGTGCTCCAATATGATCGGAAGCTGTCTACTGGGTATGCAGGTGAGGGGAACTTCAGCCAGCAAGGTCCCCTGGGGCTGCTGCAGATGGAAATAAAGAGTCATCCCAGATGCAATCTTGTTGCTCTGGTGGGAAAAGGGGTGGCAATTCACTCTAGTGGAGAATGCCCCTAGCCCTTCTCTGACATGGCTTTTGTTAGGATTGGGAAGTGTAGGGGGATACAGCACATGTGCATAGCTTATCAATCAATGTCCAACAGGCCATAGTCATAAAAAACTAACACTATCTATAGATAACAATTAAAGAAACACAGAAATCTTTTCTGCTTGGGGTCTGCGAGACATGCAGGTGCCAGATGGCTGTAAAGGCATATATCATGAAGTAGGGAGTTTCACTCCTTATGCCTTGAACTCAAACATCTGGGTTATACAAACAGGGTTTATTACGGAGCAGAGCTGGCTTCAGAGGATAAAAATGTACATTTCAGGCTTGATTCCCACAGGACCCTCCGTGTTAGAATTGGGTCATGCCTGCCACCTGCGTTATGACCTGGTTCTCCAGGGAGACATACTAGCCCCTTTCAGAGCTTGTTCTCTTGGGGCTACAATCTCTGAAACCACACAGAGTGGTCCACAGTACGCAGGCTCTGGGGTTTCCCAGGTTTTGCAGGCCAATATCAGCCCCCACCTATGTTTCTCCTGGGGCTACCCTGCCTGAGCTGTAAAGCAGTCTGCGATGGCTGCTACTTGTGCTAGGTGTGGAGAGTCCCAGGTGAAGTCAAGCTGTGATTCTACGATGGTTGCTGCTAGTGCTGGGCCTGGAGCCCCTTAGCAAGAGTTATGGGGAGCTGAAGGCTCACTGAGGGTAGCTCTAGCTTGTTTGAGAGGATTTAGTATGTTATAAACCATAAGCCAATACCAGTATTCATATGGACAAGCAACTTAATTCCCTCTTATGGGTAGTCCCATAAGTTGGGTGGGATGGAGTCTCTGGGGATTTCCATAGTAGGGCCAATGGTGTTAGCCAGATTGATGGAGTCTCAGATATGGCAGAAACCTGCCGGCTCTGTGGCTTTCTGTGGGGAGAGTTCAGAAAAGGGACAATGGCTTCTGCCTGCCTTTCTGTCTGGGAAAAAGCTCTCCACCAGCTCTCACCTTGAAGCCAGACACTTCAGTTTCTCCCTGTAGGCCACTGGTGCTTTTCAAGATGCTACCCTGGGGCTGGAGCTCAAAGGGAGTGAGTCTGATTAAGTCCATGTGTGGGTTCTTTAAGAGGAACTGCTTGGGACTCCAGAAGTTCCTTCCACCAACTCAATCCCTGCTGGTTTTTGCAGACAGAAGTCATGGAAGCTTCTCTTCCTGGCACTGGAACCCTGGACTTGGGGGCCTGGTATGGGGCTGGGACTCCTTGCTCCTGAGATATCTCTCTCGAATTTTTATCCACCACACGTGGATGTGGGACTAGGTTGTTTTGCATCTCTTCCCCTCCTACCAGTCTAGATGGATGTGGTTTCTTTAATTACATAGTTATCGAAAATCTATTCAACTCAATTTCTGATAGTTCTGAGTGGTAGTTGTTCTATATTTTACTTGTAATTTTGGTGTGCTTATGTGAGGAGGTGAGCTGTGTTTACCTATGCTGTCATCTTGTCTTGTGGTTTTCTTACAGAAGTCACTTTCCAGTCCTATTCTAGGTGCCTTACTTCTATTTTTGGAAATCCAAATCTTCCTGAACCATTATTCCAAGATGGTCCCTTGGTTTACTTCTACAATGGGTTAGTCATCTCCAGTCATGCTGATTTTTACTAGTTTCATTTCTAGAGTAATTTAACTTCCTGGTCATGTAGATGGCACACTCCCCCTCTGTGGGCTGTGCTTAAACCAAACCAGGCAGTTAGGTTTGTACCATTCCACTCCCTCCAGTGTGTGAGATCCTCTGTCTTCTGGATTTCTCTCAGCCTTCAGTTGCATTCTCTGAGGGGTTTGTATGACTCACTCATGTGAACTAGGGAAAATCTGTGATCTCTTTAGTGGATCTTTCTGTTTTGACTTGTACTTTTTATTCAAGCAAATTTCTGTTTGTTACTAAGAGCAATTCTTTTCTAGAAAGGCTAACCACAAATCTGAACTGGTTTAGGCTTGTTAGTTCAAGTTTCTTAAAAAATGAAATCTGAAATCTGTCACTTGTGTTTGGTATTTGTCATAAATAACTGTGGTCTTGATATTTCCACCAATAACCTTAATTTTGCCTGTGGGTCCTCATGACCTACATTATTCCTCCACTCCTTGTCCAGGATTTCCCCACTACCTCCCTATTTCTCAGAAAAGCCGTTGATTCATTTTATGGGCTGTCCCTCTGGGAGGACTAGCTAGGAAAATGACTGAGTTAGATATATTTTTGTGAAATTATTCTTAGAACTCAGCAATGACCTCTACAGGGCTACAAATGTTAATTTAGGAAATGTTGTTTTAAATTGTTTTTACTTTGTCCATATCAAACATTTACCCTTCGAGTCCCAAACCTAAGTGTCAGGACTCAGTGGGTATGAATAAAGTCTAAAAAATTCAGACCTGATTTTTGTCATCTATATTCCTCACCATGGTACCTGGAAGAGTACGAGACCCCTTCTGAGGTTCACACTCACCTCTAGTTTCTGGGAATCCTCATGGAGCACCTCACATACCCTTTGGCAATTTGTTGGTGCCCTTTGAGGAAGCTGCCTCCACAGCATCATGCCCAAGGTCCAGAAGGCTGCTTCACATTCCACTGCCTGAGCTGAGCACCTGCCTTCACATCTCACCTGAGTCTCTTGTCACTCAGTTTGTTCCTGTTTTCAGGCTTCTTTTCAACCTGCAGCCCTGACAGGTCCCTTCCCTACTGCTGCCACTCATCTCCACTCTTCAGCATGAAGCTCTGCCTTCTGATCCAACAGAGCCCATCTTTCTCTGGCCATTGGGAGGCAGCTCTTCTCTTCTGTGTTCTGCTCTTTTCAAAGGGGCCCCATAATATAATTGCATGGGCCCCAAGAATTTAATAGGTCAGGCTTCAGTTCATATAGAATTCTTTTAAGGATTGGTTTAGGAAACTGTCATCACTTTTACCCAGAACCAGCATTCTCCTCTTTCAACTTGATACATGCTCTGAAATATCTGACTCATGGTATCAGACACCTTTTAATGTTATTCTTTTTCACACACTTCATGCTTTTTTCTTGAAAACTGATTAATCTCTCTACTTCCCCAGTTCTCCAATCATACCTACAACCCAACATTGGATACCCTACTCTTTTTCCAAGAGGGCCATCACTGGAGGCACTCAAGTAAATGAAAATAGTTATCATTCACTGAACACTTATTGAGCATATATATTCAGTATGGTGATATAGCACAGAATCAGTTTGAGGACAGAAGTATCTATCAGATTGTTCTCTTCCCCATGAAATTCTCATATGTGAACTTAAGGCACAATTAAATATGCACACCCAGTTACTGCCAGAATCGAACCCTGGGATACTGAATGGTAACTTTGTGTGCTGAGAAATTGTCCTGCAAAGATAGCATAAGAGTAATAATGTGTGCCTTCCTGTGTTTATCTGGAACTGAAGCAATTTTCCAGTTTTTAAATGAATGATAGACTTTTATTAAAGCATGGGTTGGCTATCTCTTAAAATGAATAGCAGGGAGGGATCCAAAATGGCAGTGGAGTAAGTGGATGTTATACTAACCTTCTCCAAGGACCAATCTGAAATTACAACTAAATTGTACAAGAATCATCCTGAATAATCAACTGAACGCTAGCTAGAGAGAAGCCTTATAACCACGGACAAACAGAAGAAACCACTTCACCACAACGTGACTGATATGGAGTGCAGAGGAGACATGAAAGGGCTGGCTGGACTCCCACAGGTGGCAGCTGATGTGCCAGAGGGATATTTCTGTGGCCCTGGGGTTTCCCCTGAAAAGTGTGGGGTCTAAACCCCAAACTGGGCTCCCCCTTACAGCTCCAGAGCTGGAAAGGAACCCAGATAATATCCAGGTGTGAAAAGCAGCAGAGTTTCTGTCTGCCAGGGAGAGATAGCTGGAGATGCAGAGAGCTTCTTGAAGGGCCAAAGCACAAAATTTTGTTTGCAGCCACTTACCCTGGGTGCCAGTATAGGGAGGGCAGAGTGCACTAGGGATGTTTAAGGAAAGTGAGGGGTTGGTGGCTTTTGGGAGAAAACTGAAGGAAGAGCCACCAGGTTCCCTATGCTGAGTCATTCCCCATATTACAGGAACCATTACTCTCAGGCACAGCATTCTTCCCTGAATGGCATCAGCCTGAGGTGAAGCAATACCCCCCACCTGCAGGAATTACTCTGCCTCACCTAGTGTTGCTTAAGCCAGGCTACTGATGAGAGATTGATTAGATTAACAACTGATCAGCTTAACATCTGATTAGTTTAACAACTAAGGCAGATAATACAAAGCAGCCAAAATGGGAAAAGAAAGAAACACATTTCAAATGAAAGAACAAGTGCATTTATCAGAAGAACAGATGAAATGGAAGCAAGGAATTTATGTGATAGAGAGTTTAGAGTAATGATTATAAGGATAATCAACAGCATGGAAAAAGACATAGAAACCATTAAAAAGGACCAGTCAGAAATAAAGAATGCAATATCTGAATTAAATAATACAGTGGAAGGAATGAAGTGTAGCTCAGATGAAGCTGAATATAGAATCAGTGTTTTGGAAGATGAGGTAGAAATAAAGCACCCAGGCAGAGCAGCAACATGAAAAAAATATTTTAAACAGTGAGGAGAGTTTAAGGAACATTTTGGACAACATGAAGTGTAACAACATCTGCATCATGGGAATACCACAAAGAGAAGGGATTGAGCAAGGAACTGTGAAACTGTTTGAAGAAGCAATGACCAAAAAGTTCCTTAATCTGGTGAAATAAAAAGTCTCACAAGTCCAGGAAGCTCAGAGAGTACCAAACAAGTTGGACCCAAAGAGATCTACACTGAGACACATCATAATTAGAATGACAACACTTAAGGACAAGGAGAGAATCCTACAAGCCACAAGGGAGCAGTAATTAGACTGGCATCTGATTACTCAACAGAAACATTTCAGACCAGAAGGCAGTGATGTGAAATATTCAAGGTGATGAAAAGCAAGGACCTACAACCAACACTACTTCACCCAGCAAGGCTATCATTTAAAATGGAAGGAGAAATAAGGAGCTTCCCAGACAAGAAAAAGCTAAAAGAGTTTGTTAACACCAAGCCAGTACTGCAACAAATGTTAAAGGGCTGGCTTGAAGAAGAAGGAGGAGGAGGGGGAGGAGGAGGAGGGAATGGCACTACATAGATATCTATCAATAGTCACCTTAAATGTAAATGGCTTAAGTTTTCCAACCAAAAACAGAGGGTAGTTTAATGGATAAGAAAATAAGACCTATACATATGCTGTCTCCAAGAGACGCATCTCAGATCAAAAGATACACATAGACTAAAAGTAACGGATTGGAAAAAGATATTTCATACAAATGGAAAAGGAAAAAAAAAAGCTGGGGTAGCAGTACTTATATCCAACAAAATAGACTTTAAAACCTAGGCTATAGTAAGAGACAAAGAAGGGCACTATATAATAAAGGGAACAATACAACAAGAAGATATAACCCTAGAAAACATTTACTCACCCAACACAGGAGCACCTAAATATGTAAAGCAAATCTTGATTGATATAAAGGGAGAAGTTGACAGCAACATAGTCATAGTTGGGGATTTTTAACACCTTGTTGACTTCAATGGATAGATCTTTTGGGCAGAAAATCAACAAGGACATAGGAACCTTAAATGAAACACTAGATCAAATGGATTTAATCAATATCTTCAGGGCATTTCACCCCAAAGCAGCAGAATGTACATACTTTTCAAGAGCACATGGAGTGTTTTCTAGAATAGATCATGTATTAGGACACAAAACAAATATCAACAAATTTAAGAATATTGAAATCATATAAGCATCTTCTCTGATCACAGGGCTATGAAACTAGAAATCAATCACAAGAAGACCACTGAAAAACACACAAAGACGTGGAAGCTAAACATCATGTTATTAAACAATAAATGGGTTACCAATGAGATCAAAGAAGATATCAAAAAATACCTTGAAAGAAATGAAAGTGAGGCCACAATCCCAAATCCGTGGGACACTGGAAAAGCAATGCTAAGAGGGAAATTCATAGCATTACAGGCTCATCTCAAAAAAAAAGCTCAAATAAATGATCTAACTTCACACTTAAATGAACTTGAAAAAGAACAACAAAACAAAGCCCAAACTAAGTAGAAGGAAAGAAATAATAAATACCAGAGCAGAAATAAACAAAATAGAATCTAAAAAAATGATATAAATGATCAATGAATCCAAGAACTCATTTTTTGAAAAGATAAACAAGATTGACAAAGCTTTAACCATACTCATCAAGAAAAAAGGGAAAGGTCCCAAAGAAATAAAATCAGAAATGAACAAGGAGAAATAAAACTGACACCAAAGAAATACAAAGGATTGTAAGACAATATTATGAACAATTGTATGCCAACAAACTTGACAACCTAGATGAAATAAATAAATTACTAGAAATATACAATCTTTCAAACAAAATTAGGAAGAATCAGAGAATCTGAAGACAGGTTATATCTAGTGAAAATGAAGCAGTAATCAAAAAACTCCCAACCAGTAAACATTCTGAACCAGATGGTTTCACAGGTGAATTTTACCAGACATTCTGAGAAGAACTAACACCTCTCTTTCTAAACTATTTCATAAAATTTAAGAGGATGGAATGCTGAGAGCCTCTTCAATTTTAAGAGAATGGAAGGCTCCCAGCATTATTTTAAGTCCAAAACCATGTGAAGACACTGCAAACAAAGAAAATTATAGGACAATATCCCTGATGAACATAGATGCAAAAATCCTCAACAAAATATTAGCAAACTTAATACAGTGATGCATCTAAAAGATCATATGCCATGATTAAGTGGGATTTATTCTGGGAATGCAAGGTTGGTACGACATTCACAAGTAAATAAATGTGATTCACCACATAAACAAAATGAATGATAAAACCACTTAGTAATATCAATAGATGCAGAAAAAGCTTTTGATAAAATCCAGCATGCATTTATGACCAAAACTCTTAGCAAAATGGGAATAGAGGGAGCATATGTAGACATAATAAAGGCCATATATGACAAATGCACTGCCAGCATTATACTCAACAGACAAAAATGATAAGTGTTCCCTTAAGATCAAGAACAAGACAGGGATGTCCACTTTAATCTCTCTTATTCAACATAGTGCTGAAAGTCCTAGCCATAGCAATCAGACAAGAAGAAGAAATAAAAGGCATCCAAATTGGAAAGAAAGATGTAAAACTATCTTTATTTGCAGATAGCCATCTGTATACATTGATACTGTTTATAGTATACTGTATAGTGTGTATATATACTATATACTATATATACACCTGTATAGTATATATCAATATATACATCTGTATAGTATACATTGATACTGTGTATAGAGAACCCCAAAGATTCCACCAAGAAACTACGAGAACTGATAAATGAATTCATCAAAATAGCAGGATACAAAATTAATATCTACAAGTCAGTGGCATTTTTATACACCAGTAACAAACTAACAGAAAGTGAAATTAAGAAAACAATTCCATTCACAATTTCTTCAAAAAAAAAAATATCTAGGGATAAACCTAAGCAAGGATGTAAAAGACCTGTATAATTCAGAAAAGTATGACACTGAAGAAAGAAATTGAAGATACAAATATGTGGAAGCTCATACAGTGTTCATGGATAGGAAGAATTAACAGTATTAAAATGTCCATACTACTCAAAGCAATCTATAGATTCAATACAATTCCTATCACTATTCCAATTATGTATTTCACAGAACTAGAACAAATATTTCAAAAATGTACATGGAACCACAAAATGATCCTGAGAAAAAAGAACAAAGTTGGAGAACTCACACTACCTAATATCAAACTCTACTACAAGGTCATAGTAAACAAAACAGCATCGTAGTGGCATAAAAGTAGACATATGGATCAGTGGAATAGAATAGAGAGCCCAGAAATAAACCCATACCTTTATAATCAATTAATTGACAGAGAAAGCAGGCACACACAATGGACTAAAGATAATTTATTCAATAAATAGTGTGGGAAAATGGACAGATATGTGCAGAAAAATGAAATTAGACCACCTTCTTATGCCACACAAAAATAAAAACAAAATGGATCAAAGACTTAAAAGTTAGACCAGAAACCATAAAAATCTTAGAAGAAAACATAGGGAGGAAAATGTTGGACAATTCTCATAGCAAATTTTTATTGGATATATCTCTTCTGGCAAGATAAACAAACAAAAAAATAAACAAATGGGACTACATCAAACAAAAATGTTTTTGTACAGCAAAGAAAATCATCAAGAAAATAAAAAGACAACACACAGAATGGGAGAACATATTTGTTGATAAGAGGTTAATACCCAAAATTTATAAAGCTATGCATGCCCCATGCTGATGCTTGGGCTCACTAACTTAGTTAGAGTCCAGTGCCCTGGAAGGGCCTTTATTTTATAGCTAGATGTCATCATGACCCTGCAGTAACCCTGTGGTTAAGCCTTCATAGCTCAATGTTAATCCATTACTACATCTGGGAAAGCAACTTGTAGACATGTCCTACCAGAGATGAGTAGTACCACCTTCCTTTGCATGCAGAGGAAAGAAAGACTACAGCAGAAGGTCAACCCAGCCAGGGACATTCAATATAGCACTGTGGTTAAGACTGAGGGCTTTGGAAGGAGAGAGGCTCATCATTGATACTCAACAAATGGTGGCTTTTATCACTGTTACGTCTTTAGGGTTTATGAGACAGTATGGGATAATGGTTAGAAACAATGGATTTTAGATCCAGGTTGCTTGGGTTCAAATCCTGGCTTCAAATGTTGCTAAGTGTGTAATCAGGGAAAGTTACTTAACATCTCTGTACCTTAGTTTTTTCATCTGTAAAATAGGAGATAATAATGCCATCCCATTGGATGGTTGTGAGCTCTGAATGAGTTAGATTATATAAAGTACTTGAAACAATAGGTATTACCTATTTTTACTAACAATGTAAGCTATTTAATGCCAATAAAATAAGTACATGTATATGGCAAGTACATTTATTTCATAGTAATAGATATAAATAAATAACAAGTGATAGATGGAAATAAATCTAGTAAGATACACATGTTAAAATAGGAAATATGAGGGTGTGCATGTGGGTGTTCACACATACCTGTACTAAGTATAACAAAACCAATTAGATGAAAAAAATGAATATAGTGACTTTTGACCCAGTAAGTTATTGACAAACAAATGAAGTATCATGATATACTATTTTAATTTTTTTAATCTTTAAAAATCATAAAATCTTTTCATAAAGATTTTATGTATTTATTTTTAGGCAGAGGAGAAGGGAAGGAGGAAGGGAGAGAAATATCGATTAGTTGCCTCTCTCACTCACCCCTAGCCCCCAACCGGGGACTGGCCTATAACCCAGGCATGTGCCCTGACCGAGAATCAAACTGGTGACCTTTCGGTTCAGACTGTTGCACAATCCACTGAGTGACACCAGCCAGGGTGTGTTGCGCTATCTTTAGATGTTGACTTGGAACAAGATTGGCTACTATGCAAGGACCATGGATATAAATACATTGCTGGCTGAAAGAGCGAATATTATTTGAGCAATAACTTTCCTCACAAAACATGTACCTAAGAATTACAAAGGTCAAATTGAAATTTCAAGCTGAGCTAGAACCACTTGTAAAGTCTTGAAGTTGTTAATAACACTAGGTAATGTGTGTGGGTAGAGTCTGTGTTTTCCAGGGCCCAATCTCTCTCAAACCGGGCTCCAGGACAAGCTTATGTGATGATAAACTTCTGGGGTACCCATGCTGCTCTCTTGTCGTTGGTTGCGCAGCCAAGCAGGAGAGAATAGATCATGTGTTCTACCTTTGCTCAGCCTACGGTGATTCACTTTTAGATGTCTCCAAAGCACAGAGAAGCAGCATTTAACGCCCCAGGGTCCAAAGCCCAAAGAATTAATGTATTGGGCCAAGTTGCGTGCCCACCCTCCTGGGTGCAGAAGCCTCACCCAGAACCGCAGGCATCTAGTGTTAAAGCACTAGCCTGAAGTACAAACTCCAATATCCTGACCTCTTTAAAAGAGCTATTGAACAGTTAAGGTGTTTTTTTTGTTGTTAGTTTTTTGGTTGTTTGTTTTTGTTTTTGCTTTTTAGCAGTGTTGACTTGAGTCTGTTGCACTATAATGAAATTTAACAGAAGGGAGAATTTTTACTTATCATATTTCATTCAATCTCTGTTTCTCATTCCCTTTGAATAAGGATTTTTATCCCATTTATATTCCCATAAGATGAGGAGGATATAAAACTATGATGAATCATGAACATTTAAATAAATTTGCTCTTTTGGGAGGTCAACTTTCTCTTGTAGTTAAAAAATATTATTGGTGAGATTGCTTCTCAGGCACCATGTTCCTTCAAGAAGTATTAGAAGGAATGGGTGTGGAGAGAGCAAAGGAGAGAGCAAATTGGAGAACTCTGAGTTGCTTTGGGAGGATTTGGTGTCTGCCATTGGGGTGGTTCCACAGGAGTATTTCAGAGCACCACTATTTTTGGTGTTGAAGAATCTTAAAGGGAAATCCAGACCAAGTTAAATCTAACACATAGACTCTCAGATGAAATCCCCATGGAGCTTGGCCTTCTCACTCTCATGTTGAAGGCCTCAGGCTGCAGGCACTAATGAGAACATTTGAATGAATAGCCAACCACCCTCACCCCATATATCTCATTCTCAGTAACACCCATACTAACTGGTACCCCAAAGACTTTCTTTTTAGATTTTATTTGTTTATTTTTAGAGAGAGGAGAAGGGAGGGAGAGGAGAAAGAGAGGGAGAGAAACATCTATCATTTGCTTCTCCCATCACACACACCCTGGCAAAACCCAGGCACAGGCCCTGACTTCCAGTCTATAGAGAAACATTGATTGGTTGCCTCTTGCATGCCCCGCCCAGAAACCAGGGACCTGGCTTGCAACCCAGGCATGTGCCTTGACTAGAATAGAACCAGTGACATTTTGGTTCATAGGTCAGCACTCAGTCCACTGAGCCACACCAGCTAGGGCTAAAATTTCTGTATCTTTATAACCCAGATCCAGCTGCCATTTTGGACTTGGGCACAGGACTGGCTGTGGCCACCCAACCCCTGGGGAGTTAGGTGAAAGCGGGGGCTTTCCTACCAAGGGGACTGTGTGGGTCCATGCTGGGGTGACTCCCAGCTTAGATCTCGGTGGGGCCAGGTGGATCTGGGATGTGGATTATACATATAATTGTTCATTGTATTCTCCCCAACTTGGGAGTATAGGACCTCCTTATTTTGTTCATTGTTGTGTCCGTCATCCTAGGAACAGAGTCTTGACATATATTAGATACTTAAAAATACTGAGTGGATGAATTTATTGAGCCTCCGTGTATGTCAGGGATTGTTATAGGTACTAAAAGAGGTAAACTTTGACACCATCTCACAGATGAAAAACATTGAAGAAAAAAGTGACTTCCTCGGTATTATTCAAAATGAGAGCAGTTTCTGGATTCCCAGATGTCTGACCTTAGTTTGTTTCAGCACAAAATTACTCTTGATTTGACTTTCTCTTTCCTTTTGTAAGGAATGGCCTTTCTAAGATACAACTTTAAAAAAAAATTTTTTTCTGGTATGTTTTTCCATTACCATTTACTGCCCCCCCATACCCTCCTCTTCCACCCCTACCCACCCCCACAATTTTTTCTGCACTGACTGCTTATTTAGTATTTGGTCTCCATTGTTTGGTTTCCCCCTGATTTGGAAAATGAGCGTGGCATCATGGAATCTGCCACATGGATACCCAGAAATATAGCACCGTCTAACTACCGCCATCACTTGGGCTGCTATGCAAAGTACCACAGACTGTGTGGCTTAAACAACAGAAATTCAGTTTCTTACAATTCTGGACACCAGAAATCCCAGATCAAGGTATTGGCAGGCTTGGCGTCTGCTGAGGCCTCTTCCCTTGGCTTCTCGATGGCTGTCTTCTCGCTGTGTCTCTACATGGTCTTCCCTCTCTGCATGTTTGTGTTCTAATCTCTTCCTATAAGGGTACCAATCATAATGGATTAGGGGCCAATCTAATGACCTCACTTTAACTTAATTACCTCTTTAAATACCTTATCTCCAAATGCAGCCACATCCTGAGGTACTGGGGGTTAGGACTTCAGTACATGAATTTTAGGGTGGGAACCACAATTCAACCCAAAACACTGTTTTCACAAAATATGGGGTAATGTCCAGGTCCATTTTAAAAGGCTTCGTAATGTGGGTATTATAACCATACAGCAAATTACAGCTCATTTTCTGCTGTCTCTTGCGTTTCGGGGCTGCCTCTTTTTGCTCTTCTCCTTGGCCCCAGACTGAGAGCAGCAAGGCAGTCACAGCAGGTCACACAGGGACCCAGAAATCCAAGAAGAGGGTTTTGTATCAAGTAAATAAAAGAAATTATCACCCATCTAAGGCTCATTGTTTAAATTACCATGTTTATTTATGTCAACACAAAATACAATAAAACAACTTACAAAACCCATTTTATCTTCATGTAACATAACTCTTCAGTGAACAGAAGTACTACTGTTAATGTTTTGGCCTTTTCAAGGTCCAGCCTTGGGTCAAAACTGTATTCAGACAAATAGCAAATTCTTCTCTATATATACACAAGAGGAAAACTTATATTTTCTAAAATCCCATTCCAGTAATAATACAAAACATCACATGTCAAAGTGAATACTACTGTTGTTTCGTCAGAATTGCAGCTGCCTTGTTGCTCTTGGTTTTCCCCGGAACTTGGGCTTCAGTCAGGAAGTAGAGGGTACATCAGCCCCTCGGATTTCCAAGGTAATTGCTTAGTGATTCTTTTAATATTGCTGTGTACTCCACAAGTGTTTGATTTACCTGAGTTATTTAGAAACCAGAAAAAAAGGGTCTCCAAGTGATTAAGGTCTATAAGACTGATGAAACTTATCATAGATTACTCTGTGCCAGTACAGTGGATAAACATGAAGCCTCTCTCACAGAGTCAACTCCTCACCTAGTAAAAGACATTATACTATAATTTACTCAAAGGTAATAATCATGGTACAAAAGTACAAGATTTTGCCTGTATTCCAGTAGTCTAAATGCTATATGTTCAGTCAAGCAAATGATAGTTACTGCTCAACTCATAAAATCTTTGTATCATTTCACTAACAAAGGAGTCAGCCTTGTGCTGTGGGAAGACAACGTGGTTTGGAGCTATATGGTCTAGATTCTGGACCACTTCTACTTATACTCTGAACCCTAGTTCCTTACGAGCATCAAAGGAGAAGAAAGTGCTTTGTAAAGTAGTATTTACTTTAAGAAATATTATCCTACACAGTTCATCTCTTCAGTCTATGGATCCCTAATTATCCACATGTATTTTGCAAGTAAAATCTTACTTTTTAAAATTAATATCTGACACATATTTAACTTATGCTGCTGAAATGTCAAGGTAGGTTATATACATGGGAAAAGAATATAGGTCAACAAGCCTATTATTCATGAGGGACTTTTGTGTTCTTGATTTGCTTGATTTAAAACCACTTAAAATTTTGTTCCTTTTTGTAATATTGGAGCTCTTGTTAAATAAACTAACCATTTGAAGTGATTCTGTAACAAGAAATTGGAACTTTCACATGACAATTATAGGGGCTAGACTGTGAAACTAAATAAAATGGATCGAGAAATATGGGAAAAGCTGTCGTTTGAAAATTCAGAATTAGGAGGGAAACAGTGTAGAAGCATATTTTTGGGTAATTGAAAATAATATAAATGATAGGCTTGTTATTTTTATTTTTTATTGGTGACTTCCTACTTTATAAATTACTTCTTCCTCATCTGTAAAACAAGCTGTACTTATTTGTGTGCCCGACTTTTAGGTTCAGACAAATCCATAGATATTAACACTTCATTTTTTATTCTTACATTTGGAACATCTTTAGAAGAATCACATTCTTTCAGCTGAAGTAAAATCAGAAACTCACTTTCCATAAACTAAAAAAAATCATCCTTTAACAAAGGGTGTTTTTTACTAGAAGTTTGGAATAAATCGGCAAGTGTGAGCATTTAATGTGAGTGTATGGACTCATGACTTTGCTGAGACAAAGACTTCAGGTGTTCCGGCAACAGATGAGAGTATAATTTCAAACATTCTTCAAATGCAAATCAGGCTCCCACAAATCATTTTGATGATTATTTTGAGGCATTAATGCAACAGAGTTAGTGTACCTCAAATAATCCCCAAAGTCACCCTTTGCTGAGGATATTTCTCTTCTTGATTATTTTGAACCTGCCAAAATAGTTTCTAACCTTCCTAAAGAGAATGACTGATCTCCAAATGACCTATTATTATCTTAAACCAACCTCATTTTGAAGCAACAAAGAAAGAAAAATTAAATAGTGCATTAACATTTCATATCAGTGAAACAGACTTTTTCCCATGCATAAAGCAGTTCTATCCATCTGTGAAAAGGTCCACCTTTTGTTTTTCTCTGTGTTTGTAGGTTACATTTTTAAAGGTGCTGGTGGAACCCCTGTACAGTGGATTGGTTCCCTAAAAAATAAAAAAAAGAGGTTCAAATGAAAGTATGTACATTTAGTTATTACACTGTTTTAAAACATCTAAATAATTTCATGGTACATTACCAAATGGAAGAAGCGAGTCAGTCTTGAAAACCATTTGAATAACTTTGATTAATTTCATGTCATACTGTTAGTATTTTAAAATTTATACATCTTCATTTTATTTTTTTTAATAATGCGGAACTAGTCCCATATATTAACCTTTTGGAAATGCACTAATTTATTGACAGAAAACAAGACTAGCTTTTTTATTCACTGCTATTTTATCATCACTGAAAACAGTGCTTAGCCCATAGTAGGCACTCAGTTACTTATTGGATGAATAGAATGAACCAATAGGTAACTCAAAAGTGAAATGTAAAATAGAAGAGTAAGAAATAGGAAAAATGAACTAATAGAAGCATACAAAGATGAATGACACAGTAGTACGTGCCTTTAAGAAACATGTTTCTGTTGAGAGACATCAAACAAGGGCACAAATAATCTTGCTAAAAATGAGATAAAAATTCAGAGAGAGGAGTAAATAGCGACTTGGGAGAAGCAGGGAAAATAAACATTTGCTCTGGATGGTAAGAGAACTTGGTGGTTTTTGCTTACTGGTGTGTGACTTGGAGAGTCACAAGAGTCTGGTGTTTGGTACACTGGGCTCATGAAGGAGCACAGGTCCCAAGGTAGGCTGGGCAAGAAGGCTTTGCTCTTGGGGTGGCACAGAGGTTATATGCTGATGCCTGGATAATTCTGCTGTGCGCTCGGGCTGTAGATGTGTTTGCAGGGGCTGTTGCCAGGACCAGAAGGACCAAGGCTCTCTAGGTGTTTGGAGAAATGACCAGCTTGATCCTTCTATTTCTCTCCTTTGGTTTAACTGTTCCAGGCAGGCACAAAATATCTGGGTAAGACATAGTTTCTTCTCTCCCTTTTTCCAAGGTCGACCATACAGGTTTTGGTGTTAGACACGCAGTGACACTATGCTACCTGATTTAAGTAACTCCAAGCCTCGATGTCCTCATCTATAAGAGGGAACACCAATGTGCCCACCTTCTCTACAAGGTAATGTACTTCAGCATAGTGCCTGGCACCTAGTCAGTTTTCAATACTGCCTCCTCTCATTGGCTCTTACTTATAGCTCGTCTTCATATTTGGAACTTCATTTCCTTTTATGTCCTGGAGAGTATAATAAACATATTTACCTCCAGCTTTTGTACTCTTAACATTTACAAGTCCATCTCTGAGTAGGTATGGAGTCTATGTAATACCTCAGACCCTCCAAAGTACTAAATCTTGTACTTTGGTCTCCTTCAATGAATTGTAGAGATAGTAGCAATTTCTAAGTATAGGTCAGAAAAAACATGATCGTTTTGGCTTTCTCAGCACATTTCTCTCGGCTCTCAGGAGACTTGAATAGAATTACAAGCATTCCCTAGCCTCTCCCACCTGTTGCCCTTGGATTCACCACAGTATCTTCGCTTGGAGGAGAAATGACATCTGCACCTGTTTCTATGTTGCCTGGAGCCAGCGGCCTGACCTCAGACTGAGTAACATGATATCTTTGTTCACTTGCCTTCCGAGAGAGATGCTATCTCAGTCTGAGGGCAAATAGAAAAGAGGCTCCTCGGTGGTGGATAATGAGTGAAGGCCAAGTCACTGTGTTGTCTCTGCTCCTGAGGTCAGCCTGGATAATCCTGAGAGCCCTCCAGTTCTTATTTAGTCCTTCTGCCATGAGAACTTGGGGTTTGGAGGGTGAAGGGCATACCGAAGGGGTCATAGATGCAGGTAGAGTATTATTTGCAAACAAAAATCACATATGGAATTATATTAAGTTTAGGAGAGTCTGTGCTATTAAATTTTAGTTGGTTACAGAAGAATAAGGCACTCAGTTGGAGAGGATAGATAGAAAAAATAAGAAGTGCAGGGTGAGGATAATGAGTAGGGCCACTGTCCTGGAGGAAGTGGGTGGCTTAGGGACACAGACAAGGCACCCTGAAATTCAGCATAAACAGCTGTGAGGAGGGCCAGCTTACATCTGCATAGGACCAGGAACTCTTGTGAGCCTCATCCCATTTCACGTTAAACATACTAAAAGCCACCTCCATCTTACTCTAAATATCACTTCCATACACTATAAAAGAGGTACTTTATCCATGCACTATAAAAGAGGTGACTTAAGTTGCAATCAACTGATTGATTGCACAATGTTATTTTGTAGACATTTAGTTGAGTGTTTAATTTTGATTATTGTGGTTTTCATCCTGTATTTCAAAGCAACTTCATTCATTTAGGCCTACAATATTTTGGGGTGTCTTACAAAGCTAGTTATAGGGCCTGGACATGCTGATAGAGGGTGATGGATAAAGCAGACCCCACTGTACTAGGAGGGTAAGTATATACTGGGGAGTGGCAGAAGTATTTCCTGCCCTCAGTGGATGATCAGAACTTAGGAGAACCAGCTCGAATGGGTTTTTTTGACAGTAGAAAGTGTTACAATGTCTGATACTGTCTCCTCTGTACCATGCAGGTGGCAGCCTCCCACAGAGGATTTCCAGCTGAGACACTGGCTTCTGTCCGACTCCATGCCAGGTGAGTCTACACTCCTTCACTGTTTAGACAAGCTTGGGTTTTCCCCAAAGATCTGGGGTGACCAAGTTAATTCCCCCAGGGACCTGGAGGTACCAATGTAGGCCAAGGATTCTGCAAATGCAATGGCACATTTTTAGAGCTTGAAACGGTGGTAATAAGAAAGCTCTCTGTCCTGACCCGCAGCTCCCTTAATGATTGCCTAACTGCCAAATGCAGACCCGATTTGCTTAGCACAGTACAAAATCAATCCATGACTGTTAGAAATGTCAGACCGAACATTTTTGCCTCTACTTAATGACTTGTCACTCGAGAAAAAATGTCTAATCAAAATGAATTTAAATACCTTCCCTTTCTGTTTTCATAAAGAATGTGGATGGGGAGATTATTTTTAAAAGTAATAAAAGGTAACCTTTCTTTATGGCTATGATGAAATATTTCAGGAGGCAAGAATCTGTGGATGTACCTTGGGTTTTAAAGTCCAGTCAAATTTGGTTATTTGAGAAGAAATAGATTTTAGATAAAAACAGAATCAGATTGAAGACCTTGAAATGGAGATACACTGAGCAACATTTTTAAATAAGATATATTAGTGAAATTTGAATTCAGTTATTTGAATTAAACCTCTTTTGCATCCAAGTGAATAGTTATTACCCAGTCATTATCTAGTCAAGAACATCAAACATTTGTTATTCAAAGAGACTCAGTTTAACAAGGGAATAACATTTTTCATTCATGCTTTTATCTGTTTAATGCATATTTTTGTTCCATTTTAGATGTAGAAACAGCAAAAATTTAGTATTTGAATCTCAGTCACGTTCTACATCCTGAGGGAAACAATTAATGTTTTAGAGAAATTAACTGTTAATTAAAATGTTATTTTAAAGATATTAATCACTAGTCAGTAATCATGCTTTTGTATGAGAACATTAAAATGTGCTGGTTGGTAGATACACATCACATAATTACCCGAGTGCTTGTTTGTGGAACACCTGCTCATTATTTCCAGGAGGGCCAAGGCTGCAGTTGGGATTGCGGCTCCGCCATGGATCAACAGGGTAAGAAATCTCTTAACTTCTCAGAGCCTCAGTTTCTTTACATTCAAACTGTGACTATCAAGATGACTTCAGAGGGCCGATGGTTGTTCAACCAACTAATGCTATTGGGGTTTTTTTTGTGCCAACTTAACCATACTCTTTTGCCTGATTGCCCTTCTGACCATGGCCAGGCATTTGCTTGCAGTTGGTGAGAGCTGCAACAGCTATGGCCAGGGATCAGGTGAAGCTAACTGCCTTAGCACTTTGGCCTGGTAGCACTGTGTTCTAAGTTACCAGACTAACCTGTCAAGTTACATGTGACCTTGTTAGAGACAAATAAATTATATACTCAATGCAAATCCACATTTGACTTTCCTAAAGGTTTTTTTAAAAATTATGAAAAATTGCCCTGGCTGGTGTAGCTCAGTGGATTGAGCGCGAGCTGTGAACCAGGCATCACAGGTTCGATTTCCAGTCAGGGCACATGCCTAGGTTGCAGGCCATGTCCCCCAGCAACTGCACATTGATGTTTCTCTCTCTCTCCCTCACTTCCCTCTCTAAAAATAAATAAATAAAATCTTTAAAAAAATTATGAAAAATCCATACAAACACAAAATGAGAGAAAAGCTGTCTAATTTACCTCTGTAGACCTATCACCCAGATTCAATAATTAGTACGATTTTGCCACACTTACTTTACCTATTGCTGTCTCTCCTTTGGCTGACTGATTTCAAAGGAAACTCAGCCTTAGTATTCTTTCACCCCAAAATCTGGATTATTTTTAACGAAGTCATCATGCCATTACATACCTAATTAAATTAACCACAATACATTGCCATCATTTTAATACCCAGTCTACATTAATCTTTTTCCAGTTGTCAAAAAAATGTACTTTTTTGACTCTTCAAATGAGGATCAACAGAAGATCCACACACTGCATCTGGTTGTTGTGTCTAAAGGCATTTTTAATGAGAAGACAAAGTGGGTAAAACTTTTTATTGTCCTTTGTCCTGTACCATATATATGATTACTTCAAAAGGACTATATAAGACATAAGCATCCCTTATCGAGGTAAATTTATCCAAAACAGAACATTCCATTTGCTTTAGGAATTGAAGATATCACTAGAGACAGAGAAAAAATTATTATCACCAATATATTTAGGCAGAAAACCCCAAAGGAGCATTGTGTTTCCTTGTATTTTCTCCTATGATATTACTTGTTTTAGAATCAGCAATGTAGGATAATTGCTATTAGCTAGCTGGACGCACGATTAGAGATGGAAAGATGAAATTAAAACCATGAAATTGTTTCTATGGGCCTCTAGAAATGTAATTATCTGTCCTGTGGAAAAGAGGCACAGAAAATTGGAGTCCTGTTTTGCGTTTGCTTACTGTAAAGAGGAGACACATAAATTATATTTATTGAGTACATATATTTAAAGGTTGATACCTTTGGGTGTTTTTTTTTTAGGTAGCTGTTTGAAATTTATGCTATTCAGAAAAACTGGATGGCATTTTAAAACTCTTCTCAACTTTGCTTTGTAACCTATTATGAGTAACGTGTATTTCCATGGTAATTGGCGTGAACTGTCTAGTATTCACAAACCTTATTCCATTACCTATAACATAAACATTTACTGTTTATCAATAGGGCCTGAGGGTCCTCCTGGTGGTGAGAAATAAAATACATGCCCTTGATGTTCCTAAGTAACTAACCAAGAAGTTTCACGAGACTCCAGCGTGGGGGAAACCCCCTCACTGTGCTGAGAGACAAATGGGAGCTGTGAGGGCCACCCGGGACCCAAGCAACAGACAAAAGCAGAACAGAGATCAAAGCTGCTGGGGACCTGGTGAGAGTGAGAACAGGACATTCTAACTCGCTTTTAGAGCAGAAGAAAGCTGACTTCCCGCTTCTTCTACAAAACACTTTTTCCTCTAAACACAGAGTCACCCCTAAGAGTTCACATACCGTTTGCCACTTGGCTTTTGACCTTTCTGCTTCAAATTTGGCAACTTCCTTACGATCATGAAATGACACGAGCAGCTTCCAGATGCACAGTAGGACCACACCAATGAGCAGAATAGCCAGCGAGACCCCCAGCATGATCATGGGGATGTTTGGAGGTTTTGGACACTCTGGAGGGAAAGAAAGTTGCATTAAAATGATGGCACAAATAACATTTTAATAAGCATTTCTCATTAAATTTTCCAACTATGTTTTTTCTTCAGTAGAGGGAAAATACTAACATCATTTGTTTTGCTGACTTTTTAAAAATGAGTTACTTGTTGTAGGATAGTCCTATCCTTTCAAAGTAGAACAGAAGATAAAGTAAGAGTTTGATTATTTAAAGCAAATGGATATACCCTTGAATGGCTGACTCAAAAAGATTTAGAATGCAAAAGAGTGAAAATTAATGCATGTGGAATGTCTAAAGGGCCATAAATAAGACTGCAGTTCAGTCACTAAAGATGGTCTTTTCTGGGTGTTCGATGACGCGGAAACGGATGAGTATGTGCACACACACTTTTTAATGGATTGTTTTGAAACTAAGAGATTATATTCAAAATTATATAAAACCTGCTCCCTGAAAAGGTTACTTAAATAAATAAGCTGATGCTTATTTGTTTGTTTGTTTACTATTTTTTAATGGACAGAAGAGAATCATGGCTTTCAGTTTTATTTTACCTCTAATGCCTGAGGGTCCTGGCACATTCCTGGGCTGGAGTCAGGAAAGATGGATTCCATTCCCATCTGATGTACAGTTACTGTCTAAACCCATCAAGCCCTCCAATCTCTCTGAGGCCCAGGCCTCTCGTCCGTAAAACAAAGTTGTGGGGTTTGGCATTCCCTTAACTTTCCGACAATAAAATTAAGCCAGGGGCTCATGCTTATGCACCTCACAGCTTCCTAGACCTCTCCCCGAAGAGTCTGATTCAGTGGGTCTCGGATGCAGCCACTGATTTTTTATTACTTAAAGTATCCCAAGGGATTGTTGTCTTCAGGGAAGTTTGGGGAATTAGATGTTTTATATAGTCTTTTTAACTTGAACATTTTATGAAATGTTATTTTGACTATTGATGATATTAATGTAATTTTGCAATTATAGACAAGAGAAGGATTAATAATCCTTGCAATATGCCTGGGAGATGGTACATTTCTTAATGAAACATTATAATTAAGCTCTTCCCTTGCTTTCCTGGGGAAAATTCCATATAAAAATTATCATTAAGTATCTGCTTCCCTCTGCAAGAAGTAATACAAATCTATGGTATCTGGGGAGAAAATAAATCATGCTTACTTTACTTTAACTCTTTGTGCTTTTGGATATTTAACAAGAAGAATTATAGACCCAGGACTACTCAGGCTACTTTCAAGGTAAGAATCTGAATTTGAGCAGAACTAATGACCTCCTAACAGTGTGATGCCTGGTCTCAGACACCTTTGTGACTTGGCAAAAATACCATGTAAGGAGATTATGCAGAAAGAAGTAAAGGAGCTAATGAAATAGCAACTACAGTATGAAGATCTAAAGACTGTTTCTAGCATAGCAAATGAACCATAGCTGCTTCTAATAGGTTAGCAACACTACTGCAAAGAAAGCAGCAGGTTCCTGTCAATGAGGATATATACTGGCTACATCTTTGACTACAAATTGTCTGGGGTAGGGCATAGCATGCTCTTGCTTAAAGCAAGATGAATTAGGGCCATGAGCCAGAACATGAAATAGGAAGGCTCTCCACTAGGGAATAAAAAAGAAGGAGCAGGCATGGCTTGGCAGAGATAATTATTTTAAGAATTTAGAGTCATTGGGAATTATACGTTTCTCAAGACAAGATCTTGGCCCAAGTACCAAATCAGGTATTACACAATAGAAAATCCTGGTAAGTGCTCACCTAATTCTAAGGTTCTGAGTTTCTAATGCTGCCAGTTTGGTATCTGCCACATGTGGCTATTGAACACTAGATATGTGACTTTTCTGAACTGTATTGTGCAATAAATGCAAAATAAACACTAATTTTACAGACTTGGTATGAAAAAATGTAAACTCTCATTAATAAATTTTTATATTGATTATACATTGAAATGACAATTATTTTGGATATAGTAGATTAAATAAAACATTATTAAAATTTACCTTTTTAACATTTTTATGCAGTTACTTGAAAATGTAAATTATATATGTCGTTTACATTAACATCTCCATTGGACAGTGCTGATCTAACATGCTGATATAAGATGCTGATAATATTTTGGGGATTCAAATATTTGTGATTATATAGCCAGTAGGAGGCAGTATAGTCCAGTAGTTAACAGCATGAACACAAAGTAGCTCTCCAGTTCCATAACCAGCACTGGGACATAATTGGTGCATTAAACCTAGCAAATTATTTAAATTCTCTATGCCTCAATTTCATTACTTGTAAAATGGAGATAACAATACCTTCTTTACATGGCTGTTGAGGACATTAAATGAATTAATACACACAAAGCAACTAAAATAATATCTGATATATGGAATTAATAAGGGTTTAAGTGAGCTGCTATTATTATTACTACTATTACTACTACAAATTCACTCTTCCCCCTTTTCTAACCTCCAGACCTCAAGGGCTTGGAACCTCCAAGCTGGAAGTCATGGGTGTAGGATCCACACACACATCCCTGCCAGGAAGGCTCCCAACTTTCATTCTTTGTTTTAAAGATTATATTTATTTATTTTAGAGAGGGGAAGGGAGGGAGAAAGAGAGGGAGAGAAACATCAATGTGTGGTTATCTCTCACATGTCCCCCACCAGGGACCTGGGCGCAACTCAAGCATGCTCCCTAGACTGGGAGTAGAACCAGCAACCCTTTGGTTTGAGGGTCAGCAGTCAATCCACTGAGTTACACCAGCCAGGGCCCAACTTTCATTCTTGACTGGTCCCTTATGATTGTGGCTCTTGTGCTCTGAAAATTTTCCCAAATGTAAGACAAAAAGATAGGCAAATCTCTCCCTACCCCTGATGAACCTCCACTTTTTCAATTTGTTTGGAGGACCCTGGGAATTCTCAAGCTCCACCTCCTCCTTTTCCATTTTGCCTTTTTTTCTAGCCAGTCCTCCCACCAGTGACCCTGGGAGTCTCTGGTCTTAAAGCTGTGAAAGGGGACTATGGACTCCTGGGGATGGGTTCTGCCCTCAGGCCCTGGGAGCTCCTGCCTGTGTAGGAATGGCAACACTAGCCAGGAAGGCAGCCTCCTTGGAGCTATCAGGTGACTCCTGTTAAGCCTCAAGGAGGTAACTTGTTCCTCACTTTTCCCTACTACAAAAAAAAAAAAAAAAAAAATAGCATAGGTAGAGTGAAAAGCCTTAATAAAAAGGCATTTGGGAATCTGAGTGCTCTTGAAAAGATGGCATTTTGATATGCCACTTGTGTTGTGTGGAAGAATAAAACAAAAAAACCCCCAACAGTTCAGTATTGAAGAGGCATTTAATAGCCAAAGACATGTTTCTCTCTCTTTCACACACACACACAGAAATAAATAAATAAAATAACATAAAAATCAAACCAGCTGTATACAAACACCCTGAATCAAAAACAGACCCTATTCTAGAAAATTGGTTTTTTTTAGAACTTGTTTTTCCAATGAAATTAATACTATAAGGAATGGTTTCAATTTCAGAAAAACTTGCCAAAGCCACTGCCATGGTCACAAATAGAGGGTGAAGGTATAGCTGAAGAATTTGACTTTATAAAACAGACAATGAGAAAGCAGGATTTTTTTTTTTGTGCTATAAAGTAATTATTCCTTGTAAAGCAAAAATTGCCTTAACTTTTCTTAACTACTGGCCTCTATGATGTGTTTTATACATTCATTTGAAAGAAGTTGATTTAAATGAGATCCTCAAGAACAAGACTCCAGGTATGCTCTGCTCACCTGAGCTTCAAGGTCATGATCTTGCATCTTGCATTGTGACCACCTCTACCTTTCCCTGACCCTTAGCCCTGAAATGTGATATTTTTCTGATAATGCTTTCTTGGTTGGTTTACAATGTCTTGAAATTACTTTTTGGTTACTTTGGGATGCTTTGGTTTTTATACTGTGAAATGGTGGCAGTTTGATACTCATGGTTTCGAATTCAGGACAATATTTTCTCAGCACACTGATGAGCAAGCACACACAAGAAAACACTAGCCTGCCCTTCCTGCTATTGTCTGGGACCGGAACAGACAATCTAGGCTCCGAGCCTTATGGGGAAGGGGGAAGAGGTTGATGACAAGGTCTGGAAAGGTGTGACTTAATGCAGCTATCTTTTCTGCTGGGAAGGGTCAGGACACATTCTTAATCAAAGAGAAAAGATGAGGCACCTGTGAGTATGAGGCCAATGAGGCCTCAAACAATGAGGCCAGGGCTGTTAGAGTACAGTCGCTCGAAGGAGGTTCGAAGCCATCCGTGTCAGAGTTGCCTGGGACACGCATTCGGCCTGCTGATTCAGGATGCAGGCGATTGCCTGCCTCCCAGGTGAGTTTCATTCTCACTAAAGTTTAAGACCTTTTCAACAAAACTACCTTTCCCACTATCCTATTTTCTCTATGTAAACTTCTAATATAAACTTCTCTCTCCTCTTCACTGAAGAGGTGACTTTTACTTGATGGCTTGCTGAGTCCCAAGCTGACTCTATGAGCTGGTGTAGATGAAAAGCCACAGAAGCAATGGCCTCAGATCACTTCCTTCCTCGTTTTCTGCTTCATGTCTTTTTTGATTCAGCAATATCATTTAATGACCCATGACTCTAAGTTATGAACTGGTATACGTTTTATATGCATATTCCATTTAACCCTTGAGACAATCCTTAAAAGCAAGTATTATTCTTTTTCCCACTTTACAGATGAGGAAATAGAGACTCAGAGAGGCACATATCTTCCAGAAGGGCAAGCAGCTTTTCAGTGATAGAGCAAGATTTGAGCCAACTTTTGCCTGATTCAAAACTCATTCTTGTAGACTGTTATGCTCCTTCATGTTAGTCTTTTCTAAATACATACCTTTTGCTTACATTGAATTTAACATTTCTGTAATTCACCAGCAAGCTTTCTGGGAAAGGATGATTGGTACAAATACATCCATGTTGTTATCTGGCCTTAATAAAAGATATTGGAGGTAACAAACTCCTTCAGCTTTTTCTTGTCTGGGAAGGTCTTTATTTCTCCTTTAATTTTAAATGATAGCCTTACTGGGTAAAGTAGTCTTAGTTATAGGTCCTTGATTTGCATCTCTTTGAATATTTTATGCCAATGCCCTGAACTTTTTCTGTTGAGAAATCACCTGACAGTCTTATAGGAGCTCCCTTGTAGGTAACTGTCTTTCTCTTGTGGCTTTTAAAATTCTCTGTCTTTAACCTTTGCCGTTTTAGTCATGATATGTCTTGGTGTGGGCCTCTTTGTGTTCATCTTGTTTGGGACTCTGCACTTTCTAGAATTGTGTATCTTTTTCCTTTACCAGGTTAGGAAGTTTTCAGTCATTATTTTTCTGTTATTTAATCTTCATTGGATTTTTTTTCATTACCATTTAGTCTCCTCATACCTCACCCCCAGCAATCACCATACTGCCATCCATGTCCATGAGTACTTTTTTGCTTTTCCTTAATCCCTCCATCCCCTAACCTCCCTTTCACCTAGCTGTCATCCTGCTGTTTAGTCATTATTTCTTCAAATAGGTTATTGATTCTTCACCCTCTCTCTTCTCCTTCTGGTACTTCTATAATGTGGATGTTATTATGCTTCATGTTGCCCCAAAGGTCCCTTGAACAATTCTCATTTTTTTAAATTCCTTTTTCTATTTGCTGCTCTGATTGGGTGTTTTCTGCTACCTTGTCTTTCAAATTGCTGATTCAGTCCTCTGCTTCATCCAACCTACTGTTTATTCCTTCCAGTGTATTCTTCATTTCAGATAATGTATTCTTCATTTCCGACTGGTCCTCTTTTATGGCTTCCATATCCTTTTGCATGCTATTGAGCATCCTTACAATGATTACTTTGAATGCTATATTTGATAAATTGCTTGCTTCCATTTCATTTCACTCTTTTTCTACAGATTTCTCCTGTTTTTTTTTTTTTTTTCTCATTTGGGGCAATATTTTGTCTCCCCATTTTGGCTGACTCTTTGTGTTTCTTTCTAAGTATTATATAGATCTGCTACGACTCCCAGTCTTCATGGGGTGGACTTATATATTAGGTATCATGTGGGGTGCAGTGGTTCAATCTCCTTGATCATTTGAGCTGGGTGTTCTAAGAATGTTCGTTGTGTGGGTTATGTGGGCCTTCCTATTGTAACTGAGTCTTGATTACTATTGGCCCATTCACCCATGGGAACAACCCTCAGGCTGGGTGACTGTTAGGCTTGATCCAAACTATGGTGTGCGAGCTGCCATGTAAGTGTGGACTGCATGAAGTGGAATTTGCCTTAGGAAGGTCTGGTGCCTGCCACAATCTTCCTTTGCATATGCCACTTGTGAACTTGCTTTAAAATTTAGAATTAGTGTTCTAAATTTTATAAGCACTTATTGGGTCCTACTCTGATGTTTTCTAAAGCAGACCACTGGGTGTATTGGTTCTGGGCCTCTTGGGAAGGACTCTGGGTCAGATGATGCAGATGTTGCCTGTGACTGGTTCTCAGCAACCTGTTTGGAGCTGCAAGCCATCCACAGTTTGTGGCTGCCTCTCCTGGGCCTTGGTGTGGAGGGGAAGGACCAAACTGTGCATCACAGTTGACTTTTACCAACCCCGGGACCAGGGACAGGGCAGCAAAAGTCCCAAGGCACGGCATGGTATTGGCATAAAAAAGACATATAGATCAATGGAACAGAATAGAGAACCCAGAAATAAATCCATACCTTTATAGTCAATTAATATTTGACAGAGGAGGCAAGAACTTACAATGGGGTAAAGATGATCTATTTAATAGATGGTATTGGGAAGACTGAACAGATACATGCAAAAAAATAAAAAAGAAACTTGACCACCTTCTTACACAAGAACAAATTCAAAATGGATAAAAGACTTAAATGTTCAACCTGAAACCATAGAATCCTAGAAGAAAACTTAGGCAGTAAAATTTCAGACACTGCTCATAGCAATATTCTTTCTGACATATTACCTCAGGCAAAGGAAGCAAAAGAAAAATAAACAAATGGGATTATATCAAACTAAAAAAATTTTATGCAGCAAAGGAAACCATCAACAAAATGAAATAACAACCCACAGAATGGGAAAACATATTTGCCCATACATCTGGTAAGGGGTTAATATCTAAAATTTAAAAAGACCTTATAAAACTCAATACCAATAAAACAAACACTCCAAATAAAAAATGGGCAAAGGATCTGAATAGACAGATATCCAGCAAGGACATAGAGATGGCCAATAGACATATGAAAAAATGCTCAATGTCACTAATCATCAGAGAAATGCAAGTTAAAACCACAATGTGATATCACTTCATGTCTTTTGGTATGGCTAGTGTCAATGAATTAACAAAAAACAAGTGCTGGCAAGGATGTGGAGAAAGGGGAACCCCTTTGCACTGTTGGTGAGAATGCAGATTGATGCAGCCACTGTGGAAAGCAGTATGGATTTACCTCAAAAAATTAAAAACAAAACTGTCTTATGACCCAGCAATTACTTTCCTGGAAATGTATCCAAAGAACCCTAAAACATTAATTCTAAAGAACATAAGCACCCCTATGTTCAGCAGAGTTATTTACAATAGACAAGATTTAGAAGCAGCCCAAGTGTCCGTCAGTACATGAGTGCATAAAAAAGCTGTGGTACAGTTACCCAGTGGAATACTACTCAACCTGGCCAGGTAGCTCAGTTGGTTAGAATATCATCCCCAATACACAGAGGTTGCAGTTTGGATCCTCAGTCAGAGCAAATATAAGAAACAGCCAATGAATGCATAAGTGGAACAACAACTCATTGTTTCTCTCTCTATCTCTTTAAAACCAATCAATAAAATTTTTTTAAAGTTATAATATGTTGACAAGTACCCCCAATCCCCCAAAAGAAAGAAATATTACCCTTTGCAACGGCACAGAAGGACCTGGAGAGCGTTTTGCTGAGTGAAATAAGCCAGTCAGAGAAAGACAAATAACATACGATTGATTTCACTCATATGTGGAATCTAATGAACAAAATGAACTAACAAGCAAAACAGAGACAGACTCATTGATAGCAGCCTGACAACTGTGGGTGGGGGCATTTGGGGGCTAGTTGGGGTTTGGAAGGAGTGAGCACCAAGGAATAAAAAAGATAAAATACTCATGGACACAGACAATAGTGTAGTGATTGCTGGAGAGAGATGGGTGGGGAGAGATGGGGGAGTGTATAGTGAGGATAAATGGTGATGGAAGGAGACTTGACTTGGGATAGTGAACACACAACACAGTGTACAAATGATGTATTGTGAAATAGTGCAACTGAGACCTATGTAATTTTGTTAACCAGTGTCACCACAAAAAAAGATTAATTAAAAAATAAGAGATTGGAACATATCAAAACTTTCAGTCATTGGGAAAGTAGAGGCACTCATCATAAATTTGGAAATGTCTTTCCTGGCAAGCCTCCAAAGTGTCTTTCTGGTTGTTTTCTACTCTCTCATGTAGTATCACTTACCGTCGACAATGGAAGGCATGCCACTCACCTTTCTCGTTAATGCTGTGAATGATGGTTTTTCCTTCGTTATCTGTGGTTATTAGGAATGTAATAAGACATTCATTTTCTCCTTGCAGAGAACAGGAAACAGAACTATCCTTTGAGAAATCTATGGATAAAGGAATCATTCATTACGTTAAATGAGTTTTCAAAAGAGATTATTTTTGAAGCAAAGTAGTATTGAGTTTTAATATGCAAATAGGAAATTTCAACATTGCAAAATAAGAACAGAAAAGACATAGGATTTTTTTCTCACAAATTGAGGTTTTAGTTTCTACTCACATTCCAGAAAAACAGTTCCAGGTATGGTCAATCAGGACTGACCATCAAATGCACCCATCAAACTAATGGGGGCAGGATTTCAATGGAGTGAAATACTTCAAGGCAGGTATGCCTGGCTGTCTTGGGAATAGAATGGTCCTGACTATGGTAATGAGGGGGCTATATGTTCTTCCTGGCTGCAAGCACCTGGGAGGAAGCCTAGATTACATTTCAGAAAGAGACTACACAGTCCAGACAGATACTGATACTTCTACGGGGGCCTTTCCCACAATGGCATAGCCAAGATTGCTGGCCATGTAAGTCACAACAGTAAATATAAATTAATATTAGGGAATGAAGGCTGAAGTATTGTGTAGCTCAGGGGCCAGCAGGATAAAGGTAAACGTCAGGTAAAAGAAACATGGGATGACAGTTGCTTAACCATTCAGCATAGCCTCTTTCTTAATTAAAAAAAATAATAATAACAATCCAGTTTTCCTTAAATCCTTTCCAAATAGAAATTATTTCTTACTGAGCTTATTGAAGAGGCAGAAGATGAATGTCATATTGGAAATTAAAAAGATAGTAAAGTGGTCAATCTAAGATATTAACACTATTTAATAAAGATTCTAGTGGTCTAGTACCAATGCCAAAATTAGGTAGCATTTTCCCAGCTTAAAAACAACTTACTTAAAGTTCTCCTATGTTATAAGTTGGAGACTTTTCATGATACAGTTACACACATTTTTACTGAAATCTGTAAATACAATGGCATTTGTTATTAACCTAAAATTTAAAACACATCTGATCTAAGTGTACTGTGACACAATGGGTCAGAATATTAAAACTGGGATTGTCCCAGATAATCTTGGACATACTCTTGCTAAACTTACAAGTTTTCTCATTAGCTTCCATATAAAAAAGTTTTAATAAAAGAGAACATATGTGTTGCTCTGACTCTAACCAAAAAAAAAAGGCTGTTTTTTGGCTCAAGAATGTCATAGCCATAGAAAGATAGAAATATTAAGCAGGTTTGCCTTTAATGTCTAAGATAAAAACTTCATGTCAGCGTTTGTGAGAAATATGCCTGTACTATCTATGAAAACAGGAACCTGTAAAATATTTAGTATTATTAATAATATTTCAGATGATTGGTTTAAGTGTTTATGAATCTATTAGTAGCACCTGGTACATAGGAATATTGAGCAATCAAATTACAAATGATTCTAATTTGGTCATTCCCAAATGTTTATGCAGAGCAAAGGAAATCATCAACAAAATAAAAAGACAGCTCACAGAATGGGAGAACATATCCACTGATATATCTGATAAGTGATTAATATCCAACATTTACGAAGAACTTATAAAACTCAACACCAGAAAGAAAAGCCAAAGAAAAAACCCTAAATAACTCAATTTTAAAAAGGTCAAAGACCTTGAATAGACACTTACCCAAAGAGGACATACAAATGGCCAATAGACATATGAAAAAATGCTCAATGTCACTAATCATCAGAGAAATGCAAATTAAAACCACAATGAGATATCACCTCACACCTGTCAGAATGGCTACCATCAATAAATCAACAAACAAGTGCTGGTGAGGTTGTGGAGAAAGGGGAACCCTTTTGCTCTGTTGGTGGGAATGCAGACTGGTGTAGCCACTGTGGAAAGCGGTATGGACATACTTCAAAACATTAAAATGAATCTGCCTTTTGACCCAGTGATCCCACTTATGAGAATATATCCCAACGAACTTAAAACACTAATTAGAAAGAACATAAGCACTCCTATGTTCATTGCAGCATTATTCACAATTGCCAAGATATGGAAGCAGCCCCAGTGGCCATTAGTAGATGAATGGATAAAACAGCCATGGGACATTTACACAATGGAATTCTACTGGGCCATAAAAAAGAAGAGAATTTTACCATTTGCAATAGTATGGATGGACCTGGAGAACATTATGCTACGTGAAATAAGCTTGTAAGAGAAAGACAAATATTTATAATTTCACTAATATGTGGAATCTAATGAACATACTGAAATAACAAGGAAAATGGGGACAGACTCATAGATGGAGAGCAGGATGACAGCTAGTGGGGGAGTTGAGGCTTGGGTGTGAGCTGAAAGGAAAAAGGGCTTATGTACATGGACAACGGTGTGGTGACTGCTGGGTGAAGGGGATATAAGGGGACTAAATGGTAATGGAAAAAATACAATAAAGATAAAAAGTGCCCCCCCTCCAGAAAAAATCTAATTACAAACCATTCTCATTTGGCCATTCCCAAATGTTTATGATTATCTAAATCACCTCAGTTCTGAAAATACAGATTGTAGAGATCCACCCCTGGGCATTCTATTTGAGAGATCAGTGGTATGCACAGGCATTTGTATTTTAGTGAGTTGTTCAATAGTATTTTTAATAAGGTGGTTCTGATAAAGAGGTTTGGGAACCTCCGGGCAACAGTTGATTAATGAAATTTGTGTTTTTTCACATGTTTGATAGCAACAGACCTGAATATATATAATTCATACTTTAGCCATTTCTTAGATGGCCTTCAACACATGTCCTCCTGCCAAGGCACTCCAATGAACTAAGATTCATCAAGTCTTGGGGAAGATGCCTTTTCCTGTTCGGCTTGTTTTTTCCTTCCCTCCTTCTCTCCACCATGACAGTGCACACCCACTCTGTTCCTCTCGAACTTACTTGATGGAACATTTTATTCTCAGGTAGAAAATATGTGGAGAGCTTATAACACTCTTTTCAGTAATATTAATCCTGCTTTTCTATTTTGTTTTAAATAGCTACACTAAAGCACAGGGAGGCTTAGTTTACTTGGCCAGGATTATTTAAGTTTTAATGGAACTGCTAATATGACCTTTAAGTCATGACTCCCTTCTTACTTTAATTAATTCACCACTCCTTTTCATGATGCTTAGGACTCTAGACTTGGCCTGTTTTACAGTGTTTGGGTATTAAAATGGTATTATTGAATGTGTAATGAAAGGGTCCAGCTTGGGCTGGAGATTTGCATAATTAGCTGCTAAGGTTTTCTTTTGTTGTTCCCAAGAAATGAAACTTTCTTTTTTTACCCACCTTTATGAGTGCCAGCAGTGCTGTTCTAGAATAATACAATGAAAATAAGATCTCAGGCAGTCCAGGAAATCATACTTAGATAGAAAGGAAGAAATGTGAGAATGGGGGTGAGGAGGCCCGGGTCTAGCAAGGTCCAGGAAAAACGGGGAAAATATAAATCGTCTGTACCACTGAACCAAGATAACTGTGTGTTTAAGACCTCTGCTCCAGGGCCAAATCAATAGTTTTCAGAGAAAACAGTTTCCCAAGGGGGGAACAAAAGGGTTCTGTGGGCAGGTAAGATTGAGTACCTAGAAAACTGTGTATTTATCATAGCAACATCCTTTTGCCTCTCCTGAAAATTGGCAATGCACATGTAAATTACTGTGCATAAGAACTCACAGTAGTCCTTCAAGAAAACAAAAAGGCTTAGCTTCCTATCTCCAAAATGTATATGACCATGGAGATTTATTTTGTTTGTTTAGCACTTTTAGAATTGGCGTCTGATGGAACACACGGAACACACCATGAGCAACAATGCTCTGAGTACATGGATGTTGGGGTAAATTAATGATGTCTCTTTCAGTAAAATGAATTGAATAAAGTTAAACCACACATCCTTAGAAATGCTTTCACAAGTCAACACTGAGCAGTTTGGGAACAGTTTATCGGGATTATAAAGTTATACTCATTTTACCCTCCATGTCTTTGGTGGGGAGGGTGAGCTGATAAAAGACTGTATGGAAGAGCAACTATGTAGTGATAATTTCAAGGAGATCTGGTCAATAGCATAACTGGGCGAGTAAGTTGAAACAGGACTTATAAACAGGCTCATTAAGAAGGTGACTTTCCAATTCACAGGCTGACAATTTGATATCTTTCCTAAATTCATCAAGATTAGTGCTTTTAAATGGTATTAGTAATCCAATTATTATTTTTAACTTCTGAGTTAGAAATAGTTGCATTCCCCTTTCTTGAAGATAATTTAATTACACAAAAAATAATGCAAATATTTTAAATGCCACGTGAGACCTAGTCTTCATCTCAAATCCAAGCATTTATGATAATGTATTAAGAAAACTATGTATTTAAATATAGTAACAACCTGTTCATGATTTACATGTTTCCAAGGTTCACTCCCCTTTTTCCCTCACACATTAGATTTCCCATGCTGCTACTGAATTGAGTTCTAGTGGTTGCAGGGCATTTCCTACAATTTTTAGTCATTTCTTGGACACCCCTGGTAAATATTCCAGATGTTTGCTGT
>PVIA01001667.1:193589-259739 GCA_004024845.1 Tonatia bakeri | reverse complement strand
GTTGCTCTTCCTCTTCCCCTTCTGGCACCCCTATAATTTGGACATTGAAATGTTTAATGATGTCCTGCAGGTTGCTAAGCCTCTCCTCATTTTTTGGAATTCTTATTTCTTCATTCTTTTCTGATTGTATGTTTTTTTTTTCCTTCTGGTCCACTCCATTGATGTGAGACCCAGCTTTCATTCCATCACTATTGTTTCCCTGTACATTTTTCTTCATTTCACTTATTGTAGCCTTCATTTTTTCATCTAATTTGTGACCAAAATCAACCAATTCTGTGAGCATCCTGATCACCAGTGCTTTGAACTGTGCATCTGATAGGTTGGTTATCTCTTGGTCACTTAAAAGTATTGGTTCTGGGGCTTTCATTTGTTCTTCTGTTTGAACCATTTTTTATTTTTTTGGGGTCTGGTTGTGCCTGTTCTCTATGAGGGGCAGAGCCTTAGGTGTTCACAGGGTGGAGCCACCCAGTGGCTGGGTTGTGATGCTGTATGTGGGAGCAGGGTCCAAGAGGGAGCACTGGCACTTGCTCCGCTCCCTGTCGGACTTCAGTCCCTTCTGCTGCTTCCCCCAAGCAAACTGGGCCTTTCTGGTGTCATTTCCCATGTGGATGGGCTTGTGCACCCCGTGGGTCTTTCCAATGACCTCTCCTGTGAGGCTGGGAATCTCTCCCTGCGCCCCAATCCCCACAGGTATTTTCAATCAGTGCCCTGAGGCTCTGTTTCCCAGCGTTGGGATCCTGGGTTGCGTGCAGTGCCTTGCTTCACAATTGCTGCCTCTCTGGGTCTGCTGGGTTACCATCCCTCAGCCAGGGTCTGCCATCCATCACTTGTGTGCCCAGGGTCCACCCACTGCGGTCTTGCACACCTGGCATGCCTTATGGGCCCTGTCCCAATGCTCTTTGTGCTCGACCCCTCTGCATCTGGCTGCCCGACTCCACCCCTCCTATCAGTCTGGATGAAAGTGTCTATTTTAACTCCTTGGATGTCCGATTTCCATACAGTTAAATTTTCTGTCAGTTCTGGTTGTTATTCTATTTCTAAATTGTTGTTGTCCCTACCTTGGTTATGGGAGGAGGCACAGTGTGTCTACGTATACCTCCGTCTTGGCCAAATCTAAGACTAATTTCTAACAAGCTCTCAGATGCTGCTGAAGTGTGTGGTTTGGTGTTCACATAAGTGGGAAGAAGCTAGCTACCAGAGATTTTGACTATCTGCCTCTTGTGTCTGTTCATTTACTTTTGCCTCTGGTCTTTGTTGAAGGTTTACTAATAGTGGGAATCCACTCTCTGCAGTATTTAAATAAGGCTAAAGAGTCTTACTAGTCTTCAAGTTGTCATTTTTCTCCTCTAAGCTATGTGAATAATGGCCTTGATCTTCTTTTGGTGTTTGCATGTATATCTAGATCCAGAGTTATGTTCTACTCATTCTATGATTATTTTGTGGAGTAATATTAGAGTTTAGAGGGAAACTTTTTAAAACATAGATAAGCAAGTCTGTGTTTGAAAACATGGTTCACTTAAAGAATCATAATTTAGTTTAGAAATAAGAAGGGTCATTTGATTTAAAATGGTTATTAATTGGAGATAGGGGTGGTATCACTGAAAGTTGCTCTGGAGCAGAAGTTCACATTTTCTTGAAATGATGGCCACGAACAAACACACATTTGTAAAGGAGAGAGGAAAAAAAAACATTTTAACCACAAGGTGGCAGTGATACATATAAATATGTATATATGGATTTCAAATAAATAATGATTTCAGACAGATCTCTGAGGACATGATTGTCAAAGTATATAGCATTTCCTAATGCAGTGGTGTGCAAAAATGCCTCAACAAAGCTGCTTATCTGTGGCATGCTTGGGTAAGTCACACTCCAAACTGAAAGCTGTGTAAATTGGGCATTGTCCTGGGTGCTTAGTGTATATTGGCAGGGGACAGTTTTCAATGAAAAAATACAATTGTGCCCCTCTATGCCCATCGCGGCATTCTTTTTTTAAAATATTTATTTATTTATTTATTTATTTATTTATTTATTTATTTATTTTTAGAGAGGGAAGGGAGGGAGAAAGAGAGAGAAACATCAATGTGTGGTTGCTGGGGGCTGTGGCCTGCAAGGCATGTGCCCTGACTGGGAATCGAACCTGCGATGCTTTGGTTCGCAGCCCACTCTCAATCCACTGAGCCATGCCAGCCGGGGCTCATCGCAGCATTATTTACAATCACCAAGATTTGGAAGCTGCCCAAGTGTCCACCAGTAGATGAGTGGATAAACCAAGTAGGGGACATTTGCACAATGGCATACTACTTGGCCAGAAAAAGGGAGAAAATTTTACCCTTTGGGACAGTGTGGATGGACCTGGAGAATATTATGCTAAGTAAAGTAAGCCAGTTAGAGGAGAAATACCATATGATTTTACTCATATGTGGAATCTAATGAACAAACTGAACTAACAAGGAAAATTGGGGCAGACTCAGAGAGCAGGATGACAACTTTGGTGGGGGGTGGGCTTGGGGGATGGAGGAGTTTAACAAAAAAGAAAAAGGACTCATGAACAAGGACAACAGTGTGGTGACTGTGGGGTGGGCGTGGGAGGTTGAGATAGAAGAGGGTATCGGGAAAAAATGGTAAAGAGAAAAATACAATTAAAAAAACAATTGCCTTGTAACACTTTTTATTTATTTTGTTTCCCTTTAACCAGTAGTTAGTGTCATAAGTTCCACGCAGCATTCTCAAGATGTGAATTCTAAGAGCTTTAACAAATCACCAGTTCCACATGACATAATTTTAACTGCCTTTTTATATAAAAGTTTTGAAAATGTTTTATGGTTCTACTCTTTGTGACAGTACATGACTTTTATTTAATCTTGAAAATGTGCCTCATCCTCTTTAGCCTTTTTGTCTTAGTCATGAAAACACCTGTGTGGTCCTACTAAAAAATTAGATTGATTGTGTTGTGAACTCTGTCGACAGTTCGCTGGGAAGCTGACGAAGACGAAGTTTTACCTAAACAGTGTCTGATGGAGGGCGAGACAGGCACTGCAGAGACCACAAGGATATCCAGATGGATGAGGCACTCTTTTCCCTTTGGAAAAGGATTGGAAGGGTCGTGGTAGAGGATAGGAAGCGCTGTGCAAAGGACAAAGAGACAGATTGAATTATTCAATACCTGTTCAGTTCTTTAAATAACTGTTCATGAGGTGAAGCTCTGTTCTCCATATATTTAGGACTTGAAAATACTCTCAAATGCCAGCTATAAGCCAAAACTTTTGGCAGCCAACTGGGGATGAGAAAAAGAAAAATGGCCTATTTTGAATAATGGGTGGTATTTTTTCCTAGTTCCTGCCATTGGCAGGAGGCCTACGTGTCAGTTGTTCTGGGCTGGAATTCAGCCGGAGTGAAGCTGGGGCCAAAAAGCCAAGGAGAGACGCCTGCACAGGTGTACCCCTGGCTCCTGCCCGGGTTGTCCCTATGTGAGGCAATAGGGACTGCACTTCTGCTTGTTTTAGATCCTGCCAAATGGTTGGGCATCAAAACTTAAATCTGTATATCTAAAGATGAGTGAGATTCCCTTAAAATCAGTGCTCAGAGGTGAAGCAGTAGTCTTTTTGGAATTTATAAATACTGAGGCCTTCAGGTTATGAAGTCTCCCACACTGGAGTTCTCTTTCAAGTACTCTATTTTAAATAAGAAAATGCCACACTATTGTTTGAAATAACAGTATCAGTGCTACATTAGGATGCTGGTTATAGTGGTTACTCAACACAGTTAAAAGATCAGAAGAGAGACAATTTAACAGAAACTTAGTAAACATTCCAGGGGCTCCAATGTCACAATCGGAAGCGATGCTGGAAGTTTATGGTGGTGTGAGCTTGAAATCACTGACGAGGGAGAGTGCAAAACCCACAATGTGCTATTTTGCAGCGATGCTGTGGTTAATGAAGCAGTGAAGCCATCAAAACTTGAGCTGCATTTACATATGAAACATAAAAATAAAAGTACAAAACTGAATTTAATACATGAGGAATCATACTTCTGAGTAAAACCATCATATCATTTAATTTACTATTACTGACCCATTCAGAAAAGGTGAATCTTTTTCTGGACCAAAAAGAAAAAAAAATCCAGTGACAAAGTTTCTTTGGCCATTTTTAAAGTAGGTTATAAAATAAACAATACTAGTTTTACTATTGTACTTTTATCATTTAGCTGATAAAGTTAAACTATCAATTTAAAAAATAGGTTTGATTAAAAATTAAAATTGTAGTGGCAACATCCCTACATGCCTACAAGGCCACTGTCTTCTACGACAGCAGTAAGGGGAACACAAACAATTGTGCCCAAACAACTGTGCAGCAAACAATTGCCAAGTGAACTGTGTTAGACCCTTATCCCTTAGCCTTAGTGACTGTTACATCTTGGTCACCATGGATGCCAACCTATGATTTAGATAGCACTATCGACTCTCTAGCCAAGCACAAGTGTGTGCTCCAGCACTTGTGACCAGTGACTAAGGGAACTCATGCCATGACCAAAGACACCCCAGGCCTGGGCAAACAGACAAAATATCTCCTGGGTTTTCCCATCCACTTTATTATATTCAGGAAAAAGGTGTTGTCTAAATGGTAGATGGAGTGTTAAAAGTTCAACTAAAAAGTCACAGGCCAATGTTACAAAAGTAGGACCATGCTCCTGGCTGAAGCCGACTTGGGAGTCTAACAAACTCAGACGTTGCCTCCAAGAAGAGAGGATAGGCAGGCGGATACAGTGGACACAGCAACACGGGACCCAAGGCTTTGTTGTCCTAACAATGACTTACACCATGAGCACAGCAGGGTTAGCTGCAGTTGCCCTGGATGTGGGCCCAGTTCTTTGTAATGCAATACAGACACAATTACTTACCTCCAAAGTTTAAAATTAATTTTTTTCCGAAGTTGCGAGGACAGTTTGAAATAAGCTTTGGATTGGCTAAACAGAACTTGATGGTGGCGGTGGTTATTAACCTTGATTACAGTGAGGAAGCTGCCTCACTACTGCATAACCAGGGAGTATACACCTTTAGGTCGGAAGCATTGTCCAGCTGATACTATTCCCTGGCCTGTGTTTGAGGCAAAGGGATGGGCACATCTTATGCTGTGAGTTAGAGGTAAGAGGATCCCAGGTCCCACTAGTGCTAACATCCTACTGTCTCCCTGATGGGGGGCCTGAGAAAGAGAAAGGCTATAACTATAGATCCTGGACCTGAGAATGGGTGGAAAATGGGAGGGTGGCACTTAGTGACCATCTGAGGTCAAGAATAACCTTGTGTCCTAGGTCAGCTGGAAGGACAGAGCCTGCCAGGATTGTCAGTTTCCCTCTTATAGGACTCATGCTTCTCTTCCTGTTTGGGGGTGTCACATGCCTGCTATATTCCTCAACCCGAGAATACATCTGAATTTGCTCAGAATCTACAGACACTCCTATAGTCTAACACTAATTATGGGAATGCCACCATCATAAGGTTGTTATTCAGGTAAGCCTCCAATTATGTCAACTCTTTGAGTCTACACTACATAACCCAATCCTACAATCCAAGTTTCCTGCACGCTCATACAGCTTATTATTAAGTACCACAAAGGAACTTTTTCCTAGCATACAAGGTGCCCATATGTCCAAAGAGAATTGGCTCTGCCAGATGGGTGTTCTCTCTTGGGGCACCGTGTACAATCTGCTGTCAGGGTCTCTTTGGGGCTAGACTGTTGTAGACAATGTATCCAAAAGCCCTGCTGGAGGCTCTTTTGGATGGTCCCCCTTGACCTATCCTTGATCCTTGCCTATCCTTGTTTAGGAAAGCAAGTTGCCCTGGTTCTGGTTATTATTTGGCTGCAGAGGCACATTTTGAGCAGTTCTCTTATAACAAGTCCTCCTCTGGTCAACAGAGACACTAGATACTTTACCATTGTCTTCAAGATAACAGGCTTCCTCCTATGACAGGTTGATACAGTCTTGAATGAAAGTGAGTGTACTGACTTAGAGAATACTTACCCCGATGTGGGGAGAACAAGCATTAACAGGGATGACCGCTGAGGATAGCAGCACAGTGGATTCTTCAGGTAAATTATTTCAGGATGAGAATCCTACAGTTAACATCTGCCATGAATTGTATCCTCATGGTCTTTGAACCGACACAAACGCTGCTGCTAAACAAGAAGGTAGCATTTTTCTCAGTTTGTCTCAAATGGTCCCCATTTGTGTGAGGGATACCTCTTGTTGAGTTTTTACCCAGGGACTCCTTAGGGTGAACCTCCTCAGTGCCTCTCTTTAGGGTGAATCTGCCTCACCTCACCCCCAAGCTATCAATGTGCCTGGTTGGCTCAGTCTTCCAAAATATAGTCAGATACTTCTCAGTGGACACAGCAACAGTTCTACGGACACTATTCTTTTCTAAGCCACCATCTCTCCTGACTTATTGCCAAAATCTACACATAAGTTTCCCGGCCTCCTCCACGGTCTGTTTTTCAAACAGCGGCAGTAGTTAGATCACGCCACTCCTCTGCTTTAAACCCCCCAGTGGCTCGTCATCTCACTCACAGTGGAAGCCAAGGTTTCAAGGCCACAATGGAGGCCTAAACACCCTGCACAGTAGGTCATCTTTCCTCTCCCTGCCCCATATCCTGTCCCGGTTTCCTCATCACTGCCTTCTAGCTCCTCCAAGTAGCGTAGCAGTTTCTGTAATGTTCTAACTATGCTTCTGCCCTGGAATGTGCTCGCTCTCACCCTCATTTCTCATGGTTTGCTTTTTCCTCAGGTCTCTGTTCAAATGTCACTTTACCAAAGATGATTTCCCTAGTGACCTTATTGGGAATAGAAAACTTCTGCTCCTTTTGTCCCTATCCCTTTCGCATATACTATAGCATTGACATATTAGATGTTTTTGTGTAGTTGTCCACTTATTTATTGTCAACCTTATTTCCCCTAGAATGTAAACTGCTTTTTAAATAGGATCTTGTCTGTTCTGTTCATGTTTCTATTTCAGTGCCTAGGGTGCTGCCTGGCAAACAGTAGGTCTTCACTGAATATCTGTTGAATGAATGAGTGAATAAATGAGTGAGTGACTAAAATGTGGTGCATACTGTCCAGTCCCTTACCATCTTCATCATTCTGACAATCTTATAGGACTGTTTCACTCCTTCACATGCCTAGCCATTGTGCATATTTGAATTTGCGATTCTTGGCCTATAGCTCAGAAATGAAGGTCAGTTTAGAAACAAGTGAACAAATGTCTAGACAATATCTCTTTGAAAAACATAAAAATCTCTGTTAACATCATCTGCCTGTCACTTTCAATACCCTACCTGGGACAGAGGTCCAAGTCTCAAGAACAGAGACCGTACTTCCTTGTGAAAGAAGGAAAACACCTTATTTCTTCCCACCTAGTCTACAGAGGTGACACAAAGTTTAAATTAATTCCTTTGAAGTTAGAAATGTGATAAGTAATAAATATATATGTGTGATGTTGAATATATGGTTTTGAGTTAAATGAAAGTTGTGCCTAATTCAGAAGTTATCTTCATTTCAGATCAGAATGGTTTTACTTTGTCTCACCCTCACTGAGTAATTAGAAATATAAACTATAAAGACCAGGGGAAGGGCAGTTCCTATTTAAATGAAATCTTCAGACAATCTTTTATATTTAATTAATTTATTGAGGGTTGCCTTACATACAATGACAGGAACCAGTGTAATTGTCCAATACAAGTTCTAATAATTGTACGCACATGTGCAACCACTTGTATCACTGTCAGGACGTGTCCAACGGAATATTTCCAAAGTTCCCAAAAGCTTCCTTGTGTTCTTTTGTAATCGTTTCCCTTTACTTCTTGTGCCCAGCTACCACTGGTCTGCTTTCTTTCGTGATAAATTCATTTTACTTATTTTAGAATTTCATGTAAATTGGGTCATATGATAGGTATCACTTTGTATCTGATTTCCTCTGCTCAGCATAATGTTGTTTGAGAGTCATCCATGGTTTACGTATATCAGTGGTTTCTTTCTTTTTAGTTCTGAGTGGTTTTGTTTGACTGTACCAGTTTGCTCATTCATTCACCTGTTCACAGAATTGTTAGCAGTTATAGGGGTCTTTCCAGTTTTTGGCTATTATAAATAACATTGCCATGAATATTTATGTCCAGGTTCTTGTGTGAATATGCATTAATTTTTTAGGATAAATACTTAAGAGAAGAATTCTTAGGTCAAGTGGTAAACATATGTTTAATTTTATTAAAATTTTTGATAATTTTTTTTGGTAAAGGCAAAACTTCCTACTATATCTGCTTTTCATTGTGTTTGTATGTCCATAACTAAGTCACTTGTTTGTCAGGGGTGAAGATTTACATGTGGTCACTGCATTTATCGTCCACTATGCTGGTACAGAAATTCAGAAATGGAATTCAGATAGGGGAAAAGTTTTCTTTCCTGACACTGTGGCTGGATGATGTCCCCCTTGTGGGACTGCTGGAAAGTTTAAATGAACTGAGATGTAAAAAAAAGTACTTAGCGCAGTGCCTGGCATGATGTTCATGTTCAATGGTGTCAGCTGTTGCAATTATTATCTGAATTATTAATAAATTAAGCCAGGAGAGAAGACATGACCTGAGTGCTGTAGAAGTTAAGCTCTGACTTTGTATTTTAACGTTATCATCTTTCCTGAAGAGCTTGCCTCACAATACCCATAATGGCTTATTTACCTGCATTACTGCTAATAATGTGTGTTCATCTGCACTCAATACACAGAAGCAAGTTTGGGGGGTCAAAACATAGAGGAAGGTGGAGTACAAGAATGTTGCCAACCACTAAATGAGAAAATTAAGTAAGAGCACAATCACAAAGTGGAAAGTTATAATTTAAAGCCAAAGAGGTACTTTTATAAAGACTTTCCAGTTTTCTAAAATCGGATAATTTCATTAAAACCTATGACTACTTTTAAGTTTTGCTGGGTCAACTTTGGCGCTTAACCCTTCTTGCTGATGAAAGATCCGTGCTGACAGCTTGCAGCGAGCTTCACTTTTCTATCTTTATTTTTTAAATGCACTAATCTTTAAGACTCCTTAATCTGTGGGTGGCATTATTAAACCCAGAAGTGGGGAGAAGAAATAATTTCCAAGTTTATGAAGAAGCTGCATTTTTAAAAGAAAGGGAAACCCTTCCTGTGGCATGTATTTTAATCAGAAGTGTGAACTGCTTAGTACTACTGCCCCTGTGTGAATGGTCTTGGTGGGAGCCTGTCGGGGATCCCTGGACTTGAGGCATGTGAGGTGCTGTGGGCCAGCTCTGTGCCCAGTCAAGAAGAGTTACTGGATACCTCCAGTTTTCGGCACAGCAGGAGATTTGTGTGAGTCGTTTTCATTTTTGATGATAAATCAAGCTGGAATTAAACTGACTTGGTCGAGATCAGTGTAGTGATTCTTTCCAAAATGAAATTGAAGTAAGATCAAAAGGATTGGGGTAGTTAACAGCCTCATTAACCAAGAGCTGTAGAAAAGGCTTTATTTCTGTAGTGAACTTCACTGAACTTTGCCCATTGCTAAAATGTGCGCATTTTCTATTAGTGTTCTTTAGCCACATAATCTGACTAAAAGCTGGGGTAGAGAGTAGAATCACCTCCCATTCACCCCGTTGGTGAGGGAAGGATTCCTGCTCTCGGTTTAGAGGGATGGCCGAACACCCAGCATGGGACAGACGATGTTGTCTGCGCTTAGAATTAGTGCAGCATCGTGAGGAAGTCTGGACTAGTTGATGAAAGAGCTCAGAGAGAGTGAGGCTCAGAGGAAAGCCAGCAGTGGCAGCCAGATGGGTGGGCACATACTCACAGCCTGGCAGAGAAGGGCACCACAGGGCTTCCCAGGGTTGTGCTCAGGCCTGGTGTGAACAACCAGGGGTTGTGGGAAGCAGGCTTTGTAGCATCAGGAGGATGGAGTGCCTCCTGGTTGCAGCAGGAGGCTGTCATTGGTTTGTCTGAATTATTCCACTGACTGGCAGAGAACTGAACTACTCTCAGGGATAAATGAGAACTGCACCTGGTCCATTTGATAAAAAGAGTTTAGCTAGGGAAGCTTACAGAAAGGAACAGAGTGTGAAGGGGAACTTGTGGTTAGGCCTTTGAGTCCCTCCTGTTTTCAATAGATATCAAGGTAGCACATAATACTGAGTCTTAATTTTAAGCCTTATGCCACATTGTCCAACAAATATTTAATAACATTTCATAGGAGCTATTCTGAGCCAGGCACTGTGCAGGAAGCCAATTAATTAAGACAAATAATATATCACCTATGCATTGGAGGAGTTTAAAGTTTAACAGAAAGAGTTGAATATGTAAATTAGTTAGGTGCTAAATGAGCTGTAGTAGATATATGAATATAGGACCTGAAGACATAAAGGGGAAAGTAATTGATCTTGATAAGAATAGTTTCCTTGGCAAAGTACTTGTTTTCTGTCTCCTTTATGATAAGGAAAATCACAGCAGAAGCTATCCCCAAAGATATTCTCTTACATATTTTTGGTCAAGGCTTTATTGTATGTCTACATGTAAATCAGTCCCTGGCCATGTGTGTAGGATAACTGATTGGTATAGATGAGTCATCGTTGAGCCTCTGGGGTTTGGGAAATGGCCATGAAGCAAATGGCTGCTCAAAAAGTCAAGAAAATTTTAATTCTAATTTAGTTCCTCTTCTACATCTCTTTTCCTCCTCTTCCTCCTTTTCCTTCTTCTCTTCCTGCTTCCTCCCTTCTTCCTACCCCTCCTAAGCTATGAGGAGATTCAGAGTTCAGTACGTATCAATAGCTTTTGCCTCATCTTTCCATATCTGACCAGTCTAGCTCTACAATAAGTCTAGAGTCTGCCCAGTTCTCTTTATGGCCACTGTCACCACCTTGGTTAGGCAAGTGGGGCTCTGTGCCTGGCCCTGCACTGTGGAGGCCCCTGTGTATCACAACCAATGTATTCAGGTGCACAAGGGTGCCTTTGTTAATTGGCTCCAGTGCCCAACAGAGGCACAGCAGAATCCTTAATCCGAAACATCTAATCACATGATTAACACTGTTCCTTTCGCAGGGAAATTCTCCTCCCCAACTCTCACCCTATATTCTTTAAGCCAACAGTGACCACATCAAAAAAGCTACAAGGGTTTGTGGGGTTTGTTTTCACCAATGTCTCAGATTTAGTGTATTCCAAGAGTTGTGCAACTATCACCTCATTTTAAGTTTAAAACTTTTTCATGACCATGAAGAGAATACCTGTACCTGTTAGTGGTCATTCCCTGTCCCTTTTCTCCCTTCCCCACCATCAACTAGTGCAGCAGGCCACCATCAAAGAACTTTATTTCTCTATAGATTCACCTATTATGAATATTTCATATAAATGGAACAATACAGTATGTGGTCTTTTGTGACTGGCTTCTGTCACTTAGTTGCAATGGATTCCTTTTTTATTTTAATTTAATATAATTTTTAAAAATTCTCACCAAAGGATTTATTTATTAATTTTAGAGAGAGAGCAAAGGGGGAGGGGAGAGAGAGAGAGAGAAACATTGATGTGAGAGTGGAACATCAATTGGTTGGCTCCCATATGCCCGTATGTGCCCTGACCGGGGATTGAACTCACAACCTTGTGGTGTATGCGGTGACACTCCAACCAACTGAGCTACTCAGCCAGGCTCAGTGGATTCTTGCAGAATGCTGTATTGTTCTTCAGGAGGACTGAGTGTTCATTTCTTTACTTATGGAGTAAAAAATGCCCCAGACACAGGAAGAGTATTCAAATGATACTGAGTAGCCCCAAAATATGACAAATATCCATTACCTGTGGCTAACACTTCTTATTTTTTAAATTCTCAGCTAGAATGTCACTTCTGGGATGCCTTCTTGCACATCCTAGTTAAGATATACCATTGTTAGTATTCCACTCCCTGGCAGGCCCTTGTTTATTTTTATTTTTTTAAGCACAATGGCAACTTGAAATAATTTTAATTGCCAGTTAATCTGTACATGTATGTATATGTGACCTGTCTCCCCTACGAGACTATAGACTTGATGAGCAAATGAGCCATGTCTATCTTGCCACCACTGTGCTCCCAGCATTTAGCGCGGTAGGCATTCATGTTTTGAGTGAATAAATAAATAAATGAGATTGAATGATTAAAAGAATGCGGTAGGAGTCAAATGCTTGATGGAGAGTGCTGATGGAGAATTCAGCATGTGGATTTTAAGTGGGAGGAAGCGGTGGGACATCCAGGAGACCATGTCCTTGAGGCGGCTCACAGACACGGTTTGTGCACACCATTTTAGAGCTGAGCAGTGCAGGGGGGCCTTAGGAACAGGTGATATTTTCTTGATCTACCTCACCCTCAGTCCACCGCTTCAGAGATAAACATTTTAAAATTGCGTTTAGCTCCTTTAGTGGTTTCTGCCATTGTATCTTCAAAGATGATGCTTTATTGCTCTCTCTTATTTTATCAACTTCTGAATTATATATATTGCTACATGAGGCTTCAGTCCATTTACCCCCAATCTCCATCTTTCTTCCCACCTCCTCTCAATAGTTAAAGCCTAAAAAAATTTCTAAGTACACTTATAAATTTAAATAAGTTGCTTAAATCTTCTACCTTCATCCATTATAAACAGTTCCTCTTGCCTCCCAAGTTACAAGATAAGGATGCTTGTGTAGCCTTCCTTCCACCTCTGTTTTCTAGTTCCTGGAATTTGCACTTGTAGTTTTGCAGAGTCAAGATAGATAACATTTACATTCTCCTGTCATACATTTTACTGGCTGCTCAAAATCATGTCACATTTCAATAGGTTTCATATTTGAACTATGTTGCTTATGTCACTTTTATTATTATTCCTGGAGAAACTGATTTTGGTTTTTCCCCTGATGGATGAAAAAGCACATGTCTTCTTTACCATATGGCTAATGTCTTCTAGCTTCTTAATTATTCCTTATACTTTTTAGAATCAATTATTTTCTTTTCTTTGAAGCCACTGATTCCCTGTTTTAAATTGGAGTGCACTGTGCCTTTATCAGAAAATGTTATGCTTTCCTGGAGGCTTACATTTTTTTTTCCTCTGGTAAAGCCAAATCATAGGCCAATATAAAAATTCCCTTAAGTAAATAAAATTTCAGTTAGAAATGGAATAAATTCTATAGGTGTGTAAATTATGTTATAGAGGTAAAATACTAAACCTCAAAATCTGACTATGGCTTATAATGAACATTTAATTATATTATAATATTTAATTGATAACTCTTTACAACTTATGTGGTTTCAGACCAATTAAGCAATGTATTTCTATTCCAGATGCTTATTGTATTATAATCAAAGGAAAAAGGTGGGCAGAGAATCTTCCAGACAAAATTTCTCCTAGAGCTAAAGCCATAACCGAGAAGGGGAACTCAGATTAATTCAAATTTCTGCTGAGATATGAACCGATATTGTAGATAAAGACCCAATCTTTGTCACTTATTAAATATATGAAAATATTTTGAGACTGAAAAACAGCTCACAAGTCTGAATAATTAGATATCCCAGAAATAAATTTCTCAGTCTGTTTCATTTAGCAAGTAGTATTTAATGGTATAAAACACAAATTTATAAAACACGCACAGACACACAGGCAAGTACATAGAAGGCCTGACTGGCACTGGGACCAAACTGACATAAGGCGCTGTAATTGCGCAAGCGTAATCATCCTTATCACATCGATGTGCCCCATTATGTGGTGATTAAACTTTCCCATTTATGTAGCTTGCTACAGTGTTTGCATTCCAAGCAGAAATGAGGGGTACAAATTATGCTTAGGCAAGGGGAAAAGCTTGCACTGAAATAATTATGACAACTTACAGGACACAGAGTGTAGAAAGTTTACAGAGTGCTTTTCACATAGATTTGCTCATCTGCTTTCCATAACATCTCTGAGAAATGCATAAATAAACTATAATAACCTCACTTTATTGTTATTATGTTTTTCAAGGGAACAGCTGATAAGGAGCAGAGCAGGAAGATTCAAACTCAGGAAATATGGCTCTTTGTCTCTTTACTACACCACAGAATGTTCCGTTTATCACCTGTTAATGTTTATTGTGCAGACATAGTCTGCGTAATGAAGGAAAGATGCTGGATACTTTTTGGCATCCAAATTACTCAGGCAAGGTGTGATTTATACCCCATCACCCTTCTAAAGGTTAAAGTGTAATAAGGACAGGAGACCTGATCTTTTAATCCTGGCTATTCTCAGGATTGATTAAGGATTGACAAGTATATAGTTAAGGAGATTATTGTTTGCTTCTAGTACTCTTCGCCACACCCCACAAATAAATTCTGGTAAAAATTAACATCCAGAAAAACTTTGAGATAGGAGTCATAAGATTATTAAAAAAATATTACCACTTCCTTATCTCAGTGGTGTTTATGGGCTGAATGAAATATATTCTTTTATTCACTAAATACCAGTTTTTGAGCAACTGTTATGGGTGAGCATAATTCATGGTATAAACAAAGACAACAAACCAAAATGCTTACAGATTGTGGTCAATAATATGAGGGAAATAAGCACAGAAGGCCAAATACTTTAAAACCCGGGGATCAGGAAAGCCTCTCTGGGAAAGTGACATTTAAACTGAGCTCTGGGAGATGGGCTGGAGCCAGCTACTTGGGAGCCCAGGGAGGAACGTTCTGAGGAGGACAGAGAAGAGCAAAGGCCCTGAGCTGGCCAAAGAGCTCAGTGGTCTGGGTACTGATCAAAAAGCTGTGAGCAGACACCATGGGCAAGGAGAGGGTGAGCAGAACTCGAAAGTGGAGAGGTCAGCAGGACATTGTAGGTGACATGAAAGAGTGGACTTTACTCTGAATGCAACCAAAGGCCATTGATGTGGTTTAAGCAGAGGTGACATGATCTAATTTCCATAGAAAAAAAGATCACTAGGGAGGATCTGCTGAGAATGGTGGAAGGGTCTAGAGCCAAAGCAGGCTCACAGCCAGCAAACTCGGATGAGGAGACGGTTGTGTGGACTCTGGTGGCGGGCAGTGCAGTTGGGGAGAAAGGGATGTTAGTACAATAAATGAATGCATCCTTATGTTTTGAGGGTCATAATGACCCTAATTTCCATCCTAGAGATCAACCCTGTAGTTGCTACCGTCAGTCACAAAAGCTTCTAGTTCCTAAAATCACAAAGCTTTAGTCAATTACCTGGTTTCTTTATTCTAAGGACAGCTTCTTTTTCAAATTATAAAGAAGTAGTTTCTCCTTTGGAAATAAATACACTAAGAGAATACATCTTTATTGATGAATAACATACCTGAGGTAACATGGATGCACCTTGTGTCCATATTAATTTTCTCAAAGTGAAGACACCTGTGTGAAAAGCTTTTGGATTAAGAGATGGACTTTCCCGGCATCTCAGCAGTCCTCCTTCTGTTCCCTCCCAGTCAATTTTCTTCTGATCTCCCCAACCAACCACTGTGCTGACTTCCTATAGCATAGATTAGCTTTGGCTATTTTTACACTTCATACGAATAAAGAAGATTCTGAGTGTAGAATCTTCTTTCACTCAGCATGAGATTCATCCATGCTATTGTCAGGAGCAGTATATTTATTCTCATTGCTGTATAGTATTCTACTTTTCAACTATACCAAAAGGATAGTCCCGTGATTTTTCCATTCTACTTGGATGAACATTGGTTCTTGTTTCCTTGAGAATAGAATTTAATCATGCTCTGTTGCATAGAAAAGTCTTTGTGATAAATGTCCTTGTTAATATTTAAGAAAGTTTCTTCAGCTTAAATGAAAAAAAACCCACTTATTTGATATAACCCTCTTAAAAAGACTTTTCAAATAACAGTAAAATTACAAATTAGTACACATTTGATGATGACATTGATGAAAAATTAATTTATCATTTATCACTTCAGGCACTGAGCTTAGTGTTTAAACATAATATCTCATTTAGCCCTGGCTGGTGTAACTCAGTGGATTGAGTGCAGGCTGCAAATCAAGGGTTGCCAGTTTGATTCCCAGTTAGGGTACAGTGTTGCGGGCCAGGTCCCTAGTAGGGGGTGTGTGACAGGCAACCACACATTGATGTTTCTCTCTCTTTCTACTTCCCTTCCCCTCTCTCTTTTAAAAATAACATCTCATTTAATTCTTAAAGGTAGTGTATAGGCTATGTACTAATTTTATCCCCATTTTCCATAAGAGGGAAATAAGACTCAGGTAATTTGTCTCAGATTAGAGTTTCACCACAAAAACAAATCTGATAGGGTTTACATGTGTATGTATGGATGTTCATATGTAGATATGGGTAGGGCGAATGCATGCAAGGGGGTGGCTTACACAATTGTGGGGCTGGCGAGGCTGGCCAACATCTCTGCAGGCCAGGCCATCAGGAAGGGCAGGCCCGGGCTGCAGTCCACAGGCCAAATGCCTACTCTCGAGGAAACCTCAGCTCTGCTCTTAGGTCTTTCAACTGAGTGAATCTGTCTCACCCAGATTATCCAGGACAATCTCCTTTATTAAAGCCAACTGATTATAGACTTTAATCACATCTGCAACATACATTTACAGCAACCCCTGGGTTCGAGTTTGACTCAATAGTCTGGCTCAGCTGACACATAAAACTGACCGTGATAATCATATACTATATTTTGTTGTGTATAATGCACACCCACATTTTTGGCTCAAAGTTTCAGGAAAAAAAAAACCCTTTTGTTTAAATTTTTTAATTCAATTTTTAATTTATTTATATTTAGAAACAAAACAGATTATTGTATTCTAGGGTATTATTTAGCATACAGATATTGTTATTGCTTTTTAGAGTTATACTTTTAAATGCAGAAACATAAATCAAAGAATTAAAAACATTTATATAGATATGAATTAGTACTACCCATGTGTAGTGTGCATCCTTATTTTTCCCTCAAAAATTTGGGCAAAAAAATTGCACATTCTACATCGCAACAAACTAGTAGCAGGATCGAGATGTCAATCCAAGTCTGTGTGGTCCTGAAACTCAGGATCTTCATTTCTATGATCTGTTAAAAAATTGGTCTAGGCTGAGGGCAGAGCAGTTTCTAAGATTTTGGGTGGCGATGTCCTGGGGATAGCCCAGGAAGGAAAAGTTCGGACAATGCGCCTGAAGCATACAGATCCAGGGGAGGCAAGAGATAAAATGAGACTCCAGCGTTTGGTAGGCTTCTAATGGGCTCTCTATCAAGTACTAACTGTGTGATCTTGGGAAAGTTACATAAACTCTCTGTTACGACTGTCTTTGTAAAATGAGTAATTGAACCTGTTGCCTAAGGTTGTGAGATAATGCATGTCAAGTGCTTGGAATAGTGTGTGGCACAGGCAATTAAATGTTAGCCAAGTAATATTAGTGGGCTTCTGGGAGGGGGAGGAGGAGGTATCATAAATTTGTTCTTAAGTAGCCACATCTTTGCCTGAGTCCTTTATGGAACTTAATATTTAAGAAAGGAAGGATCACCCTTAATGAGGTAGGGTTGCATAACTCAGTAAGTAGTGCTGGGGACACTGGCCAATTCTGAAAAAATTATCAAGAAATAGAGAGACTCACCTTAAACAGTATCAAAACAAAAGCTTAGAAAGTTAAACATAAAGATAGCGCCCTGGCTGGTGTAGCTCAGTGGATTGAGTGCGGGCTGCGAACCAGGCATCGCAGGTTCGATTCCCAGTCAGGGCACATGCCTGGGTTGCAGGCCACGTCCCCCAGCAACCACACACTGATGTTTCTCTCTCTCTCTCTCTGCCTCCCTTCCCTCTCTAAAGATAAATAAATAAAATCTTTAAAAAAAAAAAAGAAAGTTAAACATAAAGATAACACCATAAAAAGAAAAAAACAGGCAAATATTGGGCAAAGTATGAAATTATAGAACAAATATAATGCATTTGATTATATAAAAGTTAAAACTTCTATGTTTCTGGCTATCATATTCAAAATTCAAGAGCAAATGTCATTTTTTTTGCAATTAAGATAACAAGGTATGATAGCTTAAATTACATAAAACAAATCAATACCCTAATATGTAAATTGATTATTTATATAAACATTTTAAAAAGTAAAAAATACCCCTGATAAATGTATTAAAATTTTATCATAGAATTAATGGAAAATAATTTGAGTGCATTTTTTTGTCTAATTAAAAAATCATCATAGAGATGAGAATACAAGGAGGTAGGTACATATGTATCCTGAGTTTGTTTGCAGTGTAATCAGTACAACTATTCTGGTAAGTATTGTATTGATTATACACATTACAATTTAAAAGTGTTCCTTGTCTAGTAATTTTGCTTAGTCTACAAGGAGGAAATAATGCTTAATTCTGACAAAGTGTGATATATAAAATATATTCATCACAGCATTATTTATAGTAAAGAAGCTCTGTAAAGTGTCTAAATGAATAGCAATAATGAAATGTTTATATTCATCTGAGTACTACACAGCCATTTGAAGTGATGTCTACGCAGGCAGTGGGAGAAAGGAGGAGCCAAAGGGCACGAAGTCTCAGTTATGCAAGGCAAGTTCTGGGGGTCTCATGTACAGCAAGCACACTAAGTTAATAGTACTCTATTGTACACTTGAAAGCATATCAAGTAGATTTTGTTCTCACCTCGCACTCACAGAAATATTACCTATTTGAGGTGGTGGATATGTTAATTAGCTTTATCCAGGTAATTGTTATATAATGTATGTAACGATTTGATGTCTATCAAAGCATCACCTTGTGTAACTTAAATATGTATAATTCTTATTTGTCAATTACATATGAGTAAAGCTCCACAGTGTAAAATTATATCTGTGAATAATTTTGAATACAAAAGATGTCTTTCTTAAGTGAAATATGAAAAGTATATTGTCACATATATAGCTATACACCTTTATATATATTCTTCCATTCATAAAAACATTTGCATTTATAGAAAAGTAATCAAAAGTATTTATTTCTGGGTGGTAGAATTATGAGTAATTAATATGTTTTTCTTTATTTTATTATTTTTTTCCATTTTCTACACCTTTAAGTTTAATTGGAACAAAATTGCACAGGAAAAGAAACTGCTCTTTGACTAGAGACAGTGGGCAGGAAGCTTCAGGGCACTCCCTCTGTGCTCTAGCCGTCCAGGAGGACTCAAAGCTCCTTCCCTGGTGCTGGATGCATTCTTTTATCTTTGTTTTATTACCATCCTTTCAACCAGGAAATGTTCCCTCCATTGTCTGTTTCCTGCATTCTTCCGTCATCCTTCCAAGTTCAAGCATTATTTGCTTTGCAAAATATTCACTGACATTTCTCCTCTTTTCCTGTTCAAGAACTGGGTATATCCTTCCTAGTGGTGCTGTAGCACTTAAAATCTGGAGACACAGGCAATGTGCATATTTACTGATAGTATATTCAAATACAAAAAATAATATGTTTCCAGACTGGATGGCCATGCTTTCTACTAAAACATTTTCTGTATTCTGTTGTTTATTAGTATTTTAAAAATAGACTTTGAAATGTTCTAATCATCTCATTTTTTTTTTTTTTTAATCTGGGAGATGTTGAATCTCTGCTGTTTCCCTTTAGCTATGTTGGTTCAACTTCTCGTTTTTTTTTCAGTTTCTTTCATCTATCTTGATATTTCTAAACAGACAAAATTGAGTGTGTTATTCCAGGTTTGGGTATGCTGCTATTCTGTACAAAGGTTTAGCTTTTAAACTTTTGTGATGATGCTCAACATGTGTGAGTTTCAGCCACATAATACCTGCTCCATGTATTCAAAGGATATTCCAAATCATACTTATTTATCATGGTATTTTAAGCTTATATCTCGATTTTTCTTCCAAACTTTGTAGTAGCTGCCAAGAGTTGCCTTGTAGTTTGTAATTAGGTCTAGAACCTTGTGTATTATCCCACAAATAGTTTTAAGGGATATTTAAAGTGAGATCTTAAAAAGAAAGTGAAATATTTTCAAGATTTTTGTATTTTAAAAATCCAAGCAAAATTTTCTTCAACTTTTCTACCATTTGCTCTGTTTTGATTTAGCCTGAATACATGTACCTTTGATTTATAATACCAAGTGGGTATTATAAATGCCCATCTCCAACTAATATCCCTTCTCAAGTCCTGGTAATGTGTTTGAAGATTTTGGTTAATGGAGTGGTTGATTGTTATGTTGTTATGACTTGGCTTGCTGCATTTTGAACTCATGTTCAGTATAATTATGAAACAATATTAAGAATATTGAAAACCTTTAGGTGATTTTGTGATATTTTGATGTTCATTCTGATATCTAATCCAAGACCTAGTTTCTTTCAAGATATTCTTTTTAAAAAATCTATACTGTTTTGTTGTTTTTTGGGGGAAATTTTCATGCAGTCATTTAATTGTCATTGTTTTAATTATTTTTGAGTCTTTAGTAAGTACTTAGCAGGGTGTGCTATGCTTGAGAAAACTGTTATTTATTTGCCTTTGACTTTTTTTGCAAATAGCTAACAATTGGATCAGCACAGCTTAATCTGGACACTTTATTTTCACCAGAAAAACATTCAGTATTTATTTATGATTCATAGAATGTACAGTTGAGAAAATAGATTTACATACCCAAATTGTTCCAAATATATTTAAAAGTTTCCTAATTGTGTTGAGGATTGGTTTATACGTTTAAATTAAGTTAATCACAATGAAGTTAAATGTAATTTAAAATCAATTAGAATTACATGTAATTTAAATTAATTAAAATTAAGTAAAGCCAAACATTTAGTTCCTTACTTGAAATAACCATATTTCAAATACCCACATGGGATTGGTAATACAATACTGGACAGTGCAGGTTTGAATGGTTTGCTGTAATTCTGAAAAACTCCAATTTTGTTTTCCTAGTAAGTTTTTAATTTTATAGTATTGAAATAACTTATTTGGTATGTAATATTTGCTTTTCCTTTGAAGTAATTTCAAGTCAGAACGATCACACTCTTGTTCAAACAGCATAGTATTCTTTGTCTTATAGTTTCAGGGGCCTTCATGTCGTTGTCTGAAAATGCATTCATAGAGCTGGCATAGATTATCCATTGCCCATGAAACTGCTTATGCGATGGAATGACACTTTAGTCTACTGACTGGATGACTAGTTACGCTCCCAATTTGGGTATGTGCGTGTTTGCCTGGTTCACTTATACGTTCTACATACTTGGAATTTGCCAGAAGAATTTAAAAGGCCAGTGTTAGATAATTTTTAGAGATGGCATTTCTCAGGACTTAAGGCCTCTTGATATATTTACTTATAATGAATGCACATGAACTGATGGAGATTTGGTGTGGAATTTATTCTGTATGTTTATACTCTTCTTCTCTGGAATGAGTCTAATCTACCTGTCAGGTTGGTTGCTGACTGAGGGTAAGTGTGTGTGTGTGTTTTAAACTTTGTACTATCTTTAAATTAAAACCATTTTTTTTTGATCCAGAAGATCTTAGGTATCTGTATGTGTGGCTTTTATTCTAACAAAACATTTTTAAAGTCTTGTAGATTGTGAATAACCCATGTTTAAATGGATTAGCCACTTATTTGTTATTTCATTTATCATACATTTATGGGGTGCCTACTGTGTTCAAAGTAATGCATTTTCTAAGGGAGAATTCATGAGCTCTCTCTGGAAGTAACTGCTATTTTCACACACACATTTCATTTTACTACAGCTTATCTGTTAAAATATTAGCCATGGGAGTCATAGCCCTATGCAGTTGGCCATCTTGACCGCACCAGTATGTTTGCTTTAGTCAGAATATAAAGTGATGAGAAAACAAAATAAAACAATAGTATTTAAGGTTTATTCATTGATCTGTCACCAAATTATTGAATGTTTGTGGAAAATACACTTAACTTTTTTGTTTCTCAGTTTCCCTATCTACGAGGACTGTGATCAATATCTTATTCACCACACTAGCCAATTTTAAGGGTCAGTTGTAAGGATGAAATGATCCTTGCCTGTGACTGAATACTTTATGTGAAGATTAAAAATCATGGTGCTTGGACTTGGGGGGAGATAGAGGCATGTCCCATAGATATGATGACTAAATCTGCAGGAGCTGCAGCAGGCTGACCATGAGGTAGAAACAAAGGAAAGCAATTAAAGCACAAGCCACGTGCAGCATTAGGAGGAGAATAATAGAATTTGGGATGTCCTGTTCTCCTTTTTCCCCTGGCTCCAGTGAGATACAAAGAGCATGCTGACTTTTGTTTCCTGAGCTCCTCAGAAAGCAGAGATTGAGGCCAAAGCTGAAGTTTCAGTCCTTTAATGTGGAGCATCATCCTAGGAAGTAGGAGGAAGAGGTAGTGGATCAGCAAAGCAAGAAGGAGGATGCATGATGAAATTAGCCATGGCTATGGGTGGCTGTCACTTCACCTGTGGGACTATTGACCTTATTTCTTAGCTCTCATCCTTTAGTGGTTGAAGGTTGCTCCATGAGGTGTTCAACTTTTCCTGCATTTCTAGGTTCTGCATGGATCAATGGAGGCTATGTCATGGGCTGTCCTATGTCATAACACAGCCCTACTCCAAGGGTGGTCCATGTGCGGCAAAACTGTCACTCGTTCTGGACAAGTACAGAAATTCAAAGTGTTTAGTAACTTTTAGACAGAGTAATCTTATGTCTGTTGAATCTAATTGTAAAAAAAATTGGCTTGTCTTTCTGTATTCTTTTGTTTATTTTTTCAGTTTATTTTTTTAGCAAGTCTTTTTAAAGGATATTTTTACAATGTCACTCAGCAATGAATTGGAGAAAAAAGTGACTCTTCACTAAAGAGAGTTTGAAAAATGACTGCCTTAGCTTAAACAGGTAAGTCCTGCACAGAAGGTGAGAGGTGCATTGTGCAGGCAAGAGGTGAAGCGATACCAAGTCTCACCTGGTGAGCTTAGTCTGACCCCACACAGAACTGTCACTGCAGAGGTGGCTGGAACAAGTGGCCAAAATCTCCAGAGAAAAATGAGGTTGGGAAGATTTGGAGAGACACTAACAGGTGTTGATACCATGGTTATCTAGATGATTTAGAGTAATAATTCTCAAAATGTTGGTCTCAGGATGCCTTCAGAGTCTTAAAAACTACTGAAGATCCCAAAGAGCATTACTTCATGTGGGTTATCATTTATTATTAAGTACTATATTTGAAATTAAACAAAAAATATTTATTTATACATTTACTTAATATAATTATAATAAATCCACCACATATTGGTATACATACAATAATTTTAATGATATTACAATGTCAAATATTTAGTGAGGAAGAGTGGCATTGTTTTACATTTTACCAAATTTTTTAAATGTCTGTCTTATTAGACTGCAGCTGGGGTCCCGTATCCGTGTCTGAATTTCTGTGTTGCCAAAAGTGGATCCTCTATTTATCTAAGAGATAGTTACTACACATTTGCCAAGTGCTAGTTGCTATGATATATATTGATGATACAAGCACAAAGAGACCTCAGTTTCTGCCATTTGGATTTTTACAGTTTGGATTTTAAAAGCAGATGAGAAAATAGAGAAATGACAGTATGGTGTGGAAAGTGTTCCTACCCAGGCAATGTTCTGAGGCCCCAGGTGGGTGTGGCCCTTTATTCATAGTGGGAACTGGGCCTGACGCATGACAGGTTCAGGCCCAGTTTAGTATAATTGTATTTCTATCTCAGGTAGGCAGAAGGGGCTCAGTTTTGGTGGAGCCTGGGAAGCATTTATATTTTACTAGCCTGAGGTTGGCAGAGTGAGCCAAGAAAAAAACTTAAAAAACAAACAAAAAACCCCAGGGATTAAAAAAAAGGAAAGAAATATTGAAGAAGATAGTGGATTATGGCATAAAGGCAAAAACTGAAGAAAAGAGGAGCAGAAATTATTACGTAAAGGAAATACCAGAGGTGGCCTGGACTTGAGGATGAGAACATTAAAAAGACTTTTTAGAGACTACTAGGGATTTTGAAAACCAGAACAAGACAGATGTCATGTATAATTTATTACCTAGAAAACTGTTAGAGTGGATGTAAAATTGCAGGGTAGGAGAGTCAGGGTGGGAAGAAGGTGCCCCAGCCAAAGTTAATGTGCTAGAGCAAGATGCTTTCGAAGTCAGTTAGTCAGGATTATTGAGAATAGTGGGAGGTAGTCTGGACAGCTGTGGTTAGAATTTATGGGGTTGTAATAAAAAAGATGAGAAAAAGGAAAGGCAGAACTTTTTGTTCTAGCAAAAATGTTGAAGCTTATAAATGTTTGAAAGAATAGAGACGATCTGGCCTGCAGGGTGAAATACATTTGTGGAAAAGAAGAAAAGAAATAAGGTAAAAAGAAACAGTGACCATGGAAGACTCTCAGAAATTTATTTTTACTCAAAAATTCTATTGTTGTTGAAAAAAAACTTCCTAAGAAAATAACTTTAAATGTTTTCATTAGAAAGTGATGCATTATTATTATCTAATATTTAGGAAATATAGGAAAATCAATCATAGTTCCACCATTTAATTTTAACACAGTTTTTTCCTATTTTTTTAATGCATGCTTTTCTGTATTTTGATTTTGGTAAAATGTTGATAAAACTGTCTAATTAGATTTTATTTGATAATAGAGCAAAATTATATATAATAATATTTTGTACAATTTTTTTATGAACAAAAATGATGAGGGTCAACTAGAGTTAGGTGTAAGTTGCTTCTCATACTGTAACCATACTTGTGTAAAGCTCTATAGAAACCATGTCAGGTGCTTAATCTTCAGCAAGTATAGTTTATTCTAGCAAGCAAAGAATAAACTATTCTTTCTCGTGGGTTGTGATAATGTCTCGTTTTTGTGGGCTACAATAACAATGTTTCTCAGCTTCTGAACAACAGGAATTCATCATAGTTCTGGAAGCTGGAAAGTCCAAGAGGGAGATGCCAGCATGACTGACTGAGGGTCCTCTGCCTGGTTCATAGGCTTCTTGATGTGTCTTAACATAGTGGAAGGGTGCAAGGAAGCTCTCTGGGGTCCTTTATATTAGACTGTCAGTCTCATTCATAAGGGCCCTGCTCTCATGACCCAATCATCCCCCCAAAGACTCTGTCTACTAATAACATCACATTGGGCATTAGAATTTCAACCTGTGATGTTTGAGGGGACACACACACACTTAGACCATATAGGTAGTATATGTGGAGTGGGTTAATGTCTGGAGTTTCTTTAAGCAGAGTTCATGGATACTTTATGAAAAATCAGTAATGATTTATATGTTATCCTTTCATCCTCTCTTTACAACCCTATTTGACAACAGCTTTTAGATCTATGCTTCTAGAGAAAGAAAGAATAGATCAAAAGCTCATCGACTTTGATTCTATTATAAAGAACCGACTCTGGTTGGAAAGAGAATCATCTCTAAGCTCTGATCTCTTAGTTCAAGAGTTCTTTTTTGTTTTAAAACCATCATATGCAGGTCTGTCCACTCTCCACAGCTCTGTTTTCCCTGGGGAGAAGTAGGTTCACTTAATATGCTATTTATACTTTCTAATGTTTTTCTGTCCTTTGGGTAGTTCCACTTCAGCAGAAGTTAATTTTTTTTCTTAATTCTCATTTGAATTCTTAGTGATATGCATACCCCAAGATCTGAATTCAGTGTGAAAGGAGTTATAATTTGTGGCACCGCTAGACCTATTTTTACAATCTTCTTTGCATTTTGTTTTATTTTATTTTTATTGTATTTTTTCCATTACCATTTAGCCCCCTTATACTTCCCAACCCCCAATTACCACACTGTTGTCCATGTGTCTGGATGTGGCAGGAACACAATAAAATAAGTTTTAGTTTTCTTTTGTGAAAATTACTGTTTCCAAATAAATGTCAAATGAATTTTGTCAAAAATTTTTTTTGAGTTTGAATTCTGAACTTTGTGTCTGACCTTGTTCTAGCCTAAATTTTAACAAGTTTCTCAAACCCTGGTGTGCATTCAAATCACCCGGGGAACTTGTTGAACAACCAGATTCTTGAGTACACCCCCCGATATTCTCATTCACTAGGGGAGTCTAGCCATCTGCATTGTTAGAAAGTGCTTGAAGTGTTTGTGTAGTAGCTGGTCATAGGATCACAGTTCGTAATATACTGTTAAATGTTCAGGAAGACAGGCGGCTTCAGCTTGGGTCTGTGTCCTCTTTAAATTGACTGGGTTCTATCTATTTCAGGCAGACATTCTGGTAAATATTTTAGGAAATGCTCTTATAGCAGTATTTAGATCATCAGTCTAGAATGAGTTTTAGAAGGCTGTCTTATGTCAGTTGCAGAAATTAACAGCTGGTCATATATTATCTTGAGTAACTTCTTGGGCATTAGAGCTTACCTGATTAAACAGTTGATCATTATTTTAAAAATAAAATTTCTTAGCAACATTTCATTACCTTGCCTTTGTGGAGGAAGGACTAGCTGATTACTTACTTAAAAGGAAGTTTCTTTGGCTGGCTTAAAAAAACAAAAACAAAAACAAAATAAAAAACCGACCTGCTGTAATGCAGGAGCTCCAAACCGGGGGTGCTGAACTGCACTTATGTGTGTGAGATTCTGAAGAAACTACCTGGAGGACCAGCAGATGGGGACATGCCATGGACATGCCGTTATTACTCCCATTGCAGGGGGAGGGCAGCCATGACTGCAGATGGGGCCGAAGTGCTGCACCCCGCCTCCAGCCTCCGTGCTACCTGTGGGGTTAGGGAGGGAGCTGTGGTAGTGTGGGAAAGTGCTACAGGGTTGTGACAAACACAGGGGCCTTGTGAAGGCTGGGACTCCAGATACAGGCTATTTTCCTCACTTCTTATGGATGCTGGCCGGACAGCCCCCTGGACTCTGAGGTGGTAGAGGGGTCATGTCCTGAGCTACCCCACATCTGCCTTTGACAGTTTGATGCTTCTTCTTTAAAAATCTGTGATTTGCTTCTTGTGGTTACTCTTGGAGTCACCCTCAAAATGTCCAGGAGGAAGCAGGCATCTCCATGGTTTCATTTGTTTCCTGTGCTTTCTGAGTCTTACTTACATTCCCAGATCTGAGTTTCTCAGCGCTCCCTTATCCTAAGTATCTGCCAAGACAGCTTCCCTGCTGAGGCAACATACTAGTAGATGGTTTCGAGAGGTGTGTGGCTGAAGAGGGAATAAAGGTGGAAAATCTGGCTACTGAATTGCCAGTTTGCAGTATATACCACTTTGCCACTGAGTCAGTAAAATCCCTTCTGTGACATTTGCATTAAGACAGAAAGCATACAGAAGAACTAGCTAAAAAAGAAAAAAGTTCATGTTACTTAGGACTTGGTAAATAAATCTGTTCTTTCACATGCAACTATATGCATAAAAATTCAAACTTCTATTCCCCAAACGACCAACCAAACAAACCAATTCCCCAGAAACCAAACTTTTAAGTGGAATAATATGTATATGGATCAATGATTATGGTATACATGAACTTTCTGAGTTTTTATTATAATCTAGAGATCTAAAAATATTAATAAGCCTAATTGCCCTGCATTTAGCTGCCTGTTAGGCTCTGTGACTCAGTTGGTAGAGAACAGAGGGGACCACTTACCTTCTATTCCCGGTGTTTTCTTCCATGAGGAGGGTCACCATTAATGTATCACTCCTACCCTGTGTCCACATCTTCTTCCCATACTCCCCCTCACGTAGTGACTTTGTGTGTGTGTGTGTGTTGAGTGTGAAAGCAGGAATTTGGGCATATTTATCTTAGTCTCTTCGTTTTATTCTTTAAGAGCCAAAGGTAGTAAAAACTACATATGCATGGTCAGCATCTCTATGCTTTAAGTTTTCAATGACCCATCTCTGTAAATGACTTTGTGATTACTTAGCACTGCCTGGGTCTGGGTGTCACAGTGCTGATGTCATACTGAGACGCCCATCGAACACCTTAGCCATGTTCTCTAAGTTGGTCTGTGGCAGACATGAAGATGCGCCCCCTAGAGCCCCTTCAAGGTGAAGAGGGTGGTGGGCAGAGTGTCTCCAGCTGTCTCTTCTTTTAGAGTCACCTCAGCTTTAAAGAGCTAGATGCCTCTCTCAAAGTCACGCCCTTCTGAGGGCAGTCACACTTGGTGAGTGAGCCTTGGCTAGGAGGAGGTTTAAAAGCCCAGGCATTTCAAGTCACTAGGGGCTCACTCTCATGGGCAAGGCTCACTCCAGAGCTTCCTGCTGGGTTGGCCAAGGCTTTTCTGGGTCTGCATCGCAGTGTGACTTGGACTTCTGCTCAGTCTTGCCTCCTCCCCTTCCGTGATCCCATATGTACAGCTTGAACTCGAACTCTGTTTCAGTGTCTGCACCCGGAGAACCCAGCCTGAGATGTGGCCTCTTTTGGTTATAAACATCTTAAATATATTTCTGCCTTAATTTTTGGTTTTCATAGCTGGTTCAGAGCTCAAGTAAGGAAACAATGGTGCCATTTTTGGACTTCCTTAGGATCCCACAGTGGAAATAACAGTCTAGGTGAGGAAAATGTTTTTCCATCTCTGTGTGGCTTAGAGAAATAGATAACACAAGCAATGCCAGGTGGCCCTGAGTAGAGTTCTTTCTGAGTAAGTGGCACTCTGGATATACCATTAGAGGTTAATATATTTTCTGATTCTTATAAGTAAATGAAAATATGACTTTCTGTATTAATACATATAAAACACTAAAAGATCCTAATATGCAGGGAGACATGAAATATGGTTTATGATTACTAGATTTCCTAAGAGAGCAAACAGATATTACAAATTACTAAAGGACAATTAATTCCAATTTCTATTGACTACACATACTCATTCTTGGCTTAGCTCTGCGCCACAAGAAGAGTTGTCTTGGGCCACACATTAAATACACTTTGATGCATAATCACAAAAAATTTCATAATATTTTAAGTAAATTTATGATTTTGTGTTGGGCCACACTCACAGCCATCCTGGGCCACAGGTTGGACACCCCTGGATTAAAGCATGAATGGTTACCAACATTTTCCTTTCTTATAGAATAGAGCATGAGGTAAATCATCAAAACAGTGTCAAAAACATTTCTGTAAAGAATCCCCACCCTTCATGTGTGGTGCTATACCAAGGTAGCTCTGGGCTAATAATTAATGAAAAATTAACAGTGACTTACACTGAGAACAGAGTAAGTAGAATATGACTTTGTAATGTAGCAGAACTGATGTTTTAATGGTGATGTTACCAAAAGGGGCTATTGCATAGAAGATTTTTCTTTAGAATGTAACATGTACTTTCTTGCAAATTAGACTTGTGATTATAAATGGGTATTTTATCTAGGGAATGAGAACAGAGAGTTTTACCTGAAAAGGTCTGGCTTTGGGAAGATTTCGTTAGAAATAATTGGGGAAAAATCAATTATGTTGAATAAGCTAGACCAGGGGTTTTTGCCCTGGAACTCAAAAGAATGACAGATGTCATGACCATATCACACTCCTATTCAGCTAGGTATCTGAGTTTGTTTAAAATCAGCAGTTCTCAACCTTGTGAGACTATGATTCCTATTAAATAAAGAGAAAGGGAAAATTGGTCTCACTACAAAACCAGTCCACAGTATTTGTTGAAGAACATAAACACACCTGTTTAGGACAGGAAAATGATTAGGGCACACCTTAACTACAAAAGGGACTAACACCCCATTCTCATTGCTAATAACCTTGTCTCGGGAGTAATTTTGACTCTTTATCAATGATAGCTCTGCTGTTATCCTGCTGCCTTTTGGATGAAGATACTGAGCAACCCAATGACTGAATTTTCCCAATTTCTTGATGTCATCCAACCCATGCTGTCTCCTGCTTCCCTCAGTTGTCCCTAAAACCACCTAGTTTAAAGCTTTTCCAAACTCTCCCTTACAGAGAGGCTCCCGAGATTCCCCTAGGTTTTCCCAGGCTGCAGCAAGCTAAGGAAACCTAACTTTTCTTACTACAGGTATTTTCTTGGTGGTCTTTGATAGGCTTTGACACTTGGCTGCACGTTAAAATCACCTGGAGGGCTTGTAAAATTCCTGATACTCATGCTATCTCCAGACCAATTAAATTAGAATGTCTGTATCTTAGGGCTGAGCAGTGGAATTTTAAAAAGCTTCTCAGATGATTTCAATGTGCAGCAAAGGCTGAGAACCACTGATTTAAATGATTATATTGGCGGTGGAGGATGAACCATGTAATAGCTGAAAGATGGAACCATGTGATTGCGACCCAATATTGTTTTCCTCGGCTCCGCTTGTGAGTGCTTGTGAAGTTGTCTTAATCTGTCAAAGTGAGGGAGCTCGATGATCTGGAAGAAATGCTTACTTCATGATATTCATGATTAGCCTAGAAGAAGGTAAGGAGAGATATTGACAACATTCATATTTGGTTCTTGGAAAGAAAGTGAATGAGGTTATTTGAAAAACTCTTTTGGTCTGACAGAAATGGCAAGAGGTGTAGATTTTTTCACATTACCCTGCTGGACTATCTAAATGTTAAATATTTTCATTTAAATTTAACTATTGCTTCCTAGAATCTGTTCTTTTAGAACCGATGGCTAAACATTTAAATATGTTTGTTTCTAAGTATTTCTGTTAACAATGTAAATTTGTTTCTCCTTCCAGGCAAAAGTAATTATACCGCAGAGGTTTAAGGAGAAACAGCTGAGACATTTATATTAATACTCTGTAATAGAACACTTAATTAACTCATGTTTGCCATGTGTGGGATTTATTACAGTGGAGAAGAATTGGTGACAGAGGCAGGAAAACAAAACAATCAGTTTTGTAAAATGTGCCTTCAGCTAAAACATGAAGGTAAAACCAGACAAACTTTATCCTTTTTAGTCTTGTTTAAGGCTTAAGGAACATACTTGTTTCTGGAGTATATGGCCATTCTCCACTTCACAGACATGGCCCTTCTTGATTAGGTAGTTCAGATTGAGAATATTTGATATTAAATATGCTTTAAATTAATATTGACCCAAGACAATTCTGCTTGTGCGAGGAGGCAGACTGAAATATGTGGCAATATTGCAGACCAAGCTGTGTTCTTGCTTCCCCTGGAAATGTGAAGGACTTGCAGGCTCAGTTCACAGAATTATCAGTTTTGCTAATGAAGCTGAGAGTTGAGCATGGGTTGCAAGAGGCAAGGAGGCCATCTTTGTTTAAAATCTTGTTCCAACGAGTAAGTTTTTCTTTTTCACCTCCTAGGTTGAAAATAACCCAGATGTAGCTTTGCTTCTTGACGACTGGGTTAGAATGGAGGGTTAGTTGATATGTTTAGGTTCACCTTTGGATTGCTATCTGTTGTTGTGATATAGCTAAAATGGACTTTGGCAGATTTAGGCCTTTTTTTCATAAGAATTTTTTTTACCTCTGTTTCTTTCTATTGTCATAATGTCTAAGGATCTGTCTCAGCCATGCAGTCTCTAATTTCATCAGCTTCTGACCAAGGTGGCCATGGCTTTATATGCGTGATTGAATGATGTAATGAAATGAAACAATAAATAGTCGGAAACATTTTATTGCATAGTCGGTTAGGTATTTAAACAAATGCCTGTAAGTACTGCTACTTAATGTAGCCAAACTGAGTTTCTGATTCATGGTTGTGTCCTGTTAGTTTGCATGTGTCCCGCTGGACATGGGTTGTCAGAAGTTCCAATGACAATACATGCCCCCAAGACCATGTACTTTAATGTTCTCTATTTTCCCTTATTTATTTATTTTTTCCAAGAGTCTAGGTTCTCACAATTTTAAGTTCTTCATGTCTAGGGTATTGAAGAACTAAAGAGAGCTGGAAGCTCTGGGCAGTGAGGCTGTGACTGCCAGCCTGATAGCCTAAGCCAATAAGGGAGGGAGAATGAGAACCGTTTAAGGGATGTTAGAATCTCCTGGGGCGCTTATCAGCATTACTAGTGTTCTGCCCCTTCCCGGAGACTCTGAATTAACACATCAGGGACAGGGCTGTGGCTGAAGTGTTATCAAAATTCTGTACTTAGGCGTGGCAGTTCCTGGGTTCAGGGCTGGGAGAAGCCAGTGGCTCCTTTCCACAGCAGACCTAGACTCCTGTTTGAGTCCACACAGTAAAGTGGGGAGACCACTGGCCTGAGAACTCAGGAAACCTGATCCTTAAACTAACATCCCCACTAATAAGCCCTGCTACTTTGAGGCACATCATTTCAACTCTCTGGCTTTTAGTTTCCTCATACACAAAGTTAAGTAATTTAATTATGTCCCCTTTTAGTGCTTAGTCTATGATTTTAGTTTTTTGCTAGAGAAAAAATCTTTGCATGTCTAGCATATGTAGTAAAAAAATAACCTCAGATAATTTTGTATATTTGAACGGGGGCACTACCAGTGCTCACTTAGTTTAGGAGGTTTAAAACAACTTAATTTTAATTTATAATAAATATTTAAATAATTTCTGACTTTGGTAGAATCCTTAGAGATGAGGTTCTGGATATATAACTTTTTGAATTTTATCTGTTCCAAGAACAGTGGAAGTTAAAATAAATGATCACATAATCCTAATGACTTTCATGAAGTGTATGATATTACACTGACAATTTTTGCAATTATAGATATTCAATTATAGAGGATTTTGAAGTTGGTTTCTTTTTCAAGATCTGAATATACTTGATTTTAAGAAGTGTTAGATCTTTTGGTTTTCATTGTAGAGAAGGAGTGGAGAAAGGTGCTATTTGGCCCATTAAATTAACATTCACTATACATTTGCACCAAACTTTTTTTTTTAGCAATATCTTTAGAAACAAAAAAGAAGCAATTTGACCTTTATTTTGAAGAAGGACGGAGGGTGGGGATAGGATTGGTAAGTATTGGTCTGCCTTTTCTTGTCAAGGATATCCTTTTAAGGATAAAAATCTTTAAAAATAACCCACCAATTTTTAGCCATTATATTTTAAGCCACAGGAGCCTGTGAGTTATCTTTCATCTTGGTTCTATCCCATAACCAGAGAAATTACACAGCAAGTCCCAAAGGAGAGGTCTAGCTGGGAAACAATTCAAACAGAAGTGTATTATAGAACAGTGATTGTTCACTTGTGTCATTATAACCACCATTCATCTCTGCCTCTTAATCCAAAGTTTTCTCACTCCTCTCCTCACTTTATCTTTTATGTGTCTGTGCTTTTCCATGGGTGTGTGCATCAGAAAGAGGTTATGAGACAATTACACCTGGGGAAGAATGTTCAAGGAGTTTAATGGACTTAAATGTCACTAAGTATTATCTACATTACCTCTGCAAATGGAAGCCATTTGAATTTCATTGTCCCCCTTCTGAGGTAGGGCATAGTCAGGGATGAGGAAACTCCAGAGGTGCCCCAGGACTAGGACAAAGGAAGTTGATATCGAAAGATACCCTGTTCTAAGACTAGTTGTCATGCTTCTTGGGTAAGTGCTGAATTAGGATGACTCATAACTGCACCTGTGCAGAGGATGCTTCTGTGAGCATTGTAATAAATCAGCATTGCAGTTACTGCCCCCCCCCCCCCAAGTGGGCAACCAAAGAAAATAATGGGAGATTGCATGTACAGTAGCTCAAGTAACATAACTACTCACACATGTGCAATTAAAGCCTGCCCAGACAAACTAGGAAATGTCCTCCCTATAAGAGTAGAATCCCTCTGGCTGCTGAGGGACAATTTCTGCTCAGAGCTGGTCCACTCCCATATTCTGTGGAGTGTACTATTGTAAGAGATCTGCTCTCTCTCTCTGCTATAAACTCTCTGTGTGTTTGGTTCAATTCTTTGTTCATGATCACCAAGAATCTGGTCACATGTACCCACCTGTGAAACACTTCCCCTTTTGATTTGCATCTTTGGAAGGAAAACTAGCTGTGTTCAGGATTAAAAGGACTTCATTTTAGAATTAGACAATAATAACAATTCGCTTTCTAGAAGGTGAGCAATGTTAATCAGGTCAACCATCATTACAGCACACATTTTGGTGCTTGCTTTCCTATATGACTGTATTCCCAACAAAAATAATGGCCTTTATTTGATACAACATATAACAGGACAGAACATTTTGGAAAATTGGAAACTGTGGTGCTTCAACCTCATCAGTTATTTATTACTGTGTGGGAATCTACCTGAAACAGTAGTCATTTTCTCCCCTTGTGGGTGAATAACTTGTGCTGGGTTGCGCTGGGTGTTTCTTCTGCCAATCTCTGTTGGGTTCACTCATGTGGCTGTATTCTACACCTCGAGTGGGAGTGGATAGTATAAGATGGCCTCACTGACATGTCTAGCAGTTGACACTGGCTTTTGGCTGTTTGTCTAGGGGTCTTATTTGGAACGACTAATCCCTGCTCCACAGAGTCTCTTATCCTCTGATTGCCTGCACTGGGCTTTATGGCAGTCTCAGGGCAGCATTCCAAGAGGACAAGACAAGAAGCTACGAAATCTTTTGATGCTTAGGACCTGGAGCTCCCACAACACTAGGCTTGACCAGATTCGTGAGTTGGAGATATAAACTCTTCCCTAGCTGGGAGTTACATTACAAAGGAACATGCGTTAGAGGTTTGAGGAATTTTTGTAGGCATCTTTGCATACAACCTACCATAGTCTGCCCTCTAGCAACAACAGTTTACATGTCTTTCTTGTGAAAATGTGCTTGTCCCTCCCACAAAAGTCTTATATTCATACACAATGATCCTTGAAGTCTAGGATTCCATCATCTAAATCAGGTCCAAATGTGGGTCTGGTTCTTTCAGTGAAGCTCCTTGGTTCTGGCTTTTCTTGATCTAGAAACCTGTGAATGAAGAGGATATTAGTTTTTTAGTTTATACACGACTTACAATCATAAGACTGGATCATGTTAACTGCAATACACATTTGCATTAAAAAAAAGAGAAGAATGGGAGCACACAGCTGTCACCTGCCCATGGAAATTCTGAAATCTAAACAGGCACACATTGCCAGATTTTTCTATTTTAGGGGCCAAGAATGCTCCTTAATTAGAGAATAGTTTAACCAGTGGACTGGTTCACTGGGCACATTTTCTAATTTTCATGCTATTGTATTTTTTATCATGCAATAGTATTGTAACCATGCAAACTGGGGCTCATCCACTTGGTGCCTTGAATCTATGACCCAACGATTCATCTTGGAGGGAACAGGTTTTTATTAGCAGGGTTCCAACCTTGAGGGGGCTGAAGTTCTGCTTGGGTTCCTTTTTCCCCATGAGACCCAGAACTTCCTTTGCTCCCAAAAAGGTTACAAGCAAAAACCATGGCCAGAGATTCCCCTATCTTTATCTGTCCATCAGCGGGTCACACAAACAGATCTCCATCCTCTCTCGAGGATGCACTTGTGGGTTCAGAGTCTCCCTTTCCTTATAGCAGCTTTTTCCATCAGGGTTTGGGGTACGCTGTTCTCAGTCTCCCTGTAGCGGTCCTGGAATTGGGTGCCATGCTACACTGTCCCAGAGGCTGGAGCCCAGGGAGGCACACATCCCAGTGTGGGACCCTGCCTCCAGGAGTGCACTCCCATTCTCTGTGGGGTCTAAGCCCCTGGTGGGCCCCACATCTCCTGTTCCCATGAGCACTCCTGTCTGTTTGGCGAGCAAAGCCAGAAGCCTAGAATGTCCAAATGCCAAAATCCCAAAGGGAGAGAGCTTGCACCAAGCTTTAAAGTCCTGTACCAAAAGCCCCTGTACAAAAACAGCAACTTCTCCGTACATCTTTTAGAAAAGCAGAAATCTCCAGCTTAGCATTCCAGGTCACAGTTCAGCTTCAGTCATCTTCCATGTGTCTGTGTGCTTGGCCAGTCAGGTCCCCACAGCTTCGCCAGGTTTGTTGCTGTCTTCTCACCTCCAGACATCAGACCTCCCAACCTTGTAGCAGACTTCCTTTCAGACCTCTTAGGACTTGGCCCCCTCTAATTTAAATACTCAGCTCAGAACTTCCTGCATGACCCTCATCTGGCTCTTCCTATGGTATGTTAAGGTGTGCCATTTTTGTCATCTCCCTAGTGTCTTTGACACTTTTTCAGCTGCCATCTTTAGTCAGGGCAAGAGTTTCCAGTGACATCCTAGCAACTGGGGTGGGCATCTGCCCCTGCAGCTAATGCAGGTGCTGCATGAGCTCCCCTCCTGGCACTGTCACGAGTCACTCTGCTGGTGCATGGTCTCCCAGTCCTGTACACAATTTGCAGCTTCCACAGATCTTCAGGAAAGCATGTGCTGTTCATCTGCCTTTGTTATGTACTATGCCTCAAAGGCTGCACTTTATGCTGTTCCCTGCCCTTGTCCTGCCTTTTGTAGGATTGAGGGTGATTACCCCATTTTCAGGGAACCCATGCTCTGTACTTGGTTACAGTATGGTATTACTATTACTATTAAAATTTGTGTTGTTTGCTATTGTATGTATGACAAGGGTCACTCTTTTTCCAGACTCTAATAATATTTTCTTCACCACTTTTAGGGCTCTATTAACAATTTCCTCATCACTTTTTAGACTCTGTGTACTTCCTTGTCCCAAAGCCAATGCCAAATGTTCTAGGTTTTGTGTAACACCCCACTTTCAGGGCTGATGATCTGAGATGGTCTCACTCACATATCCAGTAGCTGTTGACTGTCTATTGGCTGGTTTATCTGGATGGCTTAGTCACATAGTCTTCACTTTGTTTAGAATCTGATCTACTTCCCATGGTAGTTTCAATGCAACACTCCAAGAGGGTTTCCTGAAAGGTTTCTTGAGGACTTCTAGATTTAGAAGTCCCAACCACCATTTATACCATATTCTATTGGTCCAAGCAAGTGACAGGGAGATTCAATTCTGGGGAGATATTCTGTATTTCTTGATGAAAGAAACTGCAAAGTCACATTGCAAAGGATGATGTGCATATAGGAATAGAAAAATATTTTGTGGTTCCCTTGTAAATAATATACCATAAACACCTAACAGGATATTTAAACTCTTAAATTAACTAAAATTCTACAGAGTATTCTACCCTTTTTTGATAACCAAAGAGAAGATGGTACAACTGTATACACATTAAAAAAAGACACCATATTGTTACTTTGGGAAGTGAAATGGGAAGATCAAAACTGGGCTAGAAACAAATGAGCATGTATCTTACTGTTCATTTTCAGACACAGAAAATTGATGGGAAAGTATCTCCTTGTTCTTCCTAAAACTGAGATTTGCAATCTAGTCTCTGAGTATATACCTTCAAAATAGTAGCTCCTGGTTTTCCCGATTTTTTCTTTCTTTTTAATAGCTTAATGTAATGTATTTCTTCATCTCTTGGTCTAGTTTTTTATGATGCTAGACAGCTTTTTGGGGGGGTTTCAGAACAAGCGTACCTTTTACTTTGAATAACTGAACATTAAAAACATTTTTTATGAGACTATGAAATACAGATATGTTTTTTGCCATTTATTACATGATTTAGTTTTGTAGGTCACTCTTGGGAAACACCAGTCGACATTTGTTTATTGAAGCTCTATGGGATAATGAATTAATGGCTTAAGGATAACACTATGTTTTCCTAGCTAGAGAAAAAAACATGATGGAGCAAGTCTGTTTTTAGACATACCGAGCACTTACATGCCCTGTTCTACACGAGGCTTCCAAAAGGTTGTGCTGTTATAGCAAGGGTTTCAAAGGGACTAGATTGGAGATAAGTAGATCTTGCAAATGAAATAGAGTTTTGTAAGTGGCTGAAATGAGAAGGAAAGAAACAGGGGCACAGCCAAGTTGAAAACTGTGTGGTAACAGGAAAGTGGAAAAGATTCTAAATATGCTTTGATGGTATGGTAATTCCATTACTGGACAGGAGGGGGTCGCTAGGTTTTATTATCTTCTTGCAACAATATACATTGCTTTAAAAATGCTTAGTTTTGAAGGTGATTAAAACAATTACTGTTTGACTACATATCTCTTTACCTCTTAGCTTTTTGTCTCTGTTAGTCTACATTTAAAGAGACTTCAACTTAGCATCAGACAGCTAGAGCATCATGTTTAAATGAGGAACTAAAAAGTCAGCTAGTGGCTTTACTTAAAATACAACATTTAATCCTTCATTTTGTACCCTTGCAGTTCTTAAGAAAAGTATTTAAGAAAGGCAAGAGACTGGAAAGCTTTATAAATTTTAACTTTCCAGCACAAGTAACATTAAGTCATTGTTGCAATCTTAGAAATGGTTTATTTGGAATTGTTTATTATGTTTGGTGAACTCAAGGAAAATTATGAAAGGAACACCCTTTTTATTTCCTCACTCTTCCATAATAATATTTACTGTTTGCACAGAGACCATTCAATTTTCAGAGATGCTTTCCACCTTCTGCTGTGATTAAATTCCTGTTTGGTTTCACTGCCAAGTCTGTTGGATTAAATTAACAAATTCTGTTTGCTTTAGAGGGAATGACCTGCACCAACCTTCAGCTTGTACAAAATAATAATCTCTTCAATGATATATTGGTTCAATGCTCTTTATCTTCCTTTAAAGAAATGTGCAGTGAAAATGTTATCTTGCTAGAATTTTTCAGGCCTGTATTGTTTGTTTTAATGTATTGGAGACTTTCCTCTTCCACATCTAATAACTTCCTTCTCTTTCTTGTTTTTAATCATTCTTGTTTTTCTAAAGAACCACCAAATCTTGATTACTATAAAGGAAGACTTTAACATGATCTTTTAGTCTACAAAATGCTCCACTCTTGAAAATTGTCTACCTCAAAGGACCAATTAAGGAAGATTAAAACCTTTCTTTTTTAAAAGTAAATCCAAGTTTTATTAATTTTCTTTCTTCCATCCTTGTCTTATTTGCTTTATAGTTAATAGCTAAGAGGTTTTGAGAAGTTTTTGAAGAAAATGAATTAAAATTTTGCTATAAAAATATTGAAAGTATAACAAGATTTTGTAAATGTTACATGGAGCTTAATCCATCTCAAGCATTATAGTAAGCAGTAGAAAATTAAAATGACAATCTCTGAATTTCAATAAAAAAAAGGCAGCAGCAGGAATCGGCCGAGGGGAAAGCCGCGTGGAGGAAAACCCCCCACCAGTTCCAGAGGCCGGACTGCGGCACACACTTTGTTTGCACTTTCAAACTTGTGCATTGTTTCTTTTCCACAGATAAGGTGAGCGGGGAACAGAGAGACGCAGTACCTTGCTGGGGACGTGCAGAATACACAGAAAAATCGAGACCTACCTTCTAACCTTACTTACATCAACTAGAGCTAAAGATCATTTCCTTTCCTTTTTCTTTTTCAAATTAAATTTACTGTGATGACATTACATAAGTTTCAAGGATACAGTTCAATAATACATCACCTGTATATTACATTGTGCGCTCACCACCCAAAGTTTTCTACTCTCCCTCTGTCACCCTGCCATTCGTGACAGCAGGGATGGGTATCAAAAGTAACATTTTCTTCTTAATAAAAATACTCTATTTTTAAAGCATTTTTTAATTGTAGTTCTTCCATTACCATTTATACCCCTTATACTCCCTCCTCCCACTGGCAATGACCAGACTGTTGACCATGTCCATGAGTCCTTTTTCCTTTTTGCTCAATCCCTCCACCTGTAACCTCTCCCCCTCCTTAGCTGTCATCTGCTCTCTGTCTGTCTGTCCCTATTTTGCTTGTTAGTTCAATTTAGTCCACATAAGTGAAATCATATGGTATTTGTCTTTCTCTAACTGGCTTATTTCACTTAGTATAATGTTCTCTTGGTCCATCCATACTGTTGCAAAGGGTAACATTTTCTTCTTTTTTACAGCCAAGTAGGAAAATACTCCTTTTATAAGTAGTCAAATTCCAAACCCTCTGTTCTACTTTGCACACAGCCATATAACCTATAATCCTGAATATCACACGATAACCACATAATAACGCATATTATTAGGGAAACTTTCCCCCCTCAGAGGTTCTTGCTTATTGTATTTATCTTTTAATCAAAAGCTGGATTCTTTTATGTGATTCAATGAAATTCATCTCTGTGTTGTTAGAGAAAAAGTGAGAAAGCCCATCAGAGAATTGTCCCCACCCATAGGGAACTCAAGGAGGCGACACCGGGAGGGGCCCTGATGTGAAAGTTTGTCTCTGCTCCTGCACGTTTCAGTTTCAGCAGCCCAAGGGTGAGCATCTGGATGAACTGAGAGTGCTTCTGTAGGTTTGTTAGTTTGTTTTTGTACAACTTTACCCCTTGCCACATTCCAGGTACCTAATCTGGGGTCCACTGGCAGAAGTAATGATCTGTTCCAACGTGGAGGAAAGCTGACATTGGGATTTAATGAGAGATTGTTGGGAGGCTGCACCTAATGGGCAGTTCAAGCTGGTGAATGATGACTGTGACTGATCAGATTTTCACCTCATGTGCTGGCAAGGAGCCTGATATCTTCATCACCCAGTCCTTCCTGCCGTTTCCCCCACCTCTCTCCTGCCTCAGTGGCACCCTTGGGGTACGATGTTCTTGAGTATGGCACGCTGCCCCGCCAGCTCGTACCCTCTGAGGTCCTGCCACATTACTGAGCAGTGAACTGGTTTTTATCTCGGAGGACATCCACAGACTCTTTTTGGCCTAGTTTGGAGAACCTCTTTTGTTAGTTTCAGGGAATGTTCTACCTCATTCTTTAAGCTTTGCTTTGGCTCCATTGATCCTACTATCTTCCCTGAGTTACAGAAAGAATCACAGGCTTCACTTTTTCTTTGAGTTGGGAAAGGAGAAGGGAAGAAAAGAGAGACAAGAATTCAGATTTCAAAAAGTTGTCTGCCATGTTATTCTGGTCAATTATGGTGTTTCTCAATCCTAGTTGTAGAGTTTCTTGGATTCCATATTGTTCTGTTTCTTGTTTGGTGTCATGCAGAATGATGATAGCATTCCCTTCCCCACCCCCAACTCTTAACTGAAGAAAAATGATGTTCTTCAGTAATATCAGCCTATAGGGAGCTCCTATATAAAATTCATGTGACTCAAAACCAATCCTGATGAAACCAACAGGAATCTCAAACTGTAGCACAGGCTGCAAAAGGAGCTATGGAAGGATTTGGAGAGAGTGGCAATTGAACAAAGGGGTATCCCTTTTTTGTGTCCCCCTCACACGGGTCTAGAACATTGGTGATATCTTTCTTAACCAACTGATCATTGTAGCCTGGAATGTATTGCAAATCCTGGGTTTGCCTTCAGCTCGTTAAATTTCCAAGTATCATTATTGCCTACTCCTGGCATTAGCAACCTTTCATACTTTTATTTTTCTTTTTGAAAATAAGCGTTTCATACCCATGCACTGTGAGAGAGTGCTGAGGTTACTGGGCTAACACTTTTCTAAGGCCCAATTTATTAGTACTTCTCCTTTATCCCTCAGGTTATCTACAAAAGAATTTCAGTCATTCAACCTTTCTACTGTACTCGAATCTTGCCCTTGAGAGTCTTTTTTGTCCTCAAGTGAGTAGTATTTCTCAGTGTCATTTTCATTGACACTACATTAATATCAAAGATATGCTTTCCAAGTAGTTGTGTGTAAGGTGAACCTTCCAACTGATCTCTGTAGCTCCTTTCCTGCAAATCGAGGTTGAGGAGCAAACCAACACCATGGTCATAGTACATTGAAACAAAAGGCAAAAGGGGGCTCGTAACCGGGCAATTATATTCTGAGCAATTGCTTTGAGACTGACACAGATGAAGGATGACATTCTTCATTAAAGAGTGATGAGGTCACGAGCTGTTACTGAGATAGCAGTGTGTTTGTACTTTATTGCTGTCTGTGAGCAATGATAAGGAGTGAGGCTGCCTTCTGAGTTGTGCCATCGCATTTCTAGTGGCTGCTAGGCCTTGAACAGATTATTGTGGGTTAGCTATTTATCTCTTCAGGGAGAACTAAAATATACCTGGACAACATCCTATGATTAATTTTTGGTGAGGGACTTCCACATGAAAATAGAACACAATACAAACACACAAAATGAAAGAAAAATGACCAAATGTATGAGATTAGCAAAAGGAGCTGTGATGTGTTTTGTTTTCTTTTTAGCAGACAGAAAGAGATTGGGTGTCAGAATTTGGGTATTATGGTGTATCAGACTGTCATGGTTTTGATATGCATACAAATTATTTTTTAATCTGTCTTGGGGAGAGAGTTTTTTGTTGGTAATTCAATATAAAGTCAATGGTAAAGTGCCAAAAAGCTATTAAACCTCCTACTCTGGCGAAGCTAGCTGGGGTGGACAGATGGATTCATTAACATTAAGCCCTTTCCTTCCTTGTTATTCCTAGGTGTCTGCATTCACAATTTTAGTTTCAGCTATTCCTCTTTTTTTCTTGCTATAATAATTTCTCTTTCATTTTTGCTGTAATAATTTCTCTTTCCTCTTCCTTGGTTAGTTGACATGTCCATTTCTCTTAGGAGTAATGTTGCTTATTTCTCTTCAAAGCTATGAATTTTGCTATTTCTACATACTTTAAGTTCCATATACTTTGTCTTGTGTTTTAAGCAAGAAACCTGTGACTCCTTAATGTTTGTGTACTATGTTTCTCATGTGGTATATATTTTAGGTACCTTACATATACGATTTAGTGAAAGGTAGAAGAAGCATTTTTTTCCTTTTTCTATCTTGATAGTGAAACTGAACACAAATATTATGTTTCCCATAAATTATAATACTTGTTGCCAAAATATAAATTATAATTCTGGCTCCTGATTCTTCAGACTCTGTGTATTTGAGCTTATATGACTCACAGGGTGCTAAGTATGAAATGAATAAGTGGTAGTATCTCTAGTGACTTACTGCCTGGAAATATAGCAGAAGTTGCCGTGGCACATAGAGGTGCCAGAGAGCCACACACATGGAAGCTACCCACCTAAACAGATGTAACTTTCTTCACAAGAATAAGTTCAAAATTCCCATTGGCTCTGCTGAGAGGATACCACAGTCAAAAAGGAGAGAGACCTTTGGAAGCCTCAGTTTACTGGGGCAGAGGTTTCGCACCATGTAGTCGATATAGGGTTAACAAGCATGGCAAAATGTAAATTACCTGGTATCAAATTCAAATTTCTTGAATTTCTTTACTCATTTGAAATTTGAAATGCACTGTGGCCTGACATTCTTAGTCTCTTCCTGCCTAGGCTTTCCAAAGTGGGTTATGTTGGACAAGTCAATGTTTGAGATTTTGGTGATGGAGAATTAGGAAGAAAAAGGAAACTAGAGAAAAACTGCTGGAGGAAGTTTGGTTGGTTTGTGGGGCAGCACTGGATCGGGAGCACAGCCATCATGTGCGAGCAGAGGTGGAAGACAGAAATGGTGATGAAAAGATGTTGCTAGGACCATCTTTCTTTTCTACCACATTGGAGAAACATAAATATGTTTTCCACAGCATTCTTATGCATGTGAAATCTGTGTAACAGTAATTTTACCTGTATAAATATCTGTATCAGGAGTAGACTTAAGTGTGACAAATCTCTAAGGGACAAAGTATTGGGTTGGCCAAAAATGTATTAGTTTTTTGCATAAAATAAAGGACACATTGTTCATTTCCAGCAATAACGTTATTGACTTGGATATTTTGAGTATGTTGTCTATCTCCTGTGTGGTATAACATTGATTGTTCTCAATTAATGTTTCAACTTGGTTGTTATCAACTTCAGCTGGTCTACCTGATCATGGAGCATCATCCGTGACAAATCTCCAGCACAAAACTTCTCAAACCACTTTTGACACATTCGATCAGTCATAGCATCTTCTCTATACACTACACAAATATTTTTTTTTTGCGTTTGAGTTGCATTTTTATCTTTCTTGAAATGATAAACCATAATATGCTAAAAATGTTGATTATTTTCTTCCATCTTCACTATCGAAATCGCTATACAAGAATTCAACAATTTTGATTTTTTTAAATGCACACTGATATGACAGCTGTAATGATACTATCTAACAAAATTGTTTCAAATGAAGTTAAAGACAAGTATATGCTACTATAGCCATCTTACAGGAAAAAACCAAACAAACTTTTTGGCTAACCCAATATGTGTATGGAATTCTCCTTAACAGAAGTGCAATAAGAATTTAGTACTTTTCACCTTTTTTCCATGTGCTGCTTTCTATGCCAACTTTTTGGTAAACGGCATGATGAGTATCTGGATAAGAGCAGGAGTGGGGGAGAGTCTTGGCTGGCTTGCTGGTTACATTAGTCAGCTCGGGCTGCTGTAACAGAATACCACTGGTGGTTCAAACAACAGAAATGTGTTTTCTCACTGTTCTGGAGGCCAGAAGTCTGAGACCATGGTGCCAGGACTGCTGTTTTTGCTGAGGGCTCTCTTCCTGGCTTGCAGATGGCTCTCTTCTCACTGTTCTCACAGGGCCTTTTCTCTATGACTCTAGAAGAAAGAGAATTCTGTGGTATCTCTTCTTATAAGGACGGTAATCCTATCAGATCAGTTCTCCATCAACCCCACCCAATTGGCTCCATGACCTCATTAAACTTTAATTATCTCATTACAGGCTCTACCTCCAAATATGCTTATACTGGGGGTTAAGGTTTTGGATTTGGGGAGGACACAACATTTAGTCTATAACACTGATAAATTCTACTTCTTTGATATTCTCAGCATAAGGTCTAGGCACCTTATTTTCTTGATTTGTAAAAATCAAGAGAAACATTTAAAAGCACCTGAGGGCTAATGATAAGTTATATGCCCTGTAGTTAACTTATTTACTGATAACTGCAATGTATTCTCTTAATTTTTCTCTAGTCTGATTTTATGAAAAAAAAAAAAAAGATTTTATTTATTTATTTTTACAGAGAGGGGAAGGGAAGGAGAAAAAGAGGGAGAGAAACATCAGTGTGTGGTTGCCTTTCATGTGTCCCCAACTGGGGACCTGGCCCATAACCCAGGCGTGTGCTCTGCCTGGGAATTGAACCTGTGACCCTTTGGTTGCAGGCCCATACTCAATTCACTGAGCTACACTGGCCAGGGCTGATTTTACTTTGAATTCTTATTACTGAAATTAAGTGAAACTGTAAAGAAAATTCTTCTTTAGTCATACAATTATCCTCTTAGTACATAACAAAATTTTACATAAAACATTTGTAGCTTAGTATTTAAAAAGGTGTAGCTCATTTGAGTATATCTTAGTTTTCCATTTAACCAAGCCTCCATTGGATGATTGGGTGTTTGTATGGAGTCCAGAGGAATATTGTGTGCCTTTAGGCATTTTTTTTTCTTTTTAAAATATGACTTGGTGGTTCAGAATCACAGGACTATACCCAGGCTGCATTGTAAAAGTAGATCAGCCTACTCCAGGCATGTAAGAAGCTAGATATAGACATTCTTTACCTATTGTGTTTAATGAAGGAATTACTATAAGTGGAACATAAAATATATTCTGAATCTTATTTCATTCTTCTGATGCTTAGTTTATATTAGAACATAAATTGAAATTGCTTACTGTGTTTTTACTTGTGAGCCTCTAAGTGTGCCTAGAGGTTATTTAACACAATGTATAAATGAAGCATAATTTACATAAGTGCTATAAAATGCCTGATTTTCTATTCTGTATTGGGATGAGCAAATTGATCACTAGAGAGTACGAGTAGAATATCTATTAGAACCAGTCTTTATATTTGCATTTTTAATTGAATAACATCCTAAGAGCTCTTCTAAGAAAAGAATTTACTGAATTCTAAATAGAGTTGAATGTTACCACTTATCAACTCCATATTTTTCAATCTACTGAAAGAAAACTTCACTTTTGAAAGTTGATATATTTTTAAAAGATTTTATTATTTTTAGAGAGAAGGGAAAGGAGGGAGAAAGAAAGGGAGAGAAACATCAACGTGTGGTTGCTCCTCGAGCGCCCCCTACTGGGGACCTGGCCTGCAACCCAGGCATGTGCCTTGACTGGGAATTGAATTGGTGACCCTTTGCTTGGCAGTCTGGTGTTCAGTCCACTGAGCCATACCAGCCAGGGCTGAAAGTTGATATGTTTTACAAATTAAAGTACTACTTAATAATATGTGGTGAAATAAAATGTGCAAGGCATATTGTGTACCAGAGATTGTGCTAGGCATGGGAGATTAAACATAGATGAATACAATAATAACCAGGTCTTTATAATACATGAACTGTATATGTATCCACACATATTACAGCAGGTAGGCCTTCCAAGGCAACAGATGACTATGCTTAGTAAAGAGATGATATGGCTGAGGGAGTAATTAACCAAGACTCTTAGGGGTGAAAAGTCTAGAGAGGAGCTTAACAGAGGATATAATGCCTAATACTACTTATTGACACTTAGTACATGTCTTCCCTTTAATGTCCCTATACCTTTATAGAGGGTAGAAGGTTAAAAACTGTCATGAGATGCAGTAGTAAAAAATTTCCAAAGCAGGGGAGAATCAATTTTCCTTTAGCAGTGATGACATACAAGGATCCAGCAAACATTGGCTTTGAGGGTGCTCAGACTCCCTGTTTCACTGGCAAGATGTCGGCCTTGCTGCTGGGGCAACTGCAACATCGGCAGTGGTTTTTGTAGCTTTCTGACCTCCGAGTCTCAGCAGCAGCTCTCCATTTTGGGATTACACCTGTGGTGTCGTGACCTGCAAGCTTACCTGACTCATGTGCCTCTAACGTTTTCCACAGTTTTGTTGGTCTTTCATTTTCTCCATTAAATGCCTTCCCATTGGGCACATCCAGAGTGGTTTTTGTTTTCCACTTTGCACTCTGACTGGTACAGAGGTTTGGAGGATGAATAGGAGCTCACCCAATGAACAAGGGAAGAAAGGTCCATCCCGCTCAAAGCAAACACAGTGAACAATTAGAGGGGAGCATGAAATATTGCCCCCCATTAGTTTGTATGGTATGTAAATAAGAATCAAAGTTAAGTCATTATTACTGCAGTATAAGAAGGTGGGAGAGAGAGGAAATGAGGTTGGTGTGTTAAAAAGAAAACAGATTATGTTGTGACTTATATGCTTTGTCTACAGCTGGCATTAGGTAGCTGCTGAGTTAATTTAACTAGAAAGTGGTGCCAGGAGGGCTGTATCTTCAGGTAGCCTGTTCTCATGACTCTTGCAGGATAAACTGGGGGAAGGTGGCTCAGAAAGGAGAGAAGACCCAGAGAAGCTTGTGCGGTAACAGATTATCAAATAGAAAAGTTTATTCAGGTTTAGGTCTTTGAGTCCAATTATTGTTTTTTTTTTCATGAAAATGTTCTTAAGGAAATGCTTCATGCTAGTTTGATTTCCAGTAGTCTTCCATTTTAGAAAGAATTAAGGTTTCTGGAAAATGATTTTTCATGCTCAGAGTACAGCTCCTTTCTTTGCTGTCTAAAAGAATATTCAGCCTCACATATTTTAGATTTTCTGGAAAAACACATGAGACAGGAAAGAGCCACTGATCTGTATAGAAAGGGGATATTTTTTGTCTTCCTGATCATTTGCATCAATTTAAATGAAAAGTTCTTTTTAGAGCATTACATACATTTATCCAAAACTTATTTTCTTTATTTTTTTTTTATTGCTGTTCATTTATAGTTGTCCCAATCCCCCCACCTCCATAGCTCTCCCCTTATTTTCTTGTAAGTTATTGTAGCACACGATGAGAGAAGTGTGATAAGAACATAAGTCCTGGGGACCCTCGGGAAGAATGCACTGGGCGATTAGAGCCAGGGTTGGCACGATTCGTTCTGGGCATACAAGGCTGCTGCCAAGCTGCTGAAGGGAGCTGTTAAGGTTGCTGCATTTGCTCATGCCACACCTTCGTTTCACAGTTTTCACACAGCACTTGGCAATGAGCCCCTCACTTCTTTTGCCTAGCCCAAGAGAGGCTGAACAAATAACTTGGAACACTAAGACACCAAATGTCGGCAACAGAAATTGAAAACTGTGCCTGTCTTTGCAAAGGCAAACAAAAGCAAGGAAAGATTTTTCTTTATACAGATTCAGACTTCTAAAACAGAGGTAGTAGGAACTGGTTTATGTTTGGGTAGGTGTCTTAGTGTGGGCTGCTCCGACAAAATAATACAAAGGCTGGATGGCTGATAAACAACAGAAATTTCTTTCTCACAGTTCCTGAGACTGAAAGTCTGAGATCTGAGTGTGAGCACACTGCAGGGCTGGTGAGAGCCCCTCTTCGCTGCACACTCCTGACTTCTCGTCGTGCCCTCAGGCAGCAGAGAGCAGAGAGAGGGAGCCAGGCTTCCCCAGACTCTTGTAAAACCACTAACCCACCCATGGGTGCTGTACCCCCAGGACCTTTCTAATCTTAATCTCCCAAAGACCTCACCTCCAGCACCTAGTGGGTAGGGGTTCAACATATGAATTTTGGGGGGGGGCAATAAACATTAAGTTCATAGCAGTAGGTCTCTTCTGCACCCTCGACAAAGATGAACTATTCAAAAATATGGAACTATTCAAAGATGAAATATTCAAAAATATTCTTGAATAAAGAATATTTTTTTTTGTAAGCAAGGTCTTTCTGGCCTTTTGCAGAGCAGCAGAATTATTTGCCAATGGACACTTTTTAATAGATGGTCAATACTACATGTAAACTAAAATGCAATGCATATTTACTTTCTAGATAAACATCACTTTGAAATAATCCATTATGTGTCAATTAAAGAATTCCTTAAAGAATCATTCTTTAAAACTGAGCATTTATACTATGGAATAAAAAGCATTAATAATTTTGTAAATTACTAACTGAAGCAAAGAGGGATATTTAAGAATAATGACTGTGTTGTGGGGTTCTCATTTTAATTTCCAGTCCTTTCTAAACAAGGTTGGGGAACTCCCTAGCCATATTTTCCCCATCTTTTACCATCTTGGTTTCCTAGTCATCCTCAGTGAACCATGCCAATCTCTGAGAGAATGCCAATGTATTAGATCTTTGAATATTAAGATCAGAGCTTTTGGTTTCCTCCATAAAGTTGAAGAAGGCTTTGTAATTAATCTATTTCACACTATTTGTCTTGTCTTTGCTGACAAGTGCACATACCCCTGCATTTTGGGGACTGGAGGGTTTCTGTCTCCTGAGGACTGTCAGTGTCAAGGCAGTCATTTTCTTTCTTTCTTTTTTTTTACATTGGCGCTAAGTGGATGTGCGCTTTGTTGCTCTGTGTTCTGGGACCTCTCAGATCTTCGAAATCCCAGTATTGCTCTCTCATTATTTACAACATGGGGAGATATTGTAGCTCCTGGGTTTTTGGGAAGAAGAGGAAAACTTTTAAGATGAAATGACTCTCCTTTAATATGTCTTGATCCCTTCACGATGTGAAAACTGTGGCTTTATCATTCATATGTCAGGTTGTTAGTAAGTGTGGGACTGTAGCAACTCAGGAGGTCCTTTTTAACTGTTTCATGGTTGTTTGGGGATAGCTGTAATTCTTCAGGCAGACCACACACTATTCCCAAATCACGACACTTTATTTCCTTCCTGCTTGATTGCATAGTTCCTCTGCCTGAAATGCCTTTCAACTTCGTTTCTTATTTGTCACGATGCTGCCCATCCTTTGAAATCAAGTTAAAAGAGCTCTGTCTCCATGAGGCCTTTTCTACTAACTCTAGATTTAAGTCACCCTGTCCTTTGAAATCCTGACCCCTTAATTTTACTTTGTTGATGATTTCTAAACCAGGGGTGTCCAACCTTTTTGCATCTCTGGGCCACACTGGAAGAAGAGTTGTCTTGGGCCACACATTAAACACACTGCAACACGTACTCAGAAAAAAATCTCACAGTGTTTTAAGTGTATGTACGATTTTGTGTTGGGCTGCTTTCATAGCCATGCTGGGATGCATGTATACCGCTAAAGTATAATTTTTGTTTATTTGCCTATCACTCTTATTATCCTGTACAAATACATCTGATTTTGTCCCTCAAAAGTTTTTAAGTAGTTATCTCTCTTGTTAGAGGTAAGCTCCTGAGAACAAGATTATTATATACATGATTGTGTTAGTTACCATAACATAAACCCCCAAATCATAATAGTTTAAAACCGCGGGAGTTTATTCTCAGTCTCAGAACACTTCCGTGTTTTCTCTGACCAGCAGCCTTCTGGATGGTGACGTGGCAACCAGGCTCTTTCCATCCCAGGGCACTGTCACCTGCAACGCAGATGGTGTGGTGTTTGCATCTTAAAATATGTGAATGTGGAATTCCTATGATGTACACTTGCAACTCATATAATATTGTATGTCAACTCTAATTCAAAAAAAAAAAAAAAACAAACCAAAACCCAAACCCCACGTGGCTCCCAAGGAGACCATGTAAGGATAAGAGTGTAGAAACAGCACACATGCTTCTTAACCGGGGGGGGGGGGGGGGGGGGGCCGAAAGGGTTCACTTCTCTTCTGCTCTCACTCCGTAGTCACTGGGTCACAGCAGCATGCAAAGGCAGACCAGGAAATACAGCCTCTGAGTAGATGACACTTTCCTTTACAGTGTGGGCTAGGGACCCAGATCTTTGTTGAACAGGTGCCCCTGCCGCAGTGATCCAGGCTGTGACAGCGCCTCCTATAGGAGGCACTTTTTATATGCTTGTTAAAAAAAGAACGACTGAATGAAAATCGTGTACCAGGTCAAGGGTAAAGGCAATTAGAAAGTGAGAGCGTGCATTTTATGGCTCCTGAATGTGATATTTCACAAACTTTACGTGGGTGGTAGGGTAGCTGTTTGCTTCTAAGGGGGAAATAATCAGTTTGGGGTTCCTCTGTGCTCTTCAACCAAGTCTTGATTCAAAGGTCCCAGATTATTCTACAGAGGTTTGATAAATACTTATGAAAGTATATAGTCATCTTTTTAAAAGTACATTTTATCAGTTAAGTGATTTAAAAATTACTTGTTTGACCAAAATACATTTTAGAAGGTATGTCTCTATTTTATAAAATAATTGTTCCCATTGCTGGATAAACATTCACATGTTCTAATGATTAAAGAGGTGTTCTATTATCTTGGGAAAGGCTCAGGTTTTTAAGAGACAGGGACAGAATCACATAATTTCTAAGGGAATGAAGTGTTTTTTTCCTGCATAGGAAAGATTCATTGGTACTGCTTTTGTTGTTGTTGTTGTTGTTGTTGTTTTACCTATCAAGAGGCAATAGATAGGATATCTATTCAAGGTATATAATGTTACAAAGTGACAAGATGTCAAATGCATAGGCTAAGGGAAAGCATCTCTTAATGCAACATATTTTTTAGAAGCTTCTAGCATCCATTAAATGGTACGAACGAACAAAATTGATAGTTGTTAAAAAAATATTAGAGCACCAGCCATGGTATGTTTAGAGTCTGCAAGTGAAAGAGAACCCTTTAGATCTGAACTTCCACTTCATTTTATACGTGTGTTTACTCAAGGAATCGTTATGCCTTATCACTTTTATTGTTCTTTTATCACAGCTACGTGAAAAATTACAGTTGCAGTAGTGTTCATGTTTTTACTAAAATACATTTTATTTCATGCTATGAAGCAGATTGCTAATGTTTGCTACTTTTATTATCATGGCTGCATGACTCCCTCCACTGCAGTTAAGGCTGCGTCGGTATTACCATGAAAAAAATCCTTTTTATTTATGTATTTGTTTTTATTCTCTGATTGCTTAGCTAAGCAGAGGTGAATCTCAGAACTCATGCTAAGTTAAAAAATTGGACAGATAAAACCTAAGCACAATCGCTGTCTATAAATTCCACACAACAAATATTGCATCTAAAAATGAAGGGACGTTCAAAGAGGATTACTTCTACAGGAGTTGGTAAGAAGGCATGTTTAAATTGTGACTTAACCATTCACTTTCTTAAAACTGAGCATGACAATATGTTAAGTAAGATGTCAAAAAATCAGATGAATTCTCAGAAAGCACACTCTGGGTTGAAACTTGGAGTACAGACCCGGAAGCATTTGTAGCACGTGATGGGGCTTCTAGCTGTGTAGTACATTTCCAACGGAGAACCGAGTTTTCTTCCTTACCACCGATGTTTGAAAGGTTAGTGTGCACTCGTGTTTGCTGGAGTCAGGGCCACCATCAGTGCTTGGGAGCTTCATTTTAAGTCTTTTTCTACATTTGGCCAGGAAAGTGCTGATGCCGTTTACTTTCCTAAGTCATCCAGTAACCAAACAAAAACAGAAGTTTGGCTACATGTCTCCACAAAAGCCAAACTCGTGAGACAGATGCTGGTGTAAAAGGAAAGAGGTTTTGTTCAGATGCCACGTGACCTGGGAGGATGGTGGACTCCACTCTCAAAGACCATCTCATCTTTCTGCCCCCAGCAAGGATAGGGAGGGGAGGGCTTTTTAATCCCATTATTTTACTAGCTTTTCACGCTTGCTAACGCCCTGTCCCATGATATCTCTAGCTGTCCACTGGCTCTGTGTTAGAACCTCCCACTGGGGCCTCTGTGGCCAGTGGGGGAGACTCCCCGGCACTCTGACTGACTGTTTCAGGGTAAAAATCCTGCTTACCACCTTGTTGGTAAAACAACTGAGAAACGTAATCCAACAAGCAAATGTTTTATAGTTTTAGAGTTAAAACTAATTTGTCTTCACTTAGTGGTAACTCACTCCCCCGTAAATATGGACAAACATGTGCCAGGTGAAAGTGAAAATCTGTGCTTGAGACAATGGGGTAGGAAGAGTGCAAGGGTGAGAGTGACTAGGGACCTCATCCTGGTGGCTTTGCTAATGGTTTAGTTCCTGTCTTACTTTTCAACCATGTTCCCTGTTCTCTTTCAGGCACGTGGATATGGTGAAAAGTATGGAGTGAGCAGGGCTTACCTGCCACCCCAGTTCTGCCTGCCTGGTGAAAGGTGAGAACAGGAAGAAGGCAGAGCACAAACCTGGGGTCAGGGCTCAGGTGTCTTCTGCAACCTGTGACCCTGTAATCACGAAGACCCTGGGGGTCCCTGCCTCCAGCCAGTGCTCCAGGTGCTTACCTCCAATCATTCTGATGCCTCTTGGCTGTTGGCCTGGCCAGTGGCACTGCCTGCTACAAATTTCTAAGCAGCATGGAATACTGCACTGTTACCCTAACAGAGTTAGAAATTTGAGTAAAATTCTCAACCAGAACTCCTAAAGATATCCTGGCAGCACCATCCCCAAAGCAAAGGAAGTCTGCCACATCTACAGTGCATTTATTCAATTTTCAAACATTTCTTGGGCCCCAAAACAGATAAGACAGGACACTGAGAATATATACCACATAAGCGACATTTTGAAAATCTGTAGTTTTTATAAGTATTGTGGTTCTGAAGTCTAAGAGAGTCAACATTTCATAGCATTAGAGGATAGTTTATTAACTGGTTTCTAAGGCAAGAGGAAGTAATACATCCCAAAGCCATTCAGGAAATCACTGTAGCGAACATAGACAGATAACTGAAGAAATCATCACAGAGGCATGAAATGCCTTAATTTACATAGGGAAAAGGGGAAAAAATGCTCTGCATTTCCAACCCAATTCTCGGAGACTCTCTTGCATCTACACAGAAAACACATTGAATCTGAGATTTGCTCTGCAGATTAGGGAGGGAAATTATCTACCCTGCCTCGAGGCTGCAAGCTGAACATTACAAATAGATGCATCTGGGGTGTGTTGGAAGAAGATACACTCAAAACTGCCCAAGGAGACAGAGAGAAGCCCATCTGTGTATAAAAGCCAGAATTGGGCTGCTTTTTGCTTTTGTTGTAAAAATCCATTCTGTTCAAATCCCAGCTAATGAAAATGTGCATCTGTAAATAAAAAAATAAATCAAGGGAATGTATTAATCCTGCAGCAGCTGTCCACTTAACTTTACTTATAAAAAATAACCCAATTTTCTGGTCTGAATGTTCTTGCTATTTAGCAATGTGATGGCAATTTGAGGGGGACAAAATAAGTATTGAAATATATTTACATATAACAACCTTGGCAATAAAAGCAGCAATACAGGGATTCTACAGTCGTTTGCTTTTGTAACTGGTGGATACTGGAGGTCCAGAGTCTGACCCTCAAAATCCATGACCTGGCTGTTTACATTGCTGTTGCATTGGCCCATGCTTTTAGTTAAATTGTTTCTCTAAACCCGGACTGGCGCTGTTCATTGGCCAGCTGGGCAACCTTCCAAGCTTTACAACTGGAGAACAGAGAGGAGCCCCCGACCAAAAATTTCCTGCCCCTTGGATTCCATAGTGATGAAAATTGATCTTTTAAATTGTTAGACTATTATTTTCTCATTAAAGGTAAGACATTAGCTAGAATTACATAAAAATTTATTTATTTCATCTATCATAATCCATTGTAGCTGGAAATGAGGCAAGACCTCAAATAAAAACACAATAAAATATTTCAGTTCTGATGAAGAAAGAGAAAGATCTTAGAATGGTACTATCTTTAAAATAATTAGCTCTCGGAGATGATTGAAAATTCTTACATATCCTGGCTTGTATTCCATTGCTAGGGTTACCATGGAACAAGGGTAGGGATAGGTGCAGCTTTTTAAGAACAATTTTATCCTGGCTCTGGTCAGTGGCTCAGCGGGTTAGAGCATCATTCAGATATGCCAAGGTTGTGGGTTTGATTCCGGGTCAGGGCACATACAATAAACAAATCAATGAATGTATCAGTAAGTGCAACAAAGAGATGTCCCCACCCCCACTCTCTCTCTCCAAAAAAAAAAATACATAAATAAAAAATAAGGATCATTTTATCCTAAGAGAGAAGAAGTTCACAGATAGGATATCTGGTTGGAGCACAGTGAAAGCGATATTGAACAGCCTTAAAGACAAGGAATCGCCCAAATCAAGAGCAGAATGTCTGATTCAGAACTAAAGGGACTGTAGCTCTAAATACTAATAAAAGTAAATGAAGTTGTATAGTAACAGCTTTTTTTTTGGACTTTAACAGTTTATTTACTACCTTGTATAAATAATTGTAGGCGCTCTTAATAGGAAGGATTCTGCCTTTTAACTCCCAGAGACAATCCCAGGTTTTAGTGCTGACCATACTTTCTGATTTTTCAAGATATATACTTATTCATCTCTTGTGTTGTTAACCCACATTTGCTTTTCAGTGATACTGGCCACAATGCATCAAAGAGGAAGAATTTAAAGCTCAGTAAATAGTTTATGTCACTCGAGCAATATTTTCATTTTCTTGTTTTTTTAAATCTTCAAAATAATCAGCAAAACAATTTATTGAAGTAACTGTTATCACAGGCAGCCCTCATGGCACTAAGCCTCACAGCCTGAAAACAGTGTTTGCTCTGGTGAGATTCTGTTGTGGGTAGAGAGAAGTCAAGGCTTCTCCACACATCTCTTTTAGTCCTTTTACTTAAAATTTCCGATTCTCCTGGAGATTTGTTTATAAAGAAGATATATTCATTTCCTTGTGTAGAACTGCTGCCTTGTTCCTTAATATCTCATTTTTCATGGTGGCCACAGCTGAAATAATTTGTCTTCTCTGTTCAGCCTGATTGTGCCTGCCATGCCCATTGCTTCCTAAAACAATGAAGTTGATGGCAGTATTTTGCACTCACCTGACTGTTCCTACCATCTCTACCAATCCATTTTCATTTTTGTGTCTTCATGAGAGGCAAGTGGAGGAAATCACACTTGCATAATTCCATTTTGAAGTTCAGTTGGCTGTTCACAGTTTGAAAGGGTGGGAACCAGGCATAGGAGGCAGCTGGATGAAGTTCAGGGTTTGCTGTGTGCTGGTGGATTTTAAGATATGTTTAATAGTTTCTGAGGCTGTTTTCCTAGATTTTATTTGGTTATGGTAATTAAATGTTAGATAGGTAACTTGGATTTTTTTTTATTATTTTTTTCTCATAAGAAAAAAGTCTGTGTAAAATGGACTTGTGATTAATTGTGTTATTTTCTTTCAAATGGGAAAAATAGCCTCATGTAAACACACTTTTCCTCACCCTGCTACGCTGCTAAAAATGCTAATGTTGATGGGTGTTTGTAATTGACTTATATATCGAGCATAGAAATTGTTCTGGGATCTTTCTGAATAAGCAGCATGATGCCTGTTTATCAACAAAATGTTTACCTTTTCTATTAATCAGAAGGCTTATTCTACATCCAGTTTTACACCAAATATTACATAGGACTATGTTTAGAGTCCTTGGAAAACAGGGACTGGGGCAGAGCTCAGGGACTAATGCTTTATTGGTTATGCAACCCCAGGGCAGTGAGCGCGACAGAAAAGGGACTTGGGGAATGAAGGAAGAACACAAACATAAGGTGGTACATTCTGGGGCAGTCTTTCCTCTCACAGAGGTGGTTTTCCAACTACGAGAGGTCTCCTCCCAGGATGTTTAGAAGCACCTTGCTCCTAACTGGTCCACTCTAGGGGGGTGGGGTGGGGAATGCAAAGCAAATGTATCTACGGGCTGTCTCCCAACTTCAGTGTCTCACTGGTCAAAGTAAACTCCCTAGGGAGTTGATACCCCACATTTTTGGCTTATGTCACTAGGTTGTGCAGCAAGGAGTCCAGATCCCATGTCTGGTAGCTGGATACTTCACATTCTTCACCTGAGTCAGGAAGTGGTAGGAAGACACAAAGATTATGGTACTGGGGCATGGGCCAGTGAGGTGTCTGGTGTGAGGGAGAGGCCACAGGAGACACTGGAGTGGCAGCATTGCATTGCCTGGGCAACCAACCTAGCTGGGCACTTGTGGACAGATTCCATACTCCCGGGCAGAGATGTGGCAGAAGGAGGTCACTGCACTGAAGCTGTGTGAAGCTAGCAAGAGTGAGAGACAAAGGGAAAAGCCCTCCTACCTGCTTCTGGTTCCTGACTGAAGGGGGAACCACAGGACACAGCAGCACGTGTGTTGTAAAGGTCCACATGGCTACAAGGGGAGGTGCTGGCCTGTCAGTTTAGCCTGGGAAGAGGACAGGATTGGTTGAGGGAGCTGAACCCTCCTGAAGTACATAGAAGTTTGGGTCAGGAGATTTAAATGGAGGGAAGGCAGAGATTTGCTCTCTTCCTTAGGGGTCCATGGCACAGATGTGCAGGCCGGAGTGCTTGTGGGACCTGGTGGGCCCTGCAAGCCAGGTGGCCAGGCAGCAGGCACTGTGCCCCACAGCCAGCATGATAGGGCACTGGCAAGCCAGCTGCTGCAGTTGGCAGTGGACCCAGGCCCTTGGTAGGGGAAGCTCAGTGGCAGTGTGGCAACACTGGTCGTGCATGGGTATGCAGACTCCAGGAAGGAGCCTGGGGTCTGACAGTGGCAGGGGAAGTAGATGAGCCACTGGGATGGTCATGCTGCTGCTGCCTGTGGTTCCCAAAGGATGGTATTTTTATTTATTTATTTATTTATTTTTTTTTTTTTTAAAGATTTTATTTATTTATTTTTAGAGAGGGAGGGGGGAGAGAGAGAGAGAGAGAGAGAGATCAATGTGCGGTTGCTGGGAGACATGGCCTGCAACCTAGGCATGTGCCCTGACTGGGAATCGAACCTGCGATGCCTGGTTCGCAGCCCGCGCTCAATCCACTGAGCTATACCAGCCAGGGCTGGATGGTATTTTTAAATGGAAGAAGGAACTCTGGATGCAGCCTGGGACTGGTCTGGCAGAGTGGTGAGGTTTTTCCTCTGGCTGTTTTGGAGCGGGTGAGCTCTGAGGTCAAAGCCTGCCATTCTTCCAAATTGTGTAGTTCTTGAACAAAAGACCTCTATCCTTTTTCAACAAACCTCCACCTCCAGAATTTGCCTATGGGCAGCTGGCAGCTGAAACCTGCTTTCTGTTTGATAACAATTACAGGTTGTGTCAACAGTAGATGGCTGGACCACACAGCGTTTTGGGCTTAGAATTAGCCTATGAGGTAATGACTTAGTGGAACAGGCTGAATAGTCCAGAAGGCAGGTGAGATGGGGAGAATCTGAGGCTATGTGTTCCATGTATCTAATACCAGTATATTCCATTCTTTTTATTGTTTTGAAAATTGTTTTTCTTTTTTTTTATTGTTGTTCAAGTACAGTTGCTTCTATTTTCCTGCCATCACTTTCCCCTTCCCCACCCTCAATCTTTCCTCCCTTTGGCTTTGTCAATGGGTCCTTTATACATGTTCCTGGACTTGACCCTTCTCCTTCTTTCCCTTGTTATCTCCCTCCTCCCTCCCCTCTGGTCACTGTCAGTTTGTTCTTTATTTCCATGTCTCTGGTTATATTTTTCTTGCTTGATTGTTTTGTTCATTAGGTTCCACTTGTAAGTAAGATCATATGGTATTTGTCTTTTACCACTTGGCTTACTTCACTTAGCATAATGCTCTCCAGTTTCATCCATGCTGTCACGAAGGGTAGGAGTTCCTTCTTTCTGCTGTGTGGTATCCCATTGTGTAAATGTACCATAGTTTTTGATCCACTCATCTACTGATGGGCACTTAGGTTGCTTCCAGCACTTGACTATTATAAATTGTGCTGCTGTGAACACTGGGGTGCATAGGTTCTTTGGAATTGGTGATTCAGGATTCATAGGCTATAATTCCAGCAGTGGAATTGCTGGGTCAAAAGGCAGATACATTTTTAGTTTTCTGAGAAAATTTCATACCATTTTCCATAGTGGTTGTACCAGTCTGCATTCCCACCAACAGTGCACTAGGGTTCCCTTTTCTTTACGACCTCTCCAACACTTGTTGTTTATTGCTTTGTTTATGATGGCCATTCTGGATGGTGTGAAGTGGTACCTCATTGTGGTTTTAATTTGCATCTGTCTGATGGCTAGTGATGCTGAGCATATTCCATCCTTATTAGCTGCTCTTTGCTATGCACCCTAAGAAAAGTTATTGTCTCCATCTGCTCATGCCTACTTGGTATATTCACTTCACCCGCAGCTTTTCTTCTTATTTAAATTTTATTTTATTTTACTTTTATTTTTCTAGGGTGGGATAACGTCCTTTTATTCTTCTGGTCTTTTAGAAACCAAGAGTACACTGTACCACAGCAAGAAAAAAGTCCACTGTTTGCTTTAGAAAGTACCAAGTGAAAGGTGCTATTCAATGATGTATAATGTAACTTTTCAAAGATGCAATGATGATGTAGTTAATGATATTAAACTGATTTGTAATGTGACAGCAAGTATAAGTATTAACAGTTTGATCTTCACAATTACTAAAAGTGCTCTGAGATCTTCTACACAAAACAGCCAAAAACAGTGTGAGCAATATTATTGGATTTATAATTGGTAATATGCCCAGACCCAAATTCATGTAGTAGGAGAGGTGAGAAGGTTTGCTTTTGAAACATATTGACTGTATCAAACATGAGAGTCAGAATTGATCATGGAATGGCTTTGAGATGTTAACTAATATTCCTAATATCTTTTGGGTCCAAAGTCCAGTTCTTTTATTCACTAGTTTGTGACTTTGAGCAATTTTGTGTACTTTCTAAGACCTGAGTTTCCTCATCTGTAAAACTGCAATAGTGTTACATTTCACTGTACTCCATAAACCCTGCAGTGTTTATTGTTATTGCTGTTATATAAAGAAAATAAAATGTAATGACTTGGGTACATAAAGATATTTTAGTATAGACCTTTCAATATTTGAAATATAAGACTTTTCCCTGTGAAACTCTTTCCCTGTGACACTCCCTGTGAAGGCTCCACAGTACCCTTTTCCTACTAAGCATTGCAATTGTTTCAAATAATACTGGATTCAGATTATTCTTTGAACTATCCCTCACTTTATTTATCATGCAACCTGTTGCCAGCTATCTGCATGCAATGCAGACTTTTATTGTTTATTTGGATGGGATTCTCTTATAATTCTGTCAATTTCTTTTGGGTCCTATGATTTCCTTGTTTAGAAACATTCTACTGAATCTTATATTCAATTAGTTGTCAAAAATTTATTGAGCAACTACTATGTGTTAGTTATGACTTAAGGCATTAAACATTCAGCTGTGAAAAAGACAGAGTTCCTAATATCCAGATGCTTATTCTAACGACAGACTAATACATAGAGAATGACACTATGCCTGCTAAAGTGGTTTTTGAAAATTAGATTATTCTATTTTTCGCAGTTCTAAGCTTCAATACATGCAAAATCCCACCACTGAGTTAGATGATTGCAGTGTTCCATATATGTCTTTATTGTAGGCTAATGTGTTTTGAGATGTCAACTTTTGGTATGCAGAAATTAACTAAATCTAGTTAATCTAGTTAATTTCTGTAGTGATTTTCCCAAAGGCTTCTAAATTTGAATATTGTATGATCTAGCATACATTTTAAATTCCTATCTAACTTTTAAAAAATAAAGGCAATAATTTGTTTTAATGTGTTAACTACCAGGTGTGGGACAAATCAGAAAGTACGGTTCCCCACAGGCATTTGTAGTCACTCATTTATTCAAGGAATATCATGGGCCCTCCTAAGTGCCAGGCACTGTTCTGGGTGCGGGGGATATTGTGCTGAACAAAATGGAATAAAAAGCAAACCTTGCTCTGACAGACTTAGTGAGGGCTACTATTTTTAGAAGTCCTCAAAACATTATAAAAAAAGGGACTGTTGCAGAAGAGGCAGGAGGCAGGAAATTCATAGAACAAAACATTTTGATTAGAAACATGAAAGGAGATGGAATTTTTGAGACTGAAAATCTAAATCTTCCCTGAATTGGGTAGTGTTATGGATTAAACAGCATCCTCCAAAAAGATCTGCTGAAGTGCTTAACTCCTGGTACCTGTGAACGTGACCTTATCTGGAAACAGGCTCTTTGTAAATGCAGCCAAGTTAAGATGAGGTCATTAGGCTGGTCCTGAATCCAATATGGCTGGTGCCCTTATAAGAAGAGGAAAATGCCGTAAGACAAAGAAGCACAGGGAGAACGCCATGTGATGATAGAGGCATCCAGGTGATGTGGCTATAAGCCAAGGAATGCCAAGGATCAACAAGGAAGCGGCAAGGAAGTGGGCTACTTAGAGTCTCAAAGGGAGCGTCACCCTGATGACACCTTGACTTTGGACTTTTAACCTGCAGAACTGTGAAAGAAAAAATTTCCCTGTTTGAAGTCAACCCTTTCGTTTTAGTGTGTTAAGGCAGCCCTAAGAAACTGAGGAAAGAGTGGAAAAATAGGATGAAGGAGGATTAGAAGCTTCAGGTGTGCTGAGGTTGGGGGTAGAATTAAGAGCTGGCGTTGGAGAAGTTGCCCAGGAAAAGTGACTTCTTCCCAGGAGAGCCGAGAGGATTTACCTGGCAGAGTGTTCCTTTCCTAGGGCTGCTGTAACAGAACAGCACAGACTTTAGTAACGAATTTATTTTTCTCACAGTTCTGGAAGCTAGAAGTCCAGGATCAAGGTGTTGGCAGGTTCGGTTTCTCTGAGGTCTCTCTCCTTGGCTTGCAGGTGGCTTCCTCCTTGCTATAGTGTTTTCCTGCACACATTACTGTGTCCAAATCTTTTTTTATAAGGATGCCAGTCAGATTCAATTAAAGCTTTAAGAATATGACTGAATAAAGGAAGAAATAGTCAATTGTAGTGATGAGGAGTATAAGAGGTTAGAAATGCAGTTACAGAAGTAGAAAGCATGTCTTACTCTGCTGTTTATAAAAAGTGCAATGTACCAGATGTTGTTTATTCCCTGAAAACATTATTCTGGTGTTTTTTTAGAAGAAATGATCAGCAAGGCTTGCTTCTTAGAGATTTTGTGGGTGTAGGGATGGGTGCCAGCTATATGGCATAGCCAGAATCTACCTGCCTTTTCATTCCAAGATACCATTAAGTGCAAAGTTGGGAGCCATGGCCAAGGCCAGGGCTGGGACCACTTGGATGGTGTCACTGCCTGATGGAAGGTAATAGTCTGTCAGTGACAGGGTGGGGCAGAAGTGAGTTTATAGTTGTTCACATGAAAAATAATACAGTAATTAATAAATAATAGTACAAGAATAAACTGTGTTTTGCATACTCACAATTGTAAACCTACTTTTACCTCCCCCTGTATATTATTTGGTATATAAATACATGGCAACATACTATACAAAAAAAAAACAAAGGATGACAAAATTTAGGACAGTGTATGCATCTGGGTGTGGATCTATGGAAATGTAATAGGAGAAGCACACAGAAGTAAATGTAAGTTATTAAAAAAATTTCTAGTTCTTCCATGTGTAGTGATTTTTTTGGAGGGGGTGTCATACATAGCCCAGTGATGATATGTGTTGCCAAGCAAGGACTGTTATGATTAATAAAACTGTTTGCCTGAGATTTTTTTTAAGTCTTCAAGTTTTCACAACATTCAGGGTACTATTCAACACAAAACAGGCTGTTTCAAAAGAGTCTTTTGCTTTTTTCCTATTTCTTTTATAGTTCATATTTGTTGTGTATTGGTAAGGGGAAGAAGAAAGATAATGCAGAGCCAGTGGGCCAATCAAAAGAGGCATCTCTAAGTCTTCTCTGCTGTTTCTGTTGCGAACAGAAGAGCAGTTATTAGAGCCTGGGCATTTTCATTTATTACATTCATAACTGCATCTCTTTGCAAACAAGCTCAGGAAGGTTCATCATTTTGTTAAGATGTAAATTGGAATAATATGCATAGTACTTCTTAAATTGTAGTGTGCATAAGAATCATTCAAAGTGTTTGAAAAAAAAAACAGACAAGAGATTTGAATTCAGTAGACCTGATGTGGGGTTAGGCAAACTACATTTTCAACAAGCTCCCAGGTGATTCTGTACATTTTGAGAAACACTGTGGTAGAGTGAGAGAGCCCACAGCTGGATACCGCACAACACAGCTAGGCAGTCCTTATCAACAAATTCATGGCTATATGATTGGTTAAGAATTTGAACTTTTTTGAATGGCCCTACAACATCCTGGTAAATGCCAAGAGTTGACTAAATCTAAAAGCCTGCATCTCACACCTCGCCAGTTATACCACATCCAACAACAAGCACTTTAGGAATCATCTTAGGCTAATGAGAACACCTAAGGGAGCAATGTGAAAAGGTGACAGATCTCTCTGGACACAGAGTGAGGAACACTTTCTGTTCCTGCAATTTCCTTTCCCTCCCCACCTCTTCCGTGAGGCAGCTTGGCACGGTCTTTGCAGTTTCTGAGATTTCCCTGCAGTTCACAGCAGCTGGGCTACCCTGACCTTGAACACTCTTTTCCCTACGGCATGCAGACTTGAAGGCCTTGGCCAGACACAGTATACATGGTGAAGTAAAGTAGGTTTATAGTTGTGAATATGGAAAACACAGAGTTTATCCTTGTATTACTATTTATTAACTACTGTACTATTTTCCATATGAGCAACTGTAAACCTCCCTTTGCCCCACCCTGTTTATAGTTAAAAGATATAAATAGATGTTTCATAGAAGCACATCTATTAATAATAAACATAGGAAGAAATGCTCAACGGTACTGGCAATTCAGAAAATTCAAATCAGAAACATAAAATATAATTCTCAACTAATTTGGGGGAAAAACAAAACAAGAAATCTGTAGCTGTGAAATATTGATGACAATGGAAATGAATGTGATTTCTTTATATTTCTGGTGGCATGGCAACTTTGAAAAGAAGTATGGCTTTTTCTTGTAAAGCTGCATATAAACACACTTTATAACCCAGTAGCTCTGCTTCAATGCTACAGAACTTCTCACTTGAGAAATGTGGACTAATATGCATGGTCACTGTGTTTATACCCTATAAGTACTGCAAAAAATGTAAAGACCCATCAAAAAATAGATAAATGAGCTGTGTTATCTGGTCCAGAAAAAGTCAAACCATTGTGATATAATGAGAATGGTTTGTGCGACATTGACATAACCTGGAAGCCAAGGAGAGTGGACTGGAATGTGCGTGTGAGAACAAAGATGACTTCACTGTACTAGTCAGTGGGGGCGGTAGATACCGTTGAGTGAACATGTGTACTGTGTGACCATCACATTCAAAATAACTGAGTGAGTAGAGAAACAAATCTCCGTCACATTTCGCATTAAGCTTGTGTCAGATGAGTCAGAAGGTCGCAGCTATGGGCAACTGGTGACTGGCAGCTTCATCACAACATGTCTGCTTGTGCGTCATGTTTCGTGTAGAGTTTTTTGGTGAAACATGAAATCACCCAGGTGACTCAGCCCCTCTACAGCCCAGATGTGGAAGCCTGTGACTTCTGGATCTTCCCCAAACTAAAATCATCTTTGAAAGGGAAGAGATTTCAGACTGTTGATGAAATTGAGGAACATACGACGGGGCAGCTGATGGTGATTGGGAGAACTGTGTGAGGTCCCAAGGTGCCTTCTTTGAAGGGGACTGAGATGTCATTGTCATATGTACTGTGTTTCTTTTGTCTTGCATCTTTAGTAAATGTCTATTTTTCACAGTGCATGGCTGGTTACTTCCTGGACAGGCCTTGTTTCTCATAACATAATGAGATAAGAGAGTGATAGTGAACAAACTTGGCTACGAGCCACAACATGAATGAATAACACAGTGGAGAGTCAAAATGGCACATCCCAGAATACTATACAGAGTTATAAAGTCACAAGCTCTTTTATTAGGTTAAAAAACGAAGTAAACTGAACAATACCCATTTTGTGTTTTTCCTTATTGGTTTCTGGGGAACCTTTATATATTTTAATACTAATTAATCCTCTGTCAGTTTTATGTGTTGTTGATATTTTCTCTAAGTTTCAGCTTGACATTTCACTGAAAGACGAATGTAGACAAAATACTCGTGTAGAGTATTTGGTGAATGAAAGAGCTTGATATTAATATAATCAATTTCATCATATTTTATTTTTTGAGAGGGAGAATTTTCTGCCTGTTCTTCCATATCTCAAGGACAGAAAAATATTAATTATGATTTTCTACCAGTTTTTTAAAGGCTTGCTTTGAACATTAATGTTTTAATATACCTAGAGCTGACTTTTATGTTTGGGGTGAGGTTAAAAACTCTATTTATTTTTGTATGGGTAATGTATTTTTTTTATTGGCTTCATTTTTTTTACTTTTCTTATTTTATTTTATTTTATTTTATTGATTATGCTATTACAGTTGTCCCATTTCCCCCCTTCACTCCCCTCCACCCTGTACACCCTCTGCCACCCACATTCACCCCCCTTTAGTTCATGTCCATGTGTCATAAGTTCTTTAGCTTCTACATTTCCCATACAGTTCTTGACCTCCCCCTGTCTATTTTCTACCTACCATCTATGCTACTTACTCTCTATACCTATTCCCCCTCTCTCCCCACCCCACTACCCTGTTGATAACCCTTCATGTGATCTCCATTTTTGTGATTCTGTTCCTGTTCTAATTGTTTGCTTAGTTTCTTTTGGTTTTGTTTTAGGTGGTTGTTAATAATTGTGAGTTTGCTATCATTTTACTATACATGTTTTTTATCTCCTTTTTCTTAAATAAGTCCCTTTAACATTTCATAAACTAAGGGCTTGGTGATGATGACCTCCTTTAACTTAACCTTGTCTGAGAAGCACTTTATCTGCCCTTCCATTCTAAATGAAAGCTTTGCTGGATAGAACAATCTTGGATGTAGGTCCTTGTCTTTCATGACTTGGAATACTTCTTTCCAGCCCCTTCTTGCCTGCAAGGTCTCTTTTGAGAAATCAGCTGACAGTCTGATGGGAATTCCTTTGTAGGTGACTGTCTCCTTATCTCTTGCTGCTTCTAGGATTCTCTCCTTCACTTTTACCTTGACTAATGTAATTATGATGTGCTTTGGTGTGTTCCTTCTTGGGTCCAACTTCTTTGTGACTCTCTGAGCTTCCTGGACTTCCTGGAAGTCTATTTCCTTTGCCAGAATGGGGAAGTTCTCCTTCATTATGTTTTCAAATAAGTTTTCAATAACTTGCTCTTCCTCTTCCCCTTCTGGTACCCCTATAATTCGGATGTTGGAACATTTAAAGATGTCCTGGAGGTTCCTAAGCCTCTCCTCATTTTTTTGAATTCTTATTTCTCCATTCTTTCCTGTTTGGTTGTTTCTTTCTTCCTTCTGGTCCACTCTATTGTTTTGAGACCTAGTTTTCTTCCCATCACTATTGACTCCCTGTGCATTTTCCTTCATTTCTCTTATCATAGCCTGCATTTGTTCATCTAATTTGTGACCAAAATCAATCAATTCTGTGAGCTTCCTGATCAGCAGTGTTTTGAACTATGCATCTGATAGGTTGGCTATTTCTCAGTCGCTCAAAAGGATGAGTTCTGGGGCTTTGATTTGTTCTTCTGTTTGAGCCATCTCTCTCTCTCTCTCTCTTTTTTTTTTTT